>VZRV01010291.1:207711-323028 GCA_013398115.1 Falcunculus frontatus | reverse complement strand
AAGAAAGAAAGAAAGAATGAAAGAAAGAAAGAAAGAAAGAAAGAAAGACAGAAAGAAAGAAAGAAAAGAAAGAAAAAGAAAGAGAGAAGGAAAGAGGGAGAAGGAAAGAGAGAAAGACAAAGAAAAAGAAAGAAAGAGAAAGAGAGAAAGAGAAAGAGAAAAAGGGAGAACGAGAGAAAGAAGGAGAGAAAGAAAAAGAAAGACAGAAAGAAAGAGAAAGACAAAGATTGAAAGAAAGACAGAAAGAAAGAAGGAAAGTAAGAAAACGGAAGAGAATTTACTATATAAACACAGAATTTACTATATAAACACATTCCTAAATCAGAGGTTTCTGGGGAGACATTCTATCTATGTCCTCAAAACCCAGTGCATTCATTTCCCTATGGAGGAAGCCGGTACAGTGATTTTCCTTTGTGACATTGCATTGTTTTCTTCCTCTGAAGTCTATAATAGCTGTTCTGCAGATCTGCAGCACTGTGCCTGAAATAAAACCATTTTCTTCCCCTGCTGCAATTTAATCTCAATAATGTTATTTGCACCCTTAGTGAATATATAGTTTATCTTCTTCTTGTACAGATGATTTTGAGATCTCCAAATATGTACATTAAACTCCTGCAATGTTTGAATAAAGTTTTACAAGGGCGGGTTGACTTTCAGGATAGTACAAGTCAATGAGTTTCAATCTTCATTTATTTGGTCCCTGCAATTCCATGTCTCTTTATTATACTTGGGTCAGCGATTTTATCCCCTGCTTTAGAACTGAATTTGCCTGTAATCATAGAATGCTGAGTAAAGATTTTTCTAGTGAAACTCCACAGTGGAGTACTTATATGAAGAATTAATTTGGCTCAGAGTATTTGGCATAACATCAACGTGTTACTGTAGCTTCTCTAGGCCTCTTTATTTTCATTATCCTTGGCTACTCTGCTTGGTACTTAAACTTGAGTAGTGGTCAGAGTTATCAGGGATCTTTAGAGAGGGATTAAAGTAAACTTGACACAGCCTGAATTATTTCCTAAAACATGGTGCTTCTTACTCAGATCTGTCTAACACCTTCACACACGGCCAAAACTGCAAATCCTGAATGGGAGGTAGGAGGGTATAAAACATGCACCACAATTAAAGGAAATGAAGAGGATTTCCAATGTTAAACCAGAAGAACAAAATGCAGGGCATAATGTGAGCTTTTTTTGCAACATGTTATGAATTACAGAGTGTTACTTCCTGTCAAAAGTGGCAAAAATTGTTGCAAATTTTATCCTTCTGTGGTGAAATTCCACTTCACTATAGACTTGACTATTCTATGTAGCAACATGGTAATAATTTTATCCTGTCTGTTCCTCTGCTGACATCACTAGAAACTCCAAAAAGATTTGGTGCTGTTCTGTTACTTTCCTGTGTCTTATGCAAAATATATAATTGATATCTTTTTCCATTGACAAGGAAATTCACATAGTGGTCAGTTATGTCAATGACATTTGTCCTTAACCTTGAAATGAAGCAGCATCTGCAGAAGAGTTAGAAAATACAATAAATTGCTACTTTTTGTGCCATATTTGCTTCATATGGAAATACTAATTTAGGGCTTTCCCTGGTCACCTGTAAAAGCCTTTTAGGATTCTTTTCCATTGTCGTAAAAGGAGGTATCTTTTTTTGATTGGAGAAAAATACAGGCAGATTTTTCTCCTTTTCCTAGCACATCCTCTAAAGCTTGGGAATAGGTAATTTCAGGTGCTAAATTAGCTAAATGATAATAAAAATCTCAGGCTTATCTGATCTATTTACAAGCTTATGTTTAGGGAAAAAAATAAAAACAGATTTTTATGTCAGAAAGGAATCCATCTCTAGGTTAGAGTAGCCATCTGCAGGATTTGGGAATTGCACTTAGCACATTCCTTCTATTACAGGAAAGTCAAATTTTGGCAAATAATGACTCTGGTATCTCATATCCCCCTCTCTCATTTGAGTAGCACAGTGTATCTGCAGCTCTTGTTTTGTGTGGGGTTTTTTTCCCAAGTATACAATTTTTTAATAGGATATCAGTGATATTACTACAGTGCCTGAATCTGTTGTAGCAGACTCCAAGACAGAGGGCCCTGCTAAATCATTATGTTCTTGAGTGATTTACTTTTCATTCCAGCAGCAGGAAATTGTTATTTGCTCTTTCTCTGCATGTTGCATAATGGATCCATAGTGCCTGCTGCCTCTGAAACGATACCATGTTGGATGTATGCATGATCTGAGAAAATTTAGTTGAATGATTTCCAGTCAGATTGTGCAAATTCTCACTGGGTATTAGGCTGAAGAATATTTAACCATGACACCTTACAAAGACAATCAAATGCAGAAACACAGACTGACTTATTTGATGAAAGTGTCCAAATTAATCAAGTAATTTCTATAAATAGCTTGCATCTGATTAAGTATCAGCAAAAGCAATTTGCTAGATACACAGTAAAATAAACACAAAATGGGAGTGCGACAAATCATATTGAACATCCTGTGACATTCCTAGAGTGGTGGGTTCGAGGTTTGTACTGAATACCTTGCTAGGCTATCAAAACCCACTTGTAAGACTAGAGTGTCTCTTCAGACTCTGAGATAGGCTGAAGAGTGAAAAGATGATGTTCATGTGCTGCTTCCAGTCAACAAGGAAACCGGTAAGATGAGCAGAGACTAGCTAGGACCTTTGCTTTCTGACATAGATGTTTGGCAGAAGATCTGAGGTGGCATATAGAGGTCATATTTCCTGCTGCTGGCCATCTGTGAATGGCCATGGCTCCTCCTGGGGACCATCGTACCAGAGACTTATCTCCAAGGTGGAAAGCTTTCCAGAAGCTGACAATATCAGTCTGTGGAGAAAAAGTGAAAATTTCACCATGGAAAGTTTGGTGTGTGACAGTGTGTATTCAGTCCCATACTCACATAGAGAAAGAGCAGTGACCTGATGGGCAACAATACCTTGATAGAAAATTAAGTAATTTCATAGAAAAGAAAGCACAAGAACAAATCTGTTTTGGCAGACATGATAAATATTCCTGAAGAAGATTTATCAATAAGAATTAAATAAGCTTTGTATTTTACCTGTTGTATGTAGTAGAACACAGGAACTTATTTTTTTTTTCTGAATTATTAATGTGATTTATATTCATGAAAATGAGCTTTATTGTATTTTACTATACATTTTTTTAAATTAGTGGAAACAGAAATCTTTCTTTCATGGTTATTTTCCTTTCATAGCTGTTTGTGGGAGTGACCAAATTCCCCCTTGGTTTTGAAGAAAACTTCTTGCAGAAAAGAAATAATTTATTATTTGGTTGAGTGTGTATGAGTATATGTTGATGGCTGTGCTTACGCCCCTCTTTGTAGAAATTATACACACAAACACCCTGCAAGTAGCAAACAGTGGTTACTTTGAGACTTACAATAGAATTTTGGGAAAAGCATTTAGCTTTGTAACTCAAGGACCTCTAAAATAGCAAACAATTATCTACCTTGTCTGTAGCGATGGATAATATAGCAATGTGATTTAAGAATTGATCTTAGCTCCACTCAGCTGAGCATAAAGGAAAATATATGACCTGCTGAGGAGACGTAGTGAGCCTGTAGCATATAGTATATCACTGCCAAAAGTTAGAAAAGCCTTTAAAAGGCCTTGCTACTATGAATCAACTTTTCCATCTGATGCAAATTTCTAGCTAAACTTTCGTTTGACCTTGAAAAACTTACATTGTGGTCAATGATCACCTCATACCAGCAGTGCACATACAGTATGCTGAAACTTTTATGCTATGCGTGTTTTAAGAAGTACCTGCTCCTGATTCAGCTGCAGAAGCTGAAGACCTTTCTGTGTCAGAATCATAGGCTTCCACAGAATTTAGACTATCGCTGTTTCAGACTACTGGCCTTATCAGAACTAGACAACTATCTATTTGTATCTTTACACAAAGTATAAAGGACTGGATATAGGAAGACTTTAGCCACTTGAAATACCCAGCAAAGTAACTAAAATGGGGTACAGATTTTCTGAGCTCCCCTCTCAGTGATAGAGGCCAGGATTCCAAAATGCTGCTGAATGTTCTTGCAGCTGGAAATTTAGAAGTGCAGATGTGTTCCTGTGCATTTAAAAAATGGGAAAGAATTTAGGCAAAACCCTAGCAGAAGAAATTAAAGTGCTTTCCATATCATTTGCCACCAGCTCTGGCAGCCAGTTTCTGCATGCTGGCTGATGCCTAGTTGTTCAAATACGATACTTGACAGTGTCTCCCATGCTGCCCTTCAGTTTCCCTGTAGCTATCAGAGGCTGGTGGGTACTTCTAAAAAGCTAATAGCAGAGCAGCTCATTGCTGAGTGCATTGCCAGCTGGCATCAGTTCCAACAGCAACAACAAAAAAATGGATTGGGTGCATTCCTGGCAGGCACATGGAAGATATTCAACAGATCGTTACCTCACATCAGGCAGCAAAATTTCATCTTCATTCAATTCAAGCTATATTTGATTTCTGTCTTATAAAGGATATGAAGATATTTTTGCATCTGTCACACTGCCTAATGCTGCTCTGACTATAAGCTTTAATAATGCAATAGAAAACAGTGAAAATAATTAACAGAAGAAATAGAAAAAAAGTATAAATTTGTTATCATATATTTTCCTGCTCATGGTCACTAGGGATCCCACACTTTATCACTAATTATATGAAAGAAAAAGGTGTTGAATGGTACTTTAAGTAAGCAAAGGATGAATCCTTTGCTGTTCAGAATTTTGATGGAATTTTTTCAAAACTGTGTAATCCTTATATTTTTTTATTCCATGTTTTATGATTTGGGGTTTTTTTTAGAAGGTAAGAAGCCATCTTTTTTGTCTGTAAGGAAATTGTGCCAATTGCCATTTACTCTTAAAATATCTCAAATTTTTGAGGCTTTTGTAAATAGAAAAGAATCCTAAACTGTTGCTAGCAAAGACTGCATATGGGGAAATAGATGCCATGAAAAGTTAACATGGTAGAAGAGTTGAGTTGTCCCTGGCACAGCTGTGAAAAACACTACCATACCATTTCTTTCTTCTTATTCTTTGCTAGAGTTGAATTGGAGGGAATATTTCTTCATCTACACCCTCACTACTGCAAGTAAGAAATCTCTGGCAAAGTCCATTTTTAATCAGCTGAAACCAGACTGAAGCTCATACCATGCAGAGCTGTCAAAAGTCGACAAAATGCTGCCTAATTTCCAAAAATCAATTTAGTTTTGTTAGCTGTGAACTATTAGCTTGCAACTGTGAACTAACATGAAGAGAATTCGAGATAAGTTATGATTTTTCTGTGATTTTGTGGCTCAACAAGAGTAACTGGAAGCAGACTTAAGCACCATCTTATGACTTTGGACTGTCAGAAGAAGTTTGTTAATTTAGACTCTGCTGCTTTGCAGTTTAACCTATCAGCTTAAGACTTCTGCATTTGTCTCTGAAGCAGAATAACAGGAACCATATCATAAAAGATTGAAAATTATAGTCTTTCTTTCTCCCCTGAGAACTTCTGTTTGACTTCAGGTGCCTGAAACCAGTACTGCAGCTCTTCATATTTAGACCTGTTCACTTTGTCTTTTTTTTTTTTTTTGTATATACCCATCCCATGATATTGATCTGCTAGTCATGTTTTGAATCCTTGCCATGAAATTTTTTCACTGTATTAAAGAGGGCATCTGGACATATCTTAACCATTTTTCAACCTCTTCCCTTCCTTTCTTCAGCACTAAATGGTTTCCCCTCTATATGGATGTGGAAATGGTGAGGTTTTCTTTATTTTAAATCCTTAAATGAATGAAAAAACCCGTGTTTTGGCATATGATCTCATTACCACTGCCTTTAAACTGAAAAAAGTCTTCTGAAATTATATGAAAATAAACTGCTTTTGAACAGGAGTGAGAGAAAATTCCATCTTTATAGAATTTTTTTAACATAGGCCACAGTAACTTACAGTCTGAAAACTGATTAAGAAAAATAGCTGTCTTAAAAGGTGTGCTCTTAAAACACCCTTAGAGGCACTTATGGAAAACACTGTATAACTTAGGAGGCTGGCACCAGAACTGTTATGAAGAAATTATTTTTTGAACTTGTAAAACTAATTGGACTGCATAATATTTTACATACGATATTAGCACATCCTGTTGTTAGCACAACAGTGTCTGGTGGTTTTCAGGTATGTTGATTGTCTAAAAATGTGGAAGGTCTATTACATTGCCTGTTAACTTTTTTAAAATTTATATTAAAGAAGCACAGAGAGCGTTCCCATTCAAAACCCTAGAAATTAATTTCTGTTAGTTTTGTTCACTGTTTAATTTTCCCATTTGATTCATTCTCTTTGGGAATAGTTTGGAGTCCTTCTTCGGATAGGCCACTGGAGAAAAGCACTCAGTAGACCTTGTAAGGAGTAATTTCCATGTGGCAAGCTGTGCTGGTTCTATACTAGGCAATTGAAAGGCTGAGTGTACAGGGGTGGCTTAAATGAGAATAACCTATCACTGTAAAGGCAATACCAGGAATTTTCAGCTGCCTTGAGATTCATGACTCATGAATTATGGAAGACATACATATCTTGGCTTAGTGTTAGTGTTTCTGCAGAACTGTGGACGTGGAGTCTTTCTGGAAGGCACAACTGTGGTGTTCTCACCTTGACCATTTCCATGTGACATCCTTACTTCTTGCAGCTGAAAATGAATTTTGCTGTGAAATTTACTGTGAGTGGTTTCAAGCTGAAGGTTTCCCTCAAGGTAAGAAGCTAATTCAAATCCCAGCAACTACCCATACAAGAAATCTCATTGACACTGGAGTGAAAATCGAGTGAGAAGAGATTCCATTGCATGGCTGTGTTGCTGCTGTTCTCATCCCTTTTATTATATATTCATATTGTTGCTGCATCCTTGTTATTTCTCCCTTTTTTTGCAGTTTACCTACCACACAAGTGTACTTTTGCCTGTCCTCTTCTCTAGCTTAGCTGAAAAGCAGCAGAACTCCACTGTTTTCACCTGTGAAGTATCTGACCCTGCTTTTCCAATTGATAATTCATTGAGCTCTGTGAAAGCCACTTCAGTGATTGCCATCTCAGGAAACGAAAACAGGAGGGTTTTTCACATACCCAACTGAACTGTTTAGATGGAGAGGAAATATGGAAATGATCTACACACCCATGTGGTGCCTCATCCCTGAGTGTACCCACACCACGAGGGAGGCAGTGAGTGTTATCTCATCCTGGGAGCACACAGCTGCTGCATTCAGAGGCATTTCACAGGTGGCTGAGGCCTTTTTCAGGCTTTACTTCCTACTGAGGTCATTAAACTGCTTCTGATTTGGGGGGAGAAGGGTGTGTTTGGGGTTTTTTTTTTTATTTTGGTTTGTTTTAAATATTTTAATTAGAACCTGGAAGAACCTGAAAACATCCTTTGAAATGCTGCAAGTATGTCAGCTGTGGGAAGGAAGGAAGGAAGGAAGAAAGGAAGGAAGGAAGGAAGGGAGGGAGGGAGGGAGGGAGGAAGGGACTGGAGATTACAAAAGAAATATCTTCACAGAAAATCTGCAATATTTGACATATTTTCTCGTTAGAAAAGCTTGCAAACCTTTTAAAACATTGTTTTTTCTATGGGCTCTAGGAAAATACGGTAAATCAGTCAGATTTCTTACACGTAAACAAGAATATAAGAACACTTCTTGAGCTAGACCAAAACTCTGCCAAGCCTGGACCCTGTCTGACAGGCTGCAGGAGTCAATGATGCCTGTCCAGGTAAGACTGCAAGAGGAGGATGAGAAGGATGCACTCCCATTGCATGGTCCGTGTTTCCTCTGGGATGAATCTTAGTGACTTGAGGCTGAGCTGGTACACACCTGTTTGAGAGATTTCTTCCTAGAAACTAGCACAATTGGTTTGGATGCAAATAATTTGTCAGCATCCACAGCATGTGATGGCTTTACAGTTTTCTATATAATCACAGCTTTGCTGTATATTCTTCTAGAACACATTTCCCTTAGCTGCATGGAAAAGACATGGATCTGTTCAGGTGTGTCCAAAGGAGAGCCACAGAAATGATCATAGGTTGGAATATTTCTCCTGTGAGAGCTGGGATTGTTCAGTCTGGAGAAGAAAAGGCTCTGGGAAGACCTTACTGTAGCTTTTCAACATTTAAAGGAGGCTTACAAGAAAGATGGAGACACATTTTAAACAGGGTCTGTTGCAATAGGACAAGGGGTAATGCTTTTAGACTAAAAGAGAGTAGATTAAAACTAGATATAAGGAATAAATTTTTACAGTGAGAGTGGTGAGACATTGGGACAGGCTGCCCAGAGGGGATGCTCTGTCTTTGGAAACATTCATGGTCAGGTCAGACAGGGCTCAGAACAACCTGAGCTAGTTGAAGATGTTCCTGCTCAGTGCAGCAAGGGTTGGACTAAATGACTGTTAAATGTCCCTTCCAACACGAACTATTTTGTGATTCTATGGTTTTTAGCCTACCATCTACCTTCTTTATTATATTAAAATGTTTTATCAACATAAATTATGTACAGCTCAGGTGATGAAACTGTTGTGGTTGTGCCATACCAATATTTGACAGGTGAAGTAGTTGTTCAGCTATTTTATTTATGCTGTTAAAATTTTACATTTATAGTACATAATTCTGTATTGTGGTAGCTGTAATCTGATTCTGTATGTTTTTGGGTTTTGTCCAGTGTGTTAGCAAAGAAATGTTAAGTATTTTTATTCATTGTAGAGGTCACTACTGGTAAAATGAAACCACACAAGAAAATAAGTAGTGTGAATTTCTTTTCTATATGGTGAACCAATCCAAAGTGTTAATTACTTAAAGGCCAAGAAATGAAGAGTGCCTGGAGAATGGGCAAAATACTTATTTTAAGGGCAAAATACCAAAAGAGTATTTTGAGTAAGGTAACTTCGGCATTAGTTTTAGAAAAATGCAACTTTTTCTTCTGACCACAAATGATTGCACTTTTGAGAACAAAGTGGCATTTTTAAAGCATTAAAGTGAATTAGTTGCCGACTTTCCACTGACAGAGAGCTTGGAGATACATTATTTTGACGTCTTTTGAAAATTTCACTCTCAGCAAAGGAGCAGTTCTGAGAAAATATCAATGAAACAGTCCTCCAAACCAGTCAGAACTGGGCTTTGAGCTTAATCCAAGACTGCAATGCATAGCACACATCCAAAATAGTGACACATAGGTAGTATGATATCAAACAAAGACAAGAAAACCACGTGACATTTTTTCAATTGATGGCTATTTCAATCAACGGATGGGGAGGTTTTGACATTTGGGGCAGTTTTTGTGTGAGAAGAAAACTACATCTTCAGAAATAGCTCATTCCCAGGAACGAGAGAGGTGCATGAGAAAAATATACCACATACCGACACACACACACACACACACACAGACATACACACAGACACACAGCCTCCCCCAAAGAGGCCCAATGATGCAGCTGGTCTTCAGCAGGAATAGAAGCAGTGGTGAGCAAAACAGACTCTGACCACCCTTGCAGACACCGAGACCCACGAACTCACACAACAGTGCAAACATTGCAAAGCCACTCAATTCTAATGATTAATAATAACGTCCTCTATCCAAAACTTTTTTTAAGCCTCATGGAAATGTTGGATGCACTCGATTAACTGGTAATCAACTGAAGGCATACTGTGTTCGGTTCTTTGTTCTTTTGATTAACAGCTGCTTAGAGTACGATCATTTTTGTCACTGCTGATTTTCATCTTGAGGCCCTACTCTGGTTTCATTTTGTTTTGAGTATCGGAATTTCAGTAAACTCAACTGATATGTAGATATGTAATTTGAAAGCAAGTACAAAATAACTTCTTCTCTCCCAGATGCATGCATGGTCAAAAAATTTACATACTCCTCTCCAAAATATATCTGTTCCTTTCATACAGTATACATAGTATCAGGCCACTATCCCTTACGAGTATTTTGTCACATACTTCAACTTTTTTTTGATGCTGTATTCAGCTGTTATTAGAAGACTAGAATAATATAACAAGACATAATAATTCCCATAGCAATGTACCAAGGTAAAAAACCAATTGTCTTTGATAGTTGCCAGTGGTTCACTAAATCTATCTTTGTAGTACTCAAACTCAAGTTCCAGGGTAATCTGTCAGAAAGTTGACTCAATGGACCAATACTCCTGTTCAATTTACTGTATATATTAACAAAAATACATTGGGAGTATGCACTATATGATGCCTCTTCAACTGCACAAGACTACGTGCAACTAAAGCAATGCATCAGCGACTAATTAATTATAGAATCATAGACTCATAGAATAGTTTGGGCTGGAAGAGACTTTTGGAGGCCATCTAGTCCAACACCCCTGCAATAAGCAGGGACATCTTCAAATGCATTGTATTACTCAGATTCCCATCCAATCCGACTGTGAATGTTTCCAGGGATGGGGCATCCGTCACCTTTCTGGGAAATCTATCCCAGTGTTTTAGCATCTCATAAGGAAGAAGCATTTTTACAATACTTGATAAAAATTGGCCCTCTTTTAGTTTAAAACCATTCTCCCTCACCCTATAGCAACAGGCCCCACTAAAATCTTTGTCTCATCTTTCTCATAAGCCTCCTTTAAGAATTTAAAGGCCATAATAAGGCCACCTGGGAGCCTCCTCTTCTCCAAAATGAATAAACACAACTCTCCTGGCCTTTCCTTAATGGAGACCTGTTCCACACCTCTAATCATCCTAGTGGCCCTCCTCTGGACTCACTCCAACAGGTCCATGTCTTTCTTATGTTGGGGACCCCAGAGCTGGATGCAGTGTTCCAGGTGGGGTCTCACCAGAGAGGAGCAGAGGGGCAGAATCCCCTCCCTCTCCTGCTGGCCACGCTGCTTTGGATGCAGCCCAGGACACGTTTGGCTTTCTGGGCTGTGGGTGCTCATGGCTGGGTCATGTCCAGCCTCTCACCCACCAGCACCCCCAGTCCTTCTCCCCAAGGCTGCTCTTGATCTGTTCATCCCCAGCCTCTTGTGATACAGCTGATTTCTGGTATTCTCTTCAATTTCAAATTGCTCTCTTATATATTTGCTTTTAATCTGAGGAAAAAAAATAGCTTTAGTATCTTTTCAAAGCAGGGTTTTTTATTCTTATGAAACTTAAATTAAGTGACAAAAAAATCACTTAAAATAAGTTTAAAAGGTTTTCCAAATTTCTAATTAAGGTAATATTGTTGAAGTAATTACTTCTATTTATTCCTAAGGCTTGTGACCACACAGTGACAAGAAGGCTTAAGATGAAGCATGAGAAGACTTTATCAACATCTATTTATGATATAATTTGTGCAATATGTTACTAAACCACACAAAGTAAACTGCAAAACTTCACAATTTACTACACTTCTGGTTTTACAGAAGATCTATTGTTATTTTGCTGTAGAGGATATTACAGGCAGCAGGATGTGCACTGTTGAAAAGATAAAATCAAGAATTTCTCTGACATTCATCTCCACCATGAAAGGTTGCTAGGAAATTGTCATAGTGGATACCCAAGAAAGGTTTGTTACTTGTGTCTGCTCTCCACGTAAAATACCTACTAAAAAGGTGTTTGGAAAGCAACAATAGTTTCACTTCATAACTTAAAGAGATAATCAATATTTCATTTGTTTGGAAAAATAAACATGAATGTGAAAAGTGTGGTGTTAAGCTACCATAATGATAGCCTTCATCTTCATCTCACTTCATCTCACGGAATCAGTCCAACAGCTTTGTTTTGTCTCATCCCATTCCAGAAGTCTGAGAAAACTCCTCAGACTCTGGTGTAGCTGACATCAGCTGGAAGAGCTGACAGCAGAAAAAAGAAGAGACGGAAATAAGGGAAAAAAATTACCAACACCCATCATCCCAACTAACCAGGCTGACCCAATAGGCTAACAGGAAATCACTGAACATAAAAGGTTTGACACAAGATCCAAGTCACCTAAAAAGCCTCAGATGTAGACAGTGCTGAAGCTATTCTTATTGCTTCAAAGATGGGTGTTCAAGACACACTTTCATCTGGGGCTGGAATGAGACTTCCTCATTGTTAGCATTTCCCTCCTTAATTTCACTTGTGGCACAGCAGAGTGAGTTCAGCTGTGGTGCCTTTGCCCACTCGCCATGTTCATCATGTGTGAGTGGTTAAACCTCTTTCCAGAATGGAGCTGTGCAGTCCCATTCATAGGAATCTGCCTCCTACACAGTCGGGCTGAGGGACGGGAAGACTGAACTGTGGGAACCTTGTGCCTCAGCTGCATCCCGTTCCACCAAAAAATGCTTTATGCAGAGCTAATTTTTTTTTTTTTTTGGTGATAAAAGCATTTCAGGGGTGGCTATGGGAATTGTGATATTTGAAATATTAATTCAAAATTCACAGCTTATCAATAAAACCACATTGGCTTTCATAGAGGTTGTCTAGTGAATTTGAGTACAGCAGTGCAAACATTTACTTACATCATGTCCACAACTGATAAACTGCAGTTGCTAATTAGATCTTGGTTAAGCTTTGTCCCTCCTGCTTTTCTGCAAACCTTTAACATTTGAGGATGCATTTGCATGCTTCAGTCCACATGAGCACTGAAGGAAGAGCTTGTTTAGGTAACAAGATAAGGAGGTGCTCTCTCCACTTTTGTGTTTTAGCTGCCACAGAGGTAGCAGCTCCCAGGATTCACAGCTGCTGCTTATTCAGGCAGCTCTGTGGTTTGTGCTGCATATTAATTTCTGTCCAACACGGGAATTCAATTTGTACTGTACATTTCATTTCTTCACAGATTTAGATTTATTTCATGTTCTCTGCTTTTAATTAACTCTCTGGCACAGCTGCTGGACGGGATATAAAAACTCATTGCTCTCCCTGCGTTAGGAGTACACCACCAATCATTTAGCACTTAGATGGTGGCACAGGAGCTATCAGTTTCCATGGCAACCAAGGCCGTGGTGATTGATTCCTTGCCAGTATGGCATCACCACAGGGATCGAGGCTTGTAATTTTTGTATGCTTGCAACATCCATCTAATTAAAATGGGATTAGAGAATCATCCTTATATATGTTCAACAACTGCACTGCAATCCATTTATGTAAATGTCAGCCCTATTCAACACAGTAGTTGGAGTGTTTATGAAGAAACAGTTGTTTTGCTCCTAGTGTCTTGCAAAGGAGAGGAGGGGAGGGGTGAAAAGAGTAATATGTATACAGCATTATTTTGACTACTAAATTAAAAAAATAATCCTTTCACTCACGCACAAGTGCTATGCAAATTGTATCCTCTTTCCAAACCTGAATCATGACTACAGGGAGCAAAGATGGCAGAGTTGTTACGGCTCTGTTCATGTGCTGATGGCTAACACAGGAAAATGTACTGAGCCTGCCTTAAAAATGCATTAATTAATTTAGTGTGTATGAATTATTCATTTGTCAAAAGCCTTTAATTCACGTGATTGATTTTAGTCCAGTGGCATCTCTTGAGAGCAAAGTAATCCTTGTATTCTCATAATTTTTCCTTCATGGAACATTCCTCAAGTCTTATACAGTTACTTGGAAATTTCTGAAGTCTTTGCAGATCAGGCAAGATGATGGATCTGTAAAATGCAAGGAGATTCCAGATGAAAAGAGAAGCACATGGACTTTTGGAGGGCTAAAAGTGAACCCAGGTTCTCTACATCACTAGATGTAAATGCAGAGCCAAATAAAACCCCAAAAGAGAGAGGGTGACTGATCAGATAGTATTTTTTTCTGTATATCTCACCACTTCTTCTGAATAACTCTGACAAAATAGTCTGTTAACATGAAAAATTGAAGTTTGCAGTACCTAATATCTCATGTCTGTTTTAATTTCATTTTGCAGTCTACTTCTGTATTGTAAAGTTTAAAACCATTATACAAATTTTAGATAAAATTAATAGCCCATGGGATTTTATC
Organism: Falcunculus frontatus; assembly: GCA_013398115.1. Lineage (NCBI taxonomy): Eukaryota > Metazoa > Chordata > Aves > Passeriformes > Falcunculus > Falcunculus frontatus. Next base: position 309,063 of record VZRV01010291.1, on the reverse strand, counting down.
TAAAAGCCCATTGATACTAGTCATGTGGATTTTTATTGGTTTTATATCCATTTCCTCTTTCAATGAAAGGAAACTGAGTGTATAGCAGGCAACAATATACAGATGGTAGAAATGCTAAGTACAAGTTTTACCGTGATTCCACAAAATCCTTCCTCATAAACAGCCCCACCCTGCTCTGGGAGAAAAGAAATCACAGTCACCATAGCTGTGGAGCTATTGCAAGTCCTTCCACAAAAGCTGTAGAGGTGTGGGACTGAAGTTTGGTTGTACCTTGTGAAAGCTACGATAACAAGTGCCACAATCACTTTGGCTTAAAATGGTCTGATCCACCTTAAAATCCATACAAAAAACCCTGGCAAAGTAACAAAAAACACCCGCACAGAAAAAGGCAAAGCTGGCAGTAATAAAAAAATCTCCAGGCACCTTCCTGTCAAATGAAAGTCCTGCCTTCCTCCTTAGGATAAGCCCAGGAGGCATTCAATGATCTTGCCTTTTGATGCATTTTACCTGAGAGAGAGCAATCCTTCCTTCAGGACTGAATGTCTGCCAGGTGTGAATCAATCTTCAAGAGATTTCTGACACTTGCACTTGGTTTTCATACAAAGAGTGTCTAGCAGCTCTCTCAGATCCTTAAAGGCAGCACTCTGTACATTAAAACAGACTAATTACATCTTCCTCCTTCCATATCTCACACGTAGGCCCACTTGTTTAGGAAAAGGTTTTGGAACTTTAATTGTCAAAAAGTTCAAACAACTAGAAAATGTTGTCTCAAACTGCAACATCTTAAAGTGAATAATTATCTTAGTGAATCCTACATTTTTTATGAGATTATGAGCAGTTACCCCCAACATAGAACATCAAAACCATTTTAAATTTACAGATGGAGACTGGAGGACATCAAGGAGAAAATTTTAAAATATTTTCTCTGTAAAACAGAAGGAATACTTTCCTGAACAAATACATATTATCTTTGAATATTCCTATGCCACTTTTGCAGGTTTAATTCAACTACTGAAGTGCAAGAGCAGATTCCTATCTCTGCCTCAAATAATTTTCACAACATAGCCATTCATACCGTTTCAGCACTGCCAGCTCTTGAATATCCTGAAATTATGCTGTGTTAAATGTGCTCAGAGCTGGCTCTTCTATGTGATGCCTCTGCAGATAATACAGATTCTCACCAGCAAACAGCAATTCATTTTTTTGCAGCTTCATGACAGGCACAGCAACGGGAACCAGGAAAGGTCCCCCAAGAATTCTGATTAAGATTTCAAAAATTTAGCACTACGCCATCTGGGTTTTAGGTGGACAAATAAAATATTACAATTGGAAACTGAGATCTGTATGTGTAACTTTAAAATGCGTGGATTTTCTCATTCATTTATTTCCACGCTGAGCCAATGCTCTCTTAGGATTAGCTACCTTGCCTCTCTCCCTTGGCTTGGTATCACAGACACTCCAGGTACTGCTCCTACCAGTAATGATTAAGGCTGATGCTGAATCAGTGCCATACTTGCAAGTAGCATGTTCTTGCTGTTTCCCTCTGCAGAAAGAGAACTAACTCAAGGCAATTCAGTTAACCCGTCATTGCGTTACGTAAAGGATTGCCGTAAGGTAGAGTAAAGCGTTGTTGCTGAATAAAAATTCTTGGGAAATAACTGTTCAAAATATTCACGGAAAATGTTTTCAAGATTTTAAAATAGCAAATGCAGTGGAAGAAACAAGCTTCAGCCTGTGAAACATGGAAAATAATGGCAATGAAGCTCAGTATTTTAAAGTAAAATACTGCAATGGAAATAAAATGATACTGAGAATGGAGACTTGGTCTTCTTGTGTGTAGCCAAAATCGTTCATATTCCCACAGACAAAATGATCTACCTCAGCTTTTTTCCCTGCTTCTTTTCCAGCCAAGTGGTCCGGCTGTCTTTCATCCCTTACAGTTAGCTGAGTATGCTGACCAGGGAAAGGTGCCAGTCAAACACCTGCATCCTCTGCCTGCAGAGCAGTCTGCAAGGACAGCACAAGAAACTTCTTTACCTCCTTGGTTCTCTGGAAGAACCATTCTAAATGAGGTTTAATATTACTTCTTAAGCAGTCCTTGGAGTCCCTGGTGAACTCAGAATACTCCTTGTCACCTATTAAAATCAACCACAAGTAGCACTACTTTTATTATTTTTATTTTTGAATGTGGATAGCTGCCCATTGAACACAGCTGAGAGAACTCAACTCACTTCTTTCAAGCCAGTGTAGAGTCTATAGATGCTCTACTTGGGCCTACATTTACATGAAGCATCCTGTGCTGACAGCATCTTGCCATCGCCACAGATGGTATTTTTAGCTTTTTGCACAGGCAGACTCCAAATGCTGTTTACCTTTTTAACTTTTGGACAAAGTCTTACTGTGCTGATGAAGGATCATTTACAGTGTATCTTTTAGTACCCTTTTGTTTATCTCTAGAAGTGGTCTGAATGTAGACTTATTAAAATTTTTGGATACTTAATAGCTGAAGAGATATTGCTAATGAAGTGAAACTGCTGATCTCACCTTTTTCTCCAGTCGTGGGAAATTACTGATTGTGGAAAGCTGTGGAATATGGGGTTATGCTGGTTGAAATGGTTAAGGTTTATGGTTCCCGGAAGGCCCTGTGGGAAAGGCACCACTGCAGGCTGGAAGTCGCTTGAGGGCTCAGAGGCAGTGGCCAGTGAGGAGAGAGTCAGCTGAGTGACAGTTGGAAGTGCGACTGTGATTGGCTGGAGGAACGCGTGGACGGCGTGTGAACGGGAAGCTGATTGGGTGACAGGACGCGTGGACAGCAGCACTGCAGCTGTGCCAGCCAATGGGCGCCCTTCTGCTGTTGAGTTCTGCTGGGCTTCAGTTTGGTTTCGGGTGTGTTCGGTTGAGATTAAGTGTTGCGCTGTGCTATGGCCGACATCACAGCCAGCAAGACCAGGTCCCGTGGTTTGATGCCCACACAGCTCAGGAACCATGAGATTGCCGTGGAACTGTGTGGGAGGCAGATCCTGGGCCCATAATTGGCCACCGCCTTCTCCTCCCCTTTTCCCCATATTTGGTTCCCCCTCTGGAAACTTCTGGGTTGTTCAAACCCCGTGGCCCATGCTAATTCTCCCCATCTCCCTGTATTCTTATTGATTGTACGCCCCTTTCTCCTCCTTTGTAACTCCTCTGTGTTGTCACCCCATTGGTTGTTTGGTATTTTCCCCACCCTTTCTTTAGGGGTATAAAATCCCTTATCACAGACATATCGGGGAGTTTTTTGTGCCCTTCCGCGATTTGTGTTGGACTGTCTGCCTCAATAAACCCTCTCCTTTTCCACTAAGAGCTCCCTCCACCTTGTCCTTTCTCCTCTGCACATCCTCTACATTGGTGTGCAAGGTGAACCCGAGCTGGGACCTCGCCTGCCCTCCTGCACCTGAGCAGCCTCCGTCCCCTCCTCCGATGCTGGTGGTTGCCCGGTGCCTAGTGGTCAGTGCTAGCCGGCAGGCGGCACCACAGCAATTAAGGATATAAAAAGGGGGTGATTTTTTGGCAATAAACGGATCTTTTTTGGGCGTACAAGGGGGTCTGTCGTCTTTGTTCCCCATTGCTACAGAGAGCAACCAAAGGTTTTTTCCTAAGGTTATTTTTTCCAGGCTCATGGCTGCAGTATTAATGCCATACCTAATATTCATATTGCAGAATTTTGCAGTTAACAGAAATGACCATCCTAGGTCATGCCTGAAATATATTTTGAAAGATGTGTTTGTGTCTCATCTTTAATTTTATGTTTCTGTCTCAGCTGTGGAGCTGTTAGTGATCATAAAGTAACACTGGGAGGGAATATGGAGAGCTGTAAGGGGCTGAGAAAATTAGTGACTAGCATCTGATCACTGGTCCTGCCTCAAGGAACCTCTCCTGCCCTGTGGTTCCGTGTTCTCCATTTCTGATGTCTGACAAGGAGTAGAGCATTATTCTACCTCAGTCTGTGACACTGCAAAAGCTTTTTTCTCACTTGTAAAGCCCAATAAATTGTACATTTTATATTATTTTCTGCTAGTAGAATCTGCCAGACTGTCTTGGCAGAAGTACAGCTTCCTCAGCCATGCTACTGGTCCTATTTGTGCAGAACTTTTGATCACAGCCAGTGCTTGCAATGTTTTCAGGGCCTAATGGAAGCCACCTGGGCCAGAGCAGAGCTACTAATGGAGCATCATCCACCACAGTGTACACTTCAGATCCCTCAGGCTGGCTGTTTCCAGTAACAACAGTGGAAAGTCCTAGCCAGTAGTTTTCAATCTGTAGAATGAATACCAGTGGGCTTCTCCTTGTTACTGTTCTTCCTCACTGCCTGCTGCTCGCAGGCTCACCCCCGTGAGCAGGTACAGGACCTGGGATGAGATCTTAGAGATAAAAAAGTTTCTAGGAGACTTTACGTGCTTGGAGTGGGAACAAAAGGTATTGCTGGTTTTCACACAGCTGTGAGACAAGATTTAAAATCTAAATGAAGTATCAGAAAGCAAAGAAACCAGCTTGCAGAATCCACAGGGCAAAACAAAGAAAAATGAAGTCTCGCCAGTGGTGGTTCCTCTGTGTGCTAAGGTCGGATTGAATGGATTTAGGTCCTTTTGACACAGATTTCACTCAATACTTGTACTAGCCTTCAAGTAATGAGAACCATCAATGTCATTCACTGACTCAACTACCATCATGCTGCTTCCCTTGAGATTAAACCCCTGCCTTGCTTTTTGCAGTCCTACGCACTAGCAAGCAGAGATGGTTTGTTCCACCTTGACACTGCTCCTTGCATGCTCACAGTGGCTGTGGCTGCCTCACAACATTCTCTTCTCTGCACATGCCACATTATCCTCAGGTATCTGCATCACCTCCATGGCATAAGGAATTACTATGTAGACTGGCTCTTTCCAGGAAGAGGGTATCTTACAGCTTCCTTTGCAGTACTTGGCTGATGGGACTCATTGCACAACCAGAACTGTTGCTTTTTCCTCCTTTAAATCTGCAGAAAAGGGCAAGGATTTGGCTTTCAATTTTCGTTCACCAATATTTCTAGAACTCTTTTCCTGGGGTCATTCCTTATGTCAAGAAAAAAATCTGTTTGCTTAATCTTTTCTTTGTCCGTCTACTGCAGCAATCCGAATAACTTTCAGAGACTTCTGAATAAAGAGAGCATTTTTGGCCCATTTCTTTCATATGCGTCTCCCTTAGCATTTGTTTTTAGGAACAAATTTCCAGAATAAAATGTGTCCTCATGTATAAAACAACCCAGCCAGGCATCTAAAAGTATACAAAAAGGTAAGCATGAGATGACTCTCATATCTTTTACCCTTATGTAGGTGACAGAAATAATTACCTCTAGACATATCACTGCACTGTGCACAATCGGTACACAGGAGATTGCAAGGTGTTGAACGCGATAGGAAATGTGCAGCCTGATTATATATGCTAGCATCCAGGTGCTGCAAAACATCCCTTTTCGATGAGTTGAGGAACAAGAATTTAAAGATACCACTTAATTTTTCAACTGCAGTAAAGCAACACTAGTGTTTCAAGATGAATTTGCTAATCACATGGGACTAGCAACTAGTGTATGTGGTGATAAAAGACTAGAAAAACATTTCCTAGCAGGCAGCAATAACTGTTCCAGTCTGTTTAAGTAATTTTTTTTCCTTTGCTAGTTTAATTTCCCCTGCCCTGCTGCCTGCTTCAATTTATTTAAGTTGAAAGTGATTGCAGAGCGGGTGGAAGGCACCACATTCGTGACTGTGGAAATGAAATCCATTTGGTTGCAAAGTCTGTGTGAAATTTACCCTTTACGCAGTGAGGCAATGCAAGACCTCATATCCAGTGGTGACTGGATATCTCCACAGTGCTGACTTTGGAGGAGGTCTGGGTGTTGAGTGAGCCTCGCCCAGCCCAGCTCCATGGCCATTGCCGAGGCAGTGGTGGTGGGACAAGCCCCTCATGCTGTGCCATCTCTGTCACCTGGCGCTTGCTTGGACAGAGAGGTATTACAACTCACGTGGACTGAACATCACCAGCTGGAAAAACAGCTGTCAGGGTAGAGAGCCCCTCATTTTCTGAGCCCATCAGCTCCTTGACAGGAGTCCACCAGTAGCTCCTGGTGATTACTCAGACACGTTCTCGAGCACTGTGATTCCTCCTGTAGCTTTGCAGCATGCTTGAGGTGTTAGTGAGTGACTGATGCAGGCTGGTCAATAGCAAGCTGCTCAAAAAATTCACTTCAGTGAAGACCCTTTCAGAAAGTCTAAACCAAGTGGTTTAAATTAATTGCATCTCATTTCTCTCAGTGCAGGGACAGGCTAAGGAATTCATCCTCAAGTATGACTTGATTATTTAGAAACATGGTGACTAAAACTAGTGTACTATACTGCTCAGGCATGGAGGAAGACATTTCTTTGAATCTCTATAGCTATTTAGTTAGATTCATATTTGCATCCATTTTATGCATTTATTCACAGTATGTATGCAACAGATGCTCCATATTTCTTCCCTGATGTGAGTGTTTGAGACCAAGACACATTTCTCTGAACAGCGTTTTTGTGCATTTGCAAATGTATCCGTGAGAAAACAGATTGTATCCTTTATTGCTGACTCTTAAAAAAAAAGCTAGACATAATCAGGAAGTGACAAAGAAGCCTCCTAAACCTACAATTTTTCACAATATATAGATTATTTATTTATTTATTTATTTTTGAGATAGTCTTCATAAAACAGCTTTTCCAGGCTTCTCACCAGCTAATTTACCCTTTCTGCTCACTTAAAACTCACACTGGTATTATTGTGCAATACCAAGAGTGAATTTTCTTCTACTCTTCTGAGACATTTAAACCTCTTCAACTCACTTCACAAATAGATTTCTGTTAACAATAATATTATATACTTGCCAATCCTTTCCCTACACCTGCACCTCTTTTTCCTTCCATTCTCTTGAAGATACGACCCTTTCCACTCTTCTTTCAAAACCTGTCATTGTTTGTGATTTAGTTTTAAACTTGGTGTTATGAAAGGCCAGGCGTAGTCTAGCCAAGACACTGAGAAAACTGCATATACAGGCTTTTCTCTAAGTTCAAATAAGTTTCTGATAGTTTCTGGGTATCAGTAAGAAAATAACTTTTCACAGTCTGTCTAAGTACAAACATACACATGTACGGGTATACATAAAATAATTAGGTTTTGAAGAACCTTAATAGGTCAAGGTGTTGTTGTGGTAGTGCATCCCTTTCCAACTTCCCACCCCCGACTAGGGCCACACTATGATCTCAGAATATTCTTTGAAAGCAGCATAAAGCACTCATTCATGACAAGTGTAAAGGACATGCTGAAACAACAGCAGGTATGTATCAGACGTCTAAGATCAAAGAAAGCAAGAGAATTTTACTCTCTCACTACATTTTGTGCTTTGGTTTCTTGCTGAAATTTAGGCTGGATTCTTTCTCATTCATTCAGCAAGATGGGTTCTGTTGCTTAGGCAGCCCTGCTTATTTACTTTTCACCTGCTACCAGACTCTTGTCTGAGAAGAGAGGAGTCATTTCCCTGATGCTGTGACTTTGCTGTCAAAATAGTGCTCAGTTTCCAGAGCTGCAAAAAGAAGACAGTTCATAAATAACCTTGCAGTCTTGTTACAGAATTAAACAAGCTGGTCTTGCTGAAAGCAGGTAGTTTTTCTCTCTGAGCAGAGTAGCCCCAACAAGCATTGACACGAATGCTCAGGTATGTAGCACGTGTGGCCCAGTTACCCATGGCATGAGGGACTGACATGAACATTTCAATACAAAATTAAACTAACCTGTGTGCTCAACAGTGGGAGCTGGTCAACAGCTTTTCCCATGCTTTCCAGGATAGTGAGTAGAAAGGACACTGTGGAATGGATGTGGAATAGGTTCTCCGAGACTCCTCTTCACAAAGGTTTCCCACCCCCAAAGTTGCTTGTGGCTGCTGTGTAAAACATACCAAAGCTTATTCTTTTTACGAAAAAACCCAAAGTATGATGATTCATCTGCATATTATTTATTGACCAGAAGGGCTGAGAGAAGCTAGGCAGGTACCCAGAAATATTTATCAATAGTATCTTTTGGAAAGTGTTAGGGCATCAGTCTTGCAAACTATACACAAGCATATATGCACAGAAATTTTTGAAAGGTCAAGACCCACATGTGCAGGACTGTTTGTTTCATGTCACCTTGTTATTGTTTCTACCACATTTACATTCATGTATTTCTATGCCTGGTTTATGAAATATCTTTCATGTGGTCTTATTAAAACATCAGATGTTACGGAATATTCACAGAAGGAAAATTTTGATTCATATGCACAGAGTGACACAGATTCTAAAGATTGTGCCTTTTTAGTCAGAGAGCAAAACCAGTACCGAGTTACGTATGCAAACAAAATCCAGCAGGAATGTCTCCCATTCTGGTGGAAGGCTGTTTGAAACTCACTTATAGTCCATGAGTTACACAATGCATGAGCTGAATCTTTTCAAACAAATAACAAGACTGAGAAAGAAAATAAGTGTAAATAAATCAAGAATTGCATCATTTTTTAGAAGAGAGGCAAATGTGCATAAATGCAAGTTTCACGCAGTATTCGATGTACAAAGTACAGAATCCATTCTCAGAAAGGAAACCTTCCATCAACTGCTGTGTGATATTGACCCTCTGTCTGCAAAATGAAGATGACAGCATTTTCTCAGCTCATAATTGTAAAAATACAGTCAAGAGAGTTATGCTTCAGAACACTTAGTCATGGAGGATGAACAAGTATCAAAGAGAACAAGGTGATCAGGAAAAGTTTCAGTTTTAAAAATATGATAGTTTGGGGTATTATTTTAATGGCAGGTAATTAAAAAAGAAAAAAACAAAAGAAAAACAAAAGAAAAACAAAAGGCTGAGTCAAGGCATCTAGGAATTAGGAAAAGAATTCTTCGTGTATAGGAAAGAACAGCAGTATGTGAGTAGTTCCACTGAAGTCAAGTTAAGTAGGTCACAGGCTGATCTGACAGATGTTAGGTCTTATGTGTAAACAGTCCAGGAAATCATTCCACCCTGCCCTTGCCACAAAGCATGAATGCGGTTCAGGAGAGAGGATATCAGAATCACCAGCATAACTTCTGAGCTGCAGTTCTGATGATGTTAGAGCAGAGTCTGCAGCAGCTGGGAATACAGCAACACCAGAGAATAGAAGTAATGATTTGCTGTGGGTTTTACTGTATGATTTGCACAGTGTATTAGGAAAAGGCCTCTGTTCCCTTTCCTCTCTGCTGCTCTCTTTTTATTCTCTACAGTCAACAAAATGCAATTATCTGCTAGAGCTTAGGTGTGGATGTGAGCAAAGTTTAAAGCTGTGAAGAATATCTCATGCTATTATTTTTTCATGAAAATTTTGTGCAGGATCACTCCCATGCTTTTAGTTATTTGTACAAAACAGCATTAAGTTTTCTTTGTAAGAGGGTCTGACTAAAAGCAACTCTGGAAGCTAAGATACTGTCTCAGAAAGTCACTGATACTGACCTAAGTTTCCCAGAAGTAATTTCCTTGCATGCTCTCTCTAACCAAAACATCTTAGAAGTAGCATATGAGAACAAATGAACAGTGCTGTGCTGAGTGCCACTTGTTTATGTACCTTTCTGAAGTCAACCAGCACAGCCCAGGTATCTGCTGTCTTGTCAGAGGGTCACTTTTTCTACCAGTACAGTCTACTAAGCCGAAGGCTGGGTGACAACTGGGTAATACAGAGTAGGAGAGCATTTTGTGTTGCTGGTTTTTTATGATTTGAATGAGAAATCTATGTTTTTCTCATTATTTTAATGAGGAAGGAGCACATGAGCCTTTCTAGAAGAGGAGTTGTTAATACTTTTTTTCTTAATGGAATAGATGCTGTCTAATATTCCTTTCATTGCTAACTTACATTCCTGAAAAATCTCTTCCATGTGTTGACTAATGGCTCTTGTGCTATCATAGTAAGTTATTTATACATTAAAGTCACTTTATTTTCTGTTTACCATTTTTGTGCTTCATTTCTCTTACTGAAATTAGAACATACCTTTCTTTTCTTGATAAGTGTTAAATTTCACTTGCAAAATAACATAATGCTGTTCTGTTTGGATTTTAGTTTCCAGCAGCGTGGGTGGAGGGGACTGTTAAATGTCATCCTAAATTAAACCATTTCCATTGGAATGTGAGCACTTGCATTTAAACATTTCTATTTCCACTTCTTTCTTTGCTTGCTTGCTTTTAATCTTTCTTTTCCATTTCGATAAAACTCACTCAGAGATTTCTAACCACCTGACAAAAAATTTTGGGCTGTATGTTACTTCTCTTCCAAAAATATCGGGTTTTTTTCCCCTTGTAAGAGGTTTGCTTTGCTTGCTAGTAAAGTTCTATATCTGTTATGGTATATAAGATGGATTTTGTAACAGTTCTGCACACACAGTCCACTCAGGAACAATGAAGCGTTGAAAGCAATGAGTCTGGCAACATGTAATTACATTTTCTCATCTCTTCAGAAGGAATATTCCTGAGAATAAGTTTTAGGATTTTGATGGGTCAGTTGTTTTAAATTAAGGTTCCTAATTGCATTTTGTTGTTAGAATGACAAATGAAGAGGGTAAAGAATCCAACTACTTCTTTGGTGTATTTTGCTTTCTCTTAACTTCTTCTCTGAGTGGAGGGAAGCTGTGCTGAGGAAGGTATTAATATTGGGAAGAGGTAACATCAATGGGAGAGTGTGTTCTTGCAAGCATAGCTTTGCATCGAGTTACTCTTCAGTATGCATCACCCACTGTGGTGCACACAATGCCCTGGTCTGACTCCTGTTTGATTGCAGACTTGCTCTGTGGTGCTGGGAAGCACTTGCTTTGGTTCCAGAAGGAGACCCTCAAAAAATGGTGCCACCAGGCTCTCCCCGAAGTCCTCCCCAAACACTTGCTCCATAACATCTTGGCTACAAGCACTCCCTAGTGCAGAGAGACAGAGTCTCTGTGAGATGGAGAGGAGGATTCTTCCTGATTCATCCTTTTCCAGATGTAACTGAAGTCTTAACAGTTGATGACTAAACACTACGATATCCACTTATGGAGTATATTCAGGAACATCCCAAGTATTGAATCAGCAAACTGTGTTGGCCATTAAGCAGACAGAAGACCAAGAAGATAAATTAAAGCCAAACTCTTTATGCACCATTCCCTAGAAGCTGTAAAACAGTCACTTATAAATGAAGAATAGAAAAAGCATTTTGTCACTTGAATAGAAGATTCGTCTGTGTGAGGCAAGGCATCAAAACCCCCATTTGTGCTGAAAACCTTATCTCTGGGAGGAATGAAGTGCAACTCTTAATTACTGCATGGACATAACATCCATCACTCATGGGGTGAATGTAGGAAGAAAATGAAGTGATAAAGACTTGCTTAATGCGCTGATGAGTAGAAACCAGAAGTGTTTGAGGGGTGGAAGTGAATGTCGGAGGAGAAGCAGTAGTTTATGCATGCTGTTCTGCTGGTTTACACTCCCTTATCTGTGACAAGTGTAAGACAAAAATCAGCAAGTCTTACTTCATGGGATTATGCTAAGAAAACACAGCTTGCATGAGAGAGTTTATAGTTCAAGTAGATCTTACTATGAACTATGAATGGCTGTCACATTTTGTAGACATAAAACCAAGGCACAATCAGGAAATGGATTGGCTTGCGGATGTCCAGTCAGACAAGACCAGGATCAAAAAGAGGACTACAGCAGCCCAAGTATCACTGAGATAGGAAGCAGTTTCACCACTTTCTGGGTTTAGACAGGTTTATGCTTCATATACTGGAGCCAGGAGTGCAAAAGACTGGCAAAGATATGACTACTCTGGCTGCATGCAGGCCAGCTCTTGAGGTTGGAGGACCACTGGATTAACACAGCAGCGCTCAGCACTCACACTGAAGTGCCCTGCTAGATTGCTAGACTGGACTAGAATATTATCCCAAACACAAGTTCCACGCAGGTGTGCCACCAGCAATGCTCTGATGGTGCATAATTCATGCCAATTGGCTTGTGACACAAATTATATTTTCTTCATCTTCAAAGAGAGCATACTCATCCCAAATGTTCCTAATAAAATTGACTTTTTCTCCTTGTGAGAGACATTTTTCTGTATAATTTATAAATCCATGCTAGGATTTTGATGCACACCGATGAATAAGAGATGGCTTTTCTTACAATCCAGCCCTCAGTCTAGGTTTCTACAGAAAAAGAAACTGTAGGCAAATTTAGTATGTCAACATATGATGTACATACTATTCATATCTCTTCTTTCTCAACTAAGCATATTTTTTCCCCAAGACAGATTAAGGCAATGAAACCTTTTTTCATGTTGCTGTAAGATCTGTGTTACTATTGGCCCCAAAGATTTGTAGGGCTCCATCTGGACCAGCAGATCTTGCACAACTTCAGGGTCAGCTTGGAGTTGATCATTCTCACAGTCATGGCCCTCCAGCTCAGGGCACTGAGATGCTCTTGGCCCATCATCTGCGTTGAAGACAGAGGCAAGAATGCATTAAAGGTGCCTTGTCTCTGTCCCTGTTGACGACCCTCCAGGTTACTTGTTCTCCCTGAAGCCTTTGAAATCTCCATTAGTTTCTCCTGGCACTACATTCCTTGCCTGCCTGGCTGCCAAAGGCTTCCAGGTCGTGATGAGGCTCGGGGCTCCTGAACAGGTTCCTGAACTCAGGACATGCCTGAACAGATTGCTCTTATTCCCTGTACTTTCCTTCAGTCATGGCCAATTGAGCCTCCCTGACTGAGGTGTTGTTATACTGCCTATTTTTTGTCCATATTGCTTTGTACCCACTGCCTACACAGATCATAGAAAGGGCAGAAATCCTTTGGTCTGATAGCAAAACCTGAGAGGTCCAGGGTTTTTTCCTTTCTATGAGTACAGAATATTTTTTAATTCTCTGGCTTGCTGCCAAAATTGGTGACTGAAGCTGTGTTTTGTAGTCCAGGCTTACCTCTTTCTCCCACTCTGAAAAATCACACTGAGTATTTCTGTAATAATTTATAGGATCTCTCTTGTTCCCTGATTTTTGATGGGCTTACCAGCTGCTGCACTGCTTGCCTTCACAGCTGGCATCCCAAATCATCTTTCTGCAGATTTGCTTCTTGAGTGCTCCTCAGGAATCCTGAAACTTTGCCTTCTGCTTGCCTCATACAGTGGTAGACTGGCCACAGCAGCAGCCTCTAAACAACACACGTGAGTGTTTTTTCTCCCATTTCCTGTCCTTAACTTTAGCAGGTCACCTCTTTTCAGAATGGGTATTTCTATGGCATAGTTCTGAACACAGGTGGTCCAGCCCTTCCCTTCACACTAAAATATTAACCCCTTCAGCCTTGGTACTCTGCAAGACTTACACTGGACATGCTCATAGTAACATTTTACTAGATTTCTCATACACAAAAGCAGCTGAAGTGAGATTTCAGTGGATGTCAACTGCCTAAATAAAAAACTGTGAGCAAGATAACTGAAGTACTTAAATTCAAACAATTGAAGGAACGTGTTCTATTTCACATATCTTAGGTGTGATGCCTAACCCTTACTTTATTTCTGAAAAGTGAGTTCCTGTGTTGCTGTTCTTCTTTATCCCTAGGGGTCCCAGTCAAAGCACTGGTTCCCTGGCCACCCATGTGGTCACTACTCTCCCTGGGGTACTCAGGAAGTATCTAGCTGGGACCTACCAATTAAGAGTTTATGCACAAAATGTTTAGAAGTAGCACTAAAAATTTACTGTGGGTAACAACGGACCTTGATAATTTATGAAAAATGGTAACGCTTTGTGTAAGTATAACGCCCTAAATGATTTCATGTCATTATTTTTCAAATTGCAATGTTACTTCTTTTCTCCCTTTCAGAAATACCGAGATGGTCTACGTGATGGCTCCTTTACTACATCAATAAATGCGGAAAAAAAATCTTTCTCAAATTGGAATCATAATTGCTTTTCTGATTTTAACCCTAACAAATACAGGAACATCTTGAAATCAAAAAAATGATTGAGATTTACCCAGTTGGTGATCTGCACTGATATTTCTTATCATGAGCACGTGCTCACATATCCAAAGTGAACTCTGATAGCTCCTAGTATACACTTGCTGGCTCTTTTTGCTACATGAATCAATATTATGACAGGCAAAATTTCAGTGAAAGAAGATGCCTGGACATCTTGTCTAATTTTCTCATGATAACAGTGCAGACTTTTAGAGCTTTTTCTAATACTGTGGTTGAAAGGAACTGAAAAATAATCCTAAGAAGTAAATTCTTTGGGATTTTAAGACTCATCTTAGATCTAAGATGAGTTTTTTACATAATTAGAATTAAAAATACCTTAAAACCACAACTGGATGTAAAATATCGACCCCCAAAACACTGCATGCTTTAGAGGGCAAATTTTTGTCATTTAGCAGTGCAGTCAGATGTGCTAAGCTAATTGTTGAACCATAAATCCTGTGTAAAGTTAGCATCTTAGGGATATTTTTATAAAGTGAAGGTAGTTTTTCAGTATTCTCAAGCCAGGTGATTCAGTCTTCCAATTGTATGAACTGTGAGTGTTTATTTAACTTTGGAAATAGGTATTTTTCTTTTAATGACATATCACTGTGGCAGCAAGTTACAAGACTTTTTTTTGACAGAAAGTATTGAGTGTCAAAACAATTTCTTGGTTGTTACCAAACTGATGAAGCTAGGCAGTTGTGATAAAGCTGTTAAGATCTCAGGTGGAGGTAAAGGAGCAGAGCAGACTTACAAGGGACTTACTCAGAAGCCATTAAAAGTCTGTCAGAAAACCTTTTTTATTCATTTCTTGTTTCTCATCTCTGGAATATGACGCGTTTCAATGCTGCTAAACAGACAGTTGAGAAATTCTCAAAGGGAACAATTTTTCCATCAGAGAATAATTTTTGTCAAATTTCAAATGTTTGCAGTGACATTTTGATTTCTGTGAGGGTATGATAGGTGAGGCAGGGTTTTGAATTTTGCTAGCAACTTTCTTTGACATCTCTGTACCCTACCTGCCTGCTGGAGATTAAATAACTCCCAGATTCTTCAGTTTCTTGTCTAAGTGGGAATTGGAGGTTTTCTGGGTTTTGAGGTTTCAATTATGACTCTAGCTGCCAGTCATAAAAATGAGCTGGGAGACAAGGCTTGCAATTTACAGGCTCAGAGCTTGGAAACTAGCACTTCTAGGGTTTCCAGACTCCATCTGTTTAAATAAAGACCTAGTTTTCCCATACACCACAAAGCTTATCTAGAATCCTTTAAAAATCACATCTTGACACTTCTAAGAGGCTGGGTTTTTTTTTTGTTTGTTTTGTTTGTTGTGTTTGGTTTTTTTTTTTTAAGCTAAAATTCGTAACTTCAAAATTAGAATGAATTTTGGAATTCCTAAATCATCTTCAAAATTAAATTATCTTCTCTCTTCTTTTAATCACTTTGCAGTTATTTTCAAAACTTTTAATTCCAGTTCTACAAGATTCTCCCATGAATGCTTTCAGTTCTAGTCGCTGTGTCTAATTGTTGGTGTTAATATTCTACTTAATTTGAGAAATTGGTATTTTTAAGTGTTTAGATCTTTTTTTAGTCACTTTTTGTTTCCGTGATGAAACTTGGCCTTTAGTTCCATCATGAAAACCGACTGGCTACTGAGACTCAGGGAGAGATGTATTGATCTTCTAGCTGCCTTTTGTTCATCTTCTTCCTCGACTCTTTATAATGCACCAGCCTTGGATTAGTAGAACCTCTCTTTACTTTCTACACCCTCTTGCACCAGAGTCCCAGAGCCATCTGTAGTCCTTACAAGCTACACTGAGATTCCATCATTAGCCTTTGTTTAATCAGGCCAGTATCATAGATTTGTTGTTTATGAATATGAAATTCTATATCTTGGTGTTCTGCTCAAGCTGCAGCAGATAGAGTCTCTATTCATACATAATCAGTCAAGTGTATTTCCAGCAAAATTGATGTGCCCATAGCAGATCATTGTGCTGAAAACCTTGGTTCTTTCCCTTCAGTTGAGTAATTACCAATACCTGGGGATATGTGGAGTGAATATTTGTAATGAAAAATCTACAGCACAATATCTGGGCTTTAACATTATTTGCTCACATAGAACCATACCACCTTGACTACACCCAGCAGTGCAAGGCAAGCTTTCATTTGCACTCGTTTGACTGCCTCTGACTTGTTTCCGCTTCCTCTCTCCTGTCTTCTCCCCATATGGTCTATTCCCTCCCCACACATCTTTCTTCTGCACAGCTCACCCTCTGCTAAGTGATCACACAGTTTTGGCTGATTTAGGAACAGAAGAAAACCCAGTAAGTCTAACCTCCACCCCCCACCCCAATCCCCATGGAGCTTGGTGTCCCTACCAGCTGACTTCTAACACCATCCACCTTCTTTGTTTGTAGCTATTTTAAACTGCTCAAAAGAGCTTCCTGTAAATGCTTAACACACCCATTCAGTCTAACAAATTCCGTTTCCTTTCCTTTCCAATTTCCTTTTTTTCAATTCTTTTTTTCTATTTTTCTGTTTCAGGACTCTGAATGGTGGGCTATTAGTACCTCACTCCTCATAACTAGAAGCAAGGCAAAACTAGAAACTCTTTAAAACAAGTAGTTGGCTGAGTTACCTGTGTCCTGCAAACAGTTACTGATCTTTCCCAAAGCTTGTTTTCATGTCAGGTTCCTGTTTAACTTTTTGGGACTAGCAGGGTTTAAAATACAGCAGACTTGGGATAGGCAGGACTCTGAAACATCATTTCACTGGGGACACTGACCAGTGCAGAAAGAGGATGACCTGGTTTACATTAGAAAAATGGCAGCAGGTATACAGTAATACGGTATTTCTCAGAACAATGTCCTGCAGTTTGGCAGTCTGATATTCACTTGCCCTGTGGATTGCACAGTTAGAGTAAACCGCAAGTCTAACTAGAAAGAATTTAAGGCATGGAACACAAAAACTTACTCAGATGCCAAATAGCTCTTGGGTTATTTTATGAGGATCTTTTTGTGAGGAAGAAATGGACTGTTTCCCAGTACCCAGTTTTTATAGCTGAGAAATGTGGTCATGTTTGTTAACCAACTCTTGACAAACTGCAATGACAGTAAGAAATATAAAATATCTCATATGAGTGTTTGAGATCCCATATATGCAGGGCTGTGGAAATTAACATGAGGTCTGCAAGCCTGTCTGGTTCCGACACAGATCTAAGTACAATACATTTGTACCTGTGAGAAACAGAAGAAACCAAAACAGCAGAGAGAGAAAACAGCAACAGCCCGCACCTGGTATTTTTCTGAATGCTTAGAATTCTTAGAAATAGATAACCAAGAATAGTATGTTGTAGTTAAATAATAGCCAATGAAACTATTGTAGTAGTTAAGCAACCAATGGACAAGTTACATGAATGTTAAACATACAAAAGTGTATAAAAGACAGTGGCTTGTTGGAATAAAAGAGAGAAGAATGCCTTGGCTTTGCCTGGAGCAGAGTGTGTATGTGTCATGTTCGATGAAACAGCGACACAGGGCCATGGAATTTGTTTTCAAGATGGAAGTGTTTGTTTTCAAGATGGAAGATGGTGCTGTTGATTGACTGTATTCTGGGTGTGCTGATCCAACACAGTGCCTCTGGCTTCAAGGCAAATTTCTTGGATTATACCTTGCTGTTAGAAGGAAATGCCTATCTGTTAGTGTTACTACTTAAATTGTTCCCATCACTCAAAAGGCACAGAATAGTAATTTTTTCCTGTGGCACAAATTAAATTATCAAGTTTCTAAGGCTTTGAAACTACACTGAACTAATAATAAAAAAACCCCGGCAAAATAAATTCACAACACTGGCATATGTCACATATCTACAGGACAGAAGAGCTGTTCCGATTTCTGTTTATACTGGTCACATGGCTTTTTAAAAAAAAATACTCAAGAATCTGTTAGTGAGAAGATGCACTAATGGCATTGATATACGTATTCCAAACAGATTATTTCTGAGCTACTATTCCACAGTCAATAAATGGGACCTGTTTGCATTCAACTGAAAGACAAAAATCTCTTCTAAAACTAAAGGGTGAGTTACTCTGAAGCTGGAGAAGCACCTCTAATGATGAAGAGGAACCATACAGAATTAAAACTTCCCCAAATCTCAGTGAAAGCCTGAACAGATTGCAGATTATGTTCATCAGTAGCACTGTTCTTCAATACATTCCCAGTATCAGAGAATGACAGACAAAAGACACCATTCTCTGCAAGTTTCCTTTTTACTTTTCCATGTTTTTAAACGCCAGATTGCGTCTACTGATGTTATCTGACTTTCTGTAGGAATCTTTGTCGGAAACACTAGAGCAAATGCAGCTTTGCTGAGCTTCCTCGGACTGTTTCATAAGGGAGCCTGTGTCCAAATCATTGTTCCTTTCACTCCAGATTCTTGCTCCAAGTGATTTAATTTTTAAAAAGAAAAACTGTTACCTTCTAGTCAGAAAAGTTTATACGCCTTCGAACTTCAGAGTCTGAAAGCTAAGTTGAACAGATAAGATAATTTGGAGTCCAGCCCTTGATCTTCAGGTAACAAAGTAATCAGGAGACATCTTGTTTTAGTGTAGATTATAATACATTACTACAAGTGTGCGTAGTGTACTCAGTTGTTGCTATCAAGAAATAGTGTTTCCAGAGGAAAACCAGGTTACTAATACTGTTCTCACAAACACATTTTTGCCATAAATATTTTTTCAAATGTGAAGCGTGTAGCTATACACTCAATAATAACTGCCAGTGGCTAAAATGGATTGAATTGAGTGCAGAATATTTCACCTATTTTAGTCACTTGAACATTTTTAAATTTTGCTTTAAGAAAATGTGATAGTCCCTATATGTTTTTTGTTTAAAGCTGATGAAAATGAATCCCAACAAAGCAAAACATGTCCACTTAACTACCTTACCTAAGTTTTCCTTCCGGGTCATAGATGTCAAATGAAGTCTAATTCTATTTTTGCTGTTATTACTGCTATTATTATTGCTAGCATTATTGTTATTCATCTTCTCTTTGTATTCAGGTCCCAGCTTCTTTTCCCTTTGCTGCTGATTATTAGTGGAGGAAGATGGAAACACAAGTGACTCTATGGTCTTAATATTCATGCCTTCAGTATAAGCTTCTACCTTCTAAAGCAAACGTAGCTTTGCTTGCTGATAGTCGCAAGCAACCTACTTCTGCTCTAGTTCCTTTATTTTTTTTGTACTCTACAACTAGTATCCTCAATCTGTCTTCCCTTCACACTGTAGCGCCAACCTTGTGCTCTCCCATTAATTCCTTCTGTTTCTTTTACTTCCTCAGCAGAGGGCTATCTTTGGTTAGTTTTCTTATCCCTTACCCAATGGATCCCCCAGCTTCCTAGAGCACTGTGTCATAGACAGCAAAACGAGCTGGAGCCAACATCACTGCCTTAGACAGATGTTTGCTTTCTGAGTAATCGACCTACTACTCCTGTGCCACCTGTCTATAACACTCACAGAGCAGAGGGCTGAGTGGGTTGTATTTGTAGGATTTGCGGAAGAATAACATTGTAAATAATTGATTAAAGTATTTGTGTTGACTGGCTGTACTCATAATTATCTGAAATCCGGTACCAACTCCTTCTTTCGCAAAACATCTGTTTGGGTTTTTTTAAAACAGCTATTTCAAAGATTTGTTCAGTGTTTTTCTGGATACCCTGTTGTAAAAGATACACAATTAACTTGTTTAACGTTTATTTTCATTATGCCTTTTATTATTTTCATTATGCCTTTTATTATAAATTAATTGTTATTTTTTTCCCTATAGGAAGAAGCTCTGAGTGGATGCACAATAAAGAAATTAAAGGAAATAATTCAGAAATATGTAATGCAATATGGGTATTGGACAATTAATCAAATAATCTGTTCTGATGTTCAGTTGTTGAGTCACTGTTACAGTGACTCCTTCTTAGTCACTAAGTTTTTGTGGTTTTTCTTCAGTTCATGTACAGACTTTCTTTTCCTAGCAATACTTCATCCTGTTGAAGGATCCTCATCTTGTTTATCATCGACCAATTCTAACCCTGGAATTACTTCAAGCAATTTCTATATTGATTGGCCTTTTAAGCCTTCTAATAATTGACTTTACATTTACATTCTTACACTGACAGTCAGGCTGGCTTTATTTATTTTTTCCATGTCTACCATTCATTTGTATCTCTCCTTTTGTTCACCTGCTTCTTTTGTTCCAGTGTCATTCTTTCTCCCTTGCATTATGACATTAAAGTTTGTGACTGATTAACGCTTGCATTAAGTCACTGCTTTTATGCCGTTCCTAAAGATTTCCCATAAAATTTCAGGAAAAGGTGAACATGAATAAAAATCATGAAGCTCCTGGGTAAGAAAGAAGTGTAATTGCATATATAAATCTGTGAGCAACTGGCAGTATTTGCATGTTTAAAGTTACCCACTTACTTCTTCTTCTAATCTGGGTCATGAGGGGAAGAATATGCTCATGATTATAGCTGTTTTAGAAGGCTTCACTAGCAGTTTTTTGAATAGAAACCATGAATCAGCTTCCATGGTGTTCAGAATTTGTTTCATTTATGTTCTCCAAATGTTTCTGAAAGCAAGTTTTTGTTCAGAAGAATGTTCAATGCTAAGTAAAATATCAGAAATAAGGGTGTGAATGCATGTTTGCCTGAGTATTGACACTAGAAGCATTTACATGGCCATCTGGACAGCTCTGTCAGTTTGGGAGACGTTCAAAAATTAGCATGTGATTTGGAAATCGTAAGTAGAGTGCAAAAAGAGAGTAGCACAATGGTGTTAGTTTCAGCATTAGTACAGTGAGTCATTCAAGAGCAAGCTACGGAATGAAATTTCACTAACTACTGTTCTTCCTAACTCACTGGCAGTCAGGTTCTGGCAATCTGGAAAAAAAGAGGGTTTAGAAATAATGAAAATACTTGTAGAATTCCCTACTGAAGTACACAGGGTGTGAGTACACCTGCAAGAAACTTGCCATTATTCAAAAATTGTTCCCTTTTTCACAAAACTATTAATCATTTCACTTTAAATAAACCAGTCAAATTTCGATTTTTGAACCTAGCTACTATGAAAAACCTCAAAATGAAGATTATGGAATTTAGATCTTTCTGTGCTTTTCTCACAACATGGTAGCTACAGAAATAAAACATTGTAGCAAGCAACAGATGTGGCCTGAGTATGAGTATATGTAAATCTAATCTTTAGATAGTTGATCTTTAAGAAACCACTCTATATATGTCAGTAGCCAAAATTAACTGTGCCACTTAGCTTTATTATAACCATGACTTTAGTTAATGTGATTGGCATGAACACGGGTAACATCCAGAGTTACTGGGTCCCAGCCTCTGATTGCTTGCTGCTAGCAAGTTGTCCCAAGGCTCTCTGACAGAAATTTGGCGTCTTCTATGGGCAGAAAAGGCAAGATTTGAAGACATAATTGTTTGACTGTTAAACCATGATAAAATGATTCTTAATTGGAAGCTCATGTCAATCTATTACTAGCAGTAGAAGAAAGTTTCAGCTGAGAAGAGGAAGGAAGAAAAGAAGCAATTGAAGAACATGGCCCATTCATATACTTTCCATGAAAATTTATTATTACTTCTGCATATTTTTTAGAGATTAATATATCTTTTCCAGTGTTCTACCTTTCTTGTATATTTCAAAAATATTTTCAGTGGAGGAACAAGTAGAAAAAATTCCAAAAATAAAGATTTGTGTCTCCATTTAGGCTCATCTTTTTGCATGGATAGGAATGATGTTATACTTTTTTTACCATGGCCAGCCCTTTGAGTAAGACATAAGACATATGTAGTGTTTGGCTTCAACTGGAAAAAACTACTTTTTCTTAAGACCTTTCACATCTGGCATTTTATCCTTTACAGAGTGATGCAATTACCAAAAAAAAAACCCAAACAAAAAACCAAACCAAAAACCCAACAAAACTCTTTTTCATTAAGGGTTAGCATTAGCATTATGTAAAGGATAACACAGAATTATAGCAGCCCCTCACTCATTCGTAACAAGCCGCAAATATATTTAGAGGTCTTCATAGGAAAGGAACTGAATGTGAAAGTAGCATTATGTTCAGTAGCTGTTACTTTGGTATGCGTTATGCCTGAATGAAAAAACAGACATAGATGTAGAGTCATCTGGGACCCAGTGTTAGGATCCTCACTTTATCAACAATTTCTTTGGGGAGTTCCCTTGATATTTCAATTATTCTCTTTAAGTACTGAAATTGCCTTTAATCTTCCAAATAGTTCTATTTTCATGAGTTTAAGGAAAAGATGTTTTCAGTGGATGTTTTTACACTTCTAAGGAATCTAATCTTGTAGCTACTTCAAAGGTACAGCACTGCAGGAGCATTACTGTTGGCTTTGTTGCAGCTGAGTTGGATGTAAAGCACCAACTGTGCTTCATTGACTTGGACTGCTCACTAGCCACCTGCTCCCAGGGTCACTCTGATCCACCACTGTAATCAGGTTGTTTGATTATAATTTTAATTATCTTTAATTATTATTGGGAACGACAACCTTGTTCTCAAACCCCCTATCATTATAATTCCTTATGCTAAGAGGGAGCATTTTCACCCGTCTATAGTGTGTAGCTCTTACTAGCAAAACCAGTAAAAGGGACGGTGGGAAAAAGAAGCGGAGACAGAACAAAGCTTTGTGGTCCTTGTGTAAAGCCACTGAAGGGACAGCCTTAATCTCTGGTAGGACAAGGAGTACAGAGGTGGCAATGGGAGAGAAGTGCCGGAGGCTGGGAATCAGATATGGAAATTAGGCTGATACCAGGTGAAAACACTTATCCTCTGGAGAAGACATTCAAGCATCAGTGAAACACTCTTATAGGAATAATGGGAAAAGCCAGATGAACATAAAAAAATATACAAGCATTTTGTCCATTTCTGGTCAAAAAACAAGTTAAAACCACTAAAATTAACATTTGTTGTTACATTTGTTCTTGTTAAGATGAAGCAGGGAGTCACAAGGAATGGAAAGCTCAACTTGTTAATTTATATGTAAAAATAAATTCCTTTCAATTAGGTTTGGCTGAAAGCTGCTGCACCCAATGCTTTTTGGTATTTTCTGTATCAGTCAAAGAAGAAAAGGAAGACAGAGAATGAAAAATAACAATTTCTGTGCTATTTACATAGAATCTAGGGCTACAGAATTAGAGAATCTAGCCACTTCTATATTTTTGCTCTCATGCAATAAGGAATACAGTTTAAAAAAATAATCTGCAAGGTTCAATATGAGTCAGCCAAAACAAGAACTGGCTCAAAGAGAAGCTATTACCTGAAGTGAGCAGAAAGGAAATGAGATTAAAGAGAACACATCTATTTAGTGCCACATCTATTAGATAATATTTAACTTACAAGAGAAAGAGGGCCATGAGTATTATTAGAGGCCTGGAACACCTCTCCTGCAAAGACAGGGTGAGAGAGTTGGGACTGTTCAGCCTGAAGAAGGGAAGGCTCCAGTGAGACCTCACTGCAGCCTTCCAGTACCTGAAGGGGGCTACAAGAAGTCTAGAGCAGGATTATTTACAAAGGCATGTAGTGATAGGACAAGGGGGAATGGATTCAAACTGAATGAGTAGGTTCAGATCAGATATAAGAAGAAATTTTTTACGGTGAGGGTGGTGAAACCCTGAAACAGGTTGCCCAGAGAATTTGTGCATGACCCACTCCTGGGAGTGTTCAAGGCCAGATTGGAGCACTGAGCAAGCTGGTCTAATGGGAGATGTCCTTGTCCATGAAGTGGGGATTGAAACAAAGTGATCTTTAAGGCCCCTTCCAACCCAAACTGTTCTACGATTCTATAATTCTCTGGAGGAAAAGGAGGGAGAGTATTGCAGCAGAGCTATGCGGAGGTAAATATTATGCCAGTAAATTAGTCAGTTATTTCTCTGCCAAGTAATAGATGCTGAGGGCAGTGGTGTGAGAGGGAAGGAAAAGGAGAACTACAGGAGAACAATTCTCTGAGGACTTCTTCCCGTAGAGAAGAACTGAGGCCACTGATTGAATGCTGCTGTTTCATCTGACCAGAGTGATGCTGCTGGCTCGGATCCTCAGCTGCAGCAGCTCAGATGAACCACACTGATACCAGTAGAATAATTTTAATTCATGTTGCAATTTATGCAGTTTGCTTATGAAGTTCTAGTCTCAGACAAGTTCCTGGGGGAATGGTGCTTTGGTTAAGAAAGGATGCTGGGGTTTCCTACTCTGGCACAGTATTAAGCCCACACATTCAATATGTTTTATATATGTTAATGTGAGTAAACAGATTTAAACGTGTTTCAGTGTTTAAAATGTTAAAAAACAGCCTCCTTCTTAATACTTGCATTTCCTGGGATTTGTGACAGCACAGCTGTTCAGCAGCTATGCCGTGATCTGTGCTAAGAAGTTCATCCAGCAATAAAGCCTCAAACTCTCCATGTTTTCCGTGAATGTTTTTGGTACCTGATTCAATTCCTCCAGTCTGGTTCTCAGCACTGTCCTCAAAGACAAAGCTGGAACTGAACCTAGCAAGGGATGTAAAGAATAAAAGGAAGGCCTTCTACAGGTATGTTGACTGGAAAAGGCAGGCCAATAACCTATGCTGGTAAATTGGTGGCAACAGATAGGAGAAGGTGACCACCTGAGGAGCCTGAATGTACGTAAATCCATGGGACCTGATGAGATGTATCAGTGTCCTGACGGAGCTGGCTGGTGTAATTGCCAAGTCACTTTCCATCGTATTTGAAAAGTCGTGGCAGTCAGGCGAAGCTCCATGTGACTGGAAAAGGGAAAATATTGTACACATATTTAAAAAAGGCAGAAAGGACGACTCTGGGAACTACTGACCTGTCAGCTTTCCCTCTGTGCCTGGGAAGATCATGGAACAGATCCTCCTAGAAGCTGTGCTAAGGCACAGGGAGAACAGGGAGCTGATTCGAGATAGCCAGCATGGCTTCACCAAGGGAAAATCCTGTTTGGCCAAATTCTGTCTGACTTCTATGATGGGGTGACTGCGTCAATGGATAAGGAAAGGACTACAGATGTCATATATCTGGACTTACGTAAAATCTTCAACATGGCCGCCCCAATGTCCTCTCCAAATTGGAGAGTGAGGTATTTGATGAGTGGACTGTTAGATGGATAGGAAAGTGAGTGGATGGTCATATCCAGAGGATAGTAGTCAACATCTTAGACAGGAGGTGTACCTTGGGGGTCTGTATCGGGATCCGTGCTATTTAATATCTTCATCAATGACACAGACAAATGGATCAAGTGCACCCTCAGTAAATTTGCAGATGATCCCAAACTGAATGGTGCTGCTGACTCACCTGAAGTTCAGGATTGCCATCCAGAGGAACCTGGACAAGACGGAGAAGTGGGTCCATGGGAATCTCATGAGGTTTAACAATACCAAGTGCAAGATGCACCTGGGCTGGGACAACTCCCAGTATCTTCTCCAGGCTGAACAAACCAAGTGTCCTCATCCTGTCCTCATAAGGTCTTGATCTAATGGCCCCTGAGCTCTTCCAGTGCAGCCCTTGCTGTGGTTGTACTGCATCAAGGAAACAAGGCAGCTGAAAATAAGGCCTCTCATTCTTCAAATCAGCTCCTCCATCTGGTTCACCATGCAGCTTCACAAAAGCCTGTCCTGACACATTGCAGGGATAGGCGAGCACAGAGGGTGAAGTACTGTCAAAGTTGTTTCTCCAGGAAGGAAATCTCTGCAAGACTGTGCATGAGTTTCTCCGCCCAGGGCAAGCCCAGATTGGAAAATTACCTTTACCTTGTAATTGCCATGGGGGTGTCAGGTCCCCTGCATAGCTCTCCTCATGGCCACACAAATGTCTAAAGATGCTCCAAGAATTTCACCACTGAAAATCAGGTTGCTTCTTAGTGTCTGTTTGAAGTCGCACTTCAAAAGCACAAGGGACTTCACAGCACCAGCTAGGTGTGTAGTTCTTTCCTCAACTTTGAAAATGTATCTTTTTCACATGAGTGTAGAATTTGGGGAACACAGACAGATGCAGTGAAAAAATTTTAATAACATAGGCATTTTCTTATTCTAAACAATTATTCATTTTTGATGAAAGGTGAAGCTACTTCCCAAAACTTGAAAGATACAATTTTTTTTCCAGCAACAAAATAAGCTTCTTTTAATTCATCTTCTTGAATATGAAAAATATATTTACCAGTCAGTCTTTTACTCAGGTTATTTTTTATGTGGCTAATTTTTTTGTTTTACATATGAAAAGTGAGAAAAGTTCCATAGCTGTGTAGCCTTGAGGAGTATTTTTGATATCTGAGTGTGGCAACTCTTTTTGACACCACTAATAAAGATTGTTACTATCTACAGTATAATCCCTTTAAAGTGTCTTCCCCTGCTACTGCAGCTGTGAATGATTTCCTTCAGGGAAAAAGAATCCTTTTTTATTCTGGTCCTTCACTACTATCTAAGTATTTGCTTTACAGCAATGCTGCAGGTTTCTAATTTGAGGCTAATTAAATGCAGACACTTATGAAAACCAAGGATGTGATTTGCAAGGAGAAGAACACTTGTGGGGATGTGAAAAATGAACCGAAGTAATAAAAACCATCCATTACAGCTAAGGCTGCAAGGCAAAATTCTCTGTAGGTGTTACTCCACTGACTTGTGGGGTGATGCCAGAGGAGCGTGGGGTGAGGAAGTGTAGTTCTCAATGTCGGTGAGCACACCAACAGCAGGTGCAGAAGCATGGCAGCTTCACCCAAAGCGTGGCTGGTGCTCTGACGGCTGCACTTGCCTGATTGCAGCCTATCACCTTGCAGGGGCTCCCAGGACCTCTGGGGATCTCACCGTGGCATGCCTGGCCTGGCGTGGGAACAGCGCTAGTGGTGCATTTCACTGTCTTTATTGCACTGGGTCCCTGTCCGTTGTTTACACGGTGTAGGATTCTCTGACCTGTGGAGCCAGGCAGGAGAGCTCTCTTCCTGCTGGCAGGGAGAACCCAAGGAACCTGAATTACATGTGTAAAGAAGGTGATTGCAAAACCCAGGCTTTTCTTCAATTGGACCAGAGCCCTTTGTCATTACAAGTGGAAATGGATAGCTTTCAGATGGATTAGTGTATGCTGCTGTAGATCTTCAGCTACTTATCTGGGCTAGTGTTAGCTGAGAAAATCATGAGTAAGTTTGTTTTCTCTGCCCGTACTGAGTTAATAGTTGCCCTTGGTAAAATCTGTCCAATTTTTAAGCTACTGAATATCTTGTAACAAAATTCCTAACAGTCACCAAATGAAAAATTATTTGGGAGCATATTTTGAAAGTGGTTGCATTTTCTGGGTGAAGCTGATCTCAGTTGCAGAGTTACTTGATTTGACTTTTCTTTCTTATCTATTGCAGAGGACATCAGGAACAGAGAATATTGGAAAGAAAAGGTACTTAAAGATCACAGCTAATAGTGTCTTTATCACTTTACTGTAATCTGCTGGCACTGGAGTAATCTTTCCTTCTGGCAGATGTTGTTATGACATACATAGAAGTGGAAATAAAGTGCTGGCTGTGAGCTGATCATGGGCAAAGGAAACCTCTTACTGCAACACAACACAAGACAATCCCAAGTGACTATGTGACTACAAGCAGGTTGTTTTTTTCCTTTTTTATTGTTTGTTTGGATTTTTTTGTTGTTGGTTTGTGGGGGTTTTTGCGTTTGTTTGGTTTGTTGGTTTTTTTGTTTGGTTTGTTGATTTTCTTTGTTTGTTTTTTTTTTTTTCTTTTTTTAATTACTATCATACCAAACAGTTTCAAATCACTTTTTTCCAAAGACAAGAGGCAACATTTGGAAAGGAGGCCAGGGAAGCAGGATCGTATTCCCGCTCATGGAGAGGACATTTACGTTTGTACGCGTATAAATGTAAAAGCCTCTTCTGGGAGAAGGGGTAGATAGTCGAGTTTTCTCTTTGTGTTTTTGTGATTGAGGTCATGTAAGATAATCAAGGTGTGCCTAGAAAACAAGGTCAGTGATGACAGCTGATTTTTTAGTGTCTGAAAATTGTACCCACTGATGTGAAGTCTGAATGCCCACAATGAGCTGAATCTCGTGTTATAAATACATGGAAAGGGTCAGGTGCCAGCATCAGCAGTGTTGGCAGTCTCTGGAGAGCTCTTTTTTATCTACGGTGAGGATGAGACAGGTGGGTTGGTGGTCATGTTCAGACTGGAGGTGGGGAACTCTCTGCCTGAAGACCATATCCATGAGGCCACAATGTGCCATCTGCCCTGCAGCTTGCATGTGCAGCATGTGACTGCTGCTGCACAGGGATTTTAAAGCAGCATTCACCCCTCCAAAAGAAGTTTCCATGTTTTTTTCTCCTTCTGTGTCTTATTGTCTTATTATACTCGTCTGGATGCAAAAAAAACATTACCTATATATTTTTCTTTACCTGTCTGCCCTGGTCCATTCACGTCTCTTCACTTCTCTTGAGACAGTTCCAGCTTATGTAACTAATCCCTTCATGCAAAGCGTGTATGGATCCACACAAATAACTTGTAATGTTTAATTAAACTAAACTGTAATCAACAGAATTTATCTTTTGACTACTGTGTACCAGGGAAGCTTTATCTGCTGAAAATTCACAGTAAGATTGGCTTGACTTTTAAAGGCACCATGTGAGCTTCTCATTAGCCTTATTATAATTTCTGAATAATAAGTATGTAAATGATGAGTTTCACATGGGAGATTTAATTCTGTGCTCTTATTTCTGATTAGCTGGAAATACACTCTGGCTCTGTCAGATAATTGGTAGCCCTGCACACCAATAAGGCATTTCCCTACAATTCATCAGAAGCAGCTGAAATTATAGAAGGCAGGAGCTGTTACATTTTTGACAGTTTTGTAATGCCAACTTGTTGAAGTTATAACTCAGCCATTAATATAATGTATGAATTATTAAATCTTTCTTATGTCAGAAATTTAAAAACTGAAAACCCCAAACTGAAGATCTGAGCCTGAAGTATAAATGCTCCGGGAAGCAGATTTCTGCCTTCCTCTCTTCCCTTATTTCCTTCCTGAACTAATCCCCAAACAAAACGCACTCATTTAGTTTGAATAAAGGGGAGAGAAATTAGTATTTTTAGGAATTTGAGCTTTACATGCACATTCCAAACATGTGCTTTACCTGTGTGATTTTTTTTTTTTTTGAGATCTTGACATTGATGACCCTTGCTATATGATAACTGGTAAAAGGTCACTGCAAAAGGAAGATTGCAGATACATGTGAGTGTGGTAAGTGGTGCAAAACAAGTAATGTAAAGCAGCTTGATACTTGCCTGAATTTGCCTTTCCTTAACTGAATGCAATGAAAAAGGCAGGACCATACAATTCTCTTTCTGTAGACTTTATTTTGTTGCTTTAATAATTGACTCCTATATCCATAATAAAGAGCAAACAGTTCTCTACTGAGATGAACAAAATAATCACAAGCAGAGACTGTGGTTTTAGTATTATTTTAGTATTTCACGACAGTGTAATATTTGAGTGATGAGGTGAATCTAATATTATCTTCCAGGTATGAAAAAGGAACCTTTGTTTTAGTGATCATGTGGATATCCCTGCACCATTTTGTTTCTCTTCTCACAAGATCAACTTTAGGTTCCCCTTTTGGGGGGAATTTGCCCTTTTGGCAATTTGAGTTCCAATTTTTACCAAGCACCTACCACCTCTCCTTCACACAGACAGTCTCCTTGGCTGACAAAGGGCAGTCCTCCCGTGTCCTGGGACAGTTTCTCCCCTCTATCAGAAGCAGCTCAGTTTTATCAGCTTCTCACGCCTTTGTATTCTTTTTACTCTTGATGTTACCCACCCATTTCAGAAAGCATTAGGCAGCTTTGCTGTTTGTCTCCATCACATTGTATAAAGCCATAGAAATAAAGCTTACTTAAACTGCTCGGACTGCCTTTTAATGCTGCAAAATCAGTAGAATGAAATCAGGAAAGGTTTTAATTGTAAAGTTCTGGTAATTGTTCACAGAACATAAATAAATTATGATTTTCAAACTTGTCATATGCCCAAGATGATCTGTTTACTAATTTTTAGTGAAGATTCAACAAGAAGTTTTTCTTTGTTCTAGCTTTCCAAACAATTTTTCATTTTCTAAATTTCGGTTTTCCAATTTTGGAGAACCACCAACTACTAGCTATTAAAACCTTTTGCATGAAACAAGAGTCACATAATCAAATATTAAAAAAAATATGTCACCAACTCAGCCCCTAATAAGAATCTTTGACAGTGTGTGCATTTTTATGTGTTTGCGCAATTGTCCATTATTCCTTTACAGGTGAGCCCATGTAAAATAGAGAAGAGATCGCTATTGCTGTGCTGCAATCATCAACCCTTATTTCATTACTATTACTGCAGTAGTTATTCATCATCACAATTATGATGATTTTAGTAAGTTTAAAAAGCACATTCTTTCTCTGTTCATTAGTTTTCTTCTATTGTTATGATCCTCATGGCATCTGCAATTGGTAGGCAGTCAATTTAAAGTCTAACAGAGATGGGAAAATTCCTTTGTGAATTGAATGCAAGTCTGCATTTTCTGATTTATAGTCACTCTACAATGTGGCGAAAGCAGCTTTAATCCATTTTGTTTTTAATAGTTCTGCAAAGTGAACTGGGGTACAACCAGCCTCCTGGATGCATTGGTTTCCTTCTGTTAAGTGCTGAGGAGTATGAGCAATCCTCCTAATTTATAGACTTCTGTCACAATGTCTCTTAATTACAGGGGCACTCCATTTGGTGAGACACAACAACTGTTCTTTAAATGGTATTGAGAAACTACCTTCTGCGAGGATGGAGGTGGCAGTCCATGAGTGTCAGCACTGTGCATAGGGTAATTTTTAAGATTGACCACCAGGTTCCATCCCAGGGGTTATACATAACCAGGCTTGGCCCTTGGCGTTGTACAAAAGCACAGCAGTGGTTGGGATCAGACACCTGCAAAGATGATGTGCAAACACAGCACAGCACGGCAAAATGAGCAGTGCAATAGGACCGCTCTTTGAAAATGGATAAACATGATCACAGAAAAAAGCTATATTTGTAATAAAAGCTGAGATCATGGCACGGTCCACATGATCCACATTGAGCTCTCTGATACCAGAAGTGGCAGTGAAGAAACATTGTGAAAAATGTACCAAGCAGAAAGGTAAGAATTTTCCTCTCTGTCATGGGGAAAGCACTATTAAGACTTAAATTCTTTACACTCATAGAAAAAGCCAAAAATATTCCAGGAAAATTAATATTAAGACTTGATGTGGAAGAGATCTATACCAGTTGCAGCTAGTAGGGTCTCTTCTTTGATATAGAAGCATAATTTAGGCATTGTTTAATTTAGAAAATATTAAAACCTAATTTAGAAAATATTAAAACCACAGAAACAGAGGGACTTAGCAGAGCCAGCAAGTCCTTCTCCAAGCTACTGGAGGAAACTGTGGTTCAATCCTTTACATAAAATGATCAGCCACTTTAGAAGTAGTTCCCTTCTGCTCTTCCTTCCCTTCTTGCGCTATCCTTCTGAAAAGGCACTTTATAGGTTAAAAATCTTCTTGTTTCATGGTTAAATTTATTCATGATATATGAGCAGGCTTTGTTTAGCTAGGCTTAAATAGAGTGTCCCTTCCCTGGGATGTGGTTTCTGTGACCCACATGCTTCTGAAGTATGTTTCTGCTTTGATTCTGGGTGTTTGTTTCTTCAAGATAGGACCAAGAGAGTCCTCAGCAAATTGTTCTATGTATGTTTTTTATTCTCTGCTCTACTGGTCACCAGCTTCCCTGATCTTGGACTGCATGGCAATTTAAGACCCTTGCTTAGGTCAGCTCTGCCCCTCATTTAGAGCCAGCAGATCATTGCTCATCTGCTGTGGTAAAAGACAAAAATTATGCCTAATATCCGCAGCTGCCAAGCTGCTGTCCTACTTAAAACATGAAAACTGAGGGAAGCAATAGGAACCATTTCCATAAAAAAAGCCCTACTAGACAGCAGCAGCAAGAGGCAATCTAACACTTCCCAAATCATCAGAATAAAGCCATGTATGCTTCTACTCTGGGCAAAGCCTAGGTCTTCTTTATTGTCCCTTCCCCCTCTAACTCTACTCAGGAGCCAGGTTGTTATGATGCAGAATTTGCTAGGCTGTAATGCTGGCTGCCAAATTTGTAAATGGAATTCCCCATCAAGACAAAACCCTTCTATAATCTCACTATGATGTGAGCAGACTGTGCTGGTTTAAAAAGTAAAACCAGTGGGGGGAATGAGCCCCACACAAATACCGTGAGAGACATTTCAAGTCAGAGTTACATTTTAATAGAAATATTACAATAAATACTATGATACAGAAAAACTGGCTAAAACCCACAAAGTCAAAATACAAACTGGCACCCTGTTGGTCAGGGTGCTAGTCACAGTCCTATCAAGTAGTGATTACAGTCCTGTTGAAATGGTGGTTGCAGTTGAAAGTGGTGGTCATGTGGAAGGTCTGGTCCTCCTGTGGAAGTTCAGGTCCTTCTCTGGATCTGCGCAGGGGTGGTGGAGCCCCAAGTCCCCAAAATGCCCAGACTGTATACAGGGGGTTTCAGGCGGTATCTCCCCCAATTCAAGCCAAAAGAAAGGGCAAGCAACGTAGGAAGAAAGTCCTGTGTTTTTAGGCTAAAATGCCAAAGATTATTGATATGATATATGAGTATCTAGGATATTTTGGTATGTAGTGTAAAATGAGACTGATGA
Source organism: Falcunculus frontatus (assembly GCA_013398115.1). Classification (NCBI taxonomy): domain Eukaryota; kingdom Metazoa; phylum Chordata; class Aves; order Passeriformes; genus Falcunculus; species Falcunculus frontatus. The sequence goes on along the minus strand of VZRV01010291.1, from coordinate 276,204 downwards.
TTGTGATTATTATTTCTAGCACAGATCGTGTTTTCATGTGGTTATATTCCATTTTTTTTTTCCAGTTCTGGTCTTGCAGACTGTCTTCCTAGTATCAGGTGAATAAGAGCAGGACAGCAGCGCACATGGACAATTAATATCAGCTAAAGTATACCCCATTTATTTTTCTAGCTTTTAATCCATCTTGCCAATGATTTTCTGGAGTATATCAAGACACTTTGGAGACTAGCGAAAAGGTCTGGCTATCACAACAGGAGATACATGCACTTTCTCCTTAGTGGTTTTTACATCTCACTCACTAACAAACAATTGTGTGATTTGCATGACTACAACAACACTGACACTACAGCTGCAAGCTTTCAGTGTGCTGTTGCTGAGAAACAAAGAAGTATATGTGCACACTGGTTATGTCTTTTAAGACGAGTGAAATATATTTGTGATTTTGAAGCCAGGTTATCAAATATTGCCAGTTCAGGGCATGCTCTAAAAATACAAAGAGGTTTGTTTGGAAAAGCAAGAAGCCAAGACTGTCGTTAAAACCTGTGTGCACGTACCAAAGACATGTATAGACATAAGTTTTACCTAGAAAACCAATTACTATGTGAGTGAAAATAAAGACACAGGTGTGTATTTTTACAAATAGATTCTGAGTCATTAACAAGTTGGACTTTCATGCTGTGGCAGTAAATATCAAAGATGCTTGAAATGAAAAGGCCACCAAGGCAGTCCCTTGGTCCCTTTCAAAAGGCTGGGGACAGGCACAGGTATTTAAGCACTTCAGATAGAAGGAGGGCCTGACTGACATCCCACCATGAGAGCCTGTGAAGGCTGGCAGTCTTCTGAATAGAAGCCCTTGCAGATCCGTAGCTGATGTCTTGGCCTCTCCAGCATGATCTTTTCAGTAGGGCTCATCTTGGTAAATTACATTCTCTAGGCTTCTTTTACTTTTGTTTTAATGGTCACTTGTCTGACCACTGCTGTAACACATCTTCTCTAGACTCCCTGTAGCCTTGTTCTTCAATCTTTATTCAACATGTATGTGAGACACCATTTCAGAGATATAACAATCTAAGTTCAGGAAACAGAGAGAGAGGAAGAGAGACACAGAGAGCAATGCATTCATAAGTCAGGTTGAAACAGAAGGGGCTTGCTGATAATCGGGGTGACATTGAAGCCCGGGATCTAGTCTCAAAGTATTTTAATACAGGTTGTCTGCGGTGGCAGAATAAAAGAAGACATTTCTTTATGTCTGCAGAAGTGAGTTCAAGCTAGGATTATTTGTTCTGTTATGTTTTTCATGCATCTTTTTTTTTTTTTTTTTTTTTTGTGTATATGTCCCTGACATGATTACTACTAGCGGTAAAAAAACCCTAAGTAGAGCAGTAATTCCATCACATTACATTTAGATTAGTCTCAAAGTCCATTAGGTGGTGGTTTTTTCCTGGTCTACAGCACACTCACCTTCCTTGCTTGCTATTCCAAAGAGTGAATGTCTGTGCAAGTGGAGCTGTGTGGGGTGGGGCAGCAAAAGTAACCAAAGTACTCAGGAAATGTCTTCAATGCCAACTGAGAGTATTGCCTCAGGAACAATTGCTTCAAATGTGAGTAGAAGCTGTAAATTTGCTCTCCTTTTTTCTTCTGACATGCACATTTTTTTGCTTACTCTCCTGTTCTTCTTGCATAAAAAGTTCACCATTTGCCTTATTTCATTTATGAATAGACAGGAACGTCTTTCCAGAGCTGCCATTCTTTTTGCCTAGCCTTTTTTAAACTTATCTATTAAATATTGGTGAGATCTTGAGACTTATTGTATTCTTCCCTCCTTCTCAGCCTCCATGTTTCTTCACTGATGCAAACTGCGCAGAAACCTTTAGGTTAAGAGGAATTCTCTAAAATAGTATTTATTTTCATAATACGCATAGAAGTGGAGTTTATATAAACCCGCCCTAGGAATCCTTGGTAGGGATTGCACTGGCTGGAATAAAGTGGAGGTCTTTCCACACACTTTCATGCTCAAGGAAGTACATCCTTTGGAATTGATGTTTTCACCAATGGTCCTTCACTGTTTGCTGGATTCTGAAGCAGTGGATTTCATGGAAACATTTAAAGACTTGCTCAGTGCTCTTCTTTAAAAGTTAGGAGAAAAGATCATATGAATTTTTTTTTTGTTGGGGAAGAAAGTAAAGAAAACAAGTTGCATAGCTCTTCTCCAATAATAGGTGGGAATGTCTTTATCAGCCTTTTGAATTCTTCTTTCTGACATACTGTCATTTGTCCTCAATTTTGAGAGCTTTACCTATACTGAAGTCGTGGAGAAAATGGGCAGAATCTTTCTCATCACTCATGAAAAAAGGTTGAAAAATATTCACAGGTGCCAGCACACAATGCTAGAAATGTTACATTTGGGATTTACAAACCTTTATCAAGCTAAAAGCATTTGACCTTCAGCCTGTCCCTCATCCAACACCACTCTCAGTCTGGAAAAGCTGAGATTGTAGGAATATTTCTCCATTAATTAACCTATTTTTAGACAGGAAAATCAACAGTGAAAAATAAGTTAACTTCAGGCACCAGTGGCACAGATAAGAAAAGCCACAGCAGGGACTGTCAGTGATTTTCAATTGTATGCTGGTGCCTGTTGATGATTGAGGGGTTTAGATCCCCTTTTCAGAAGGAAAAACTGGTTGCAAACATCGGATGATCCTAGACACTTGGCATTTATCTTATTTTCTGCCTGAGATTCTAGATGTTTAGGTTCCCTGACTTTCTTAAAGAATGCTGGTTGCCTGAGTGCTTTCAAGGACTTAGGCATTACAGAGCTTTTAAAAACTGCCCTTTACATCTGTTTCTGTATCTCAGCAAGGCTGGCATGCATATAAATACAACAAGGGTTATATGGGAAATGGATGCTGCTGTTGCATCAAGCATTGAGCGAACAGGGCCATTCTGCTCAGGAAGAACTATGTTGATGTAGGATGTTTTTGCATTTACTATTATTCAGAATTGCACTGGAAATTAATTACATTAAATTCCTTTGGCGAATGGAACAGAATTGTAGTTTGAGCCCCCAAATTTGACAAAATTCACCAAAAAAGTTACTGAAACTGTGATTTTCTACCTGAAAAGCTCTTGCAGTGCAATGACTTCCTTCTGCAAGAGCAGCTGTGTGCAGATCATACCGAGAGCTGTTCATGAAAGAAGCCTCCAGATAACAATTTGCACTGGGAGCCTTGGATTCATGACTGGATTACACCACAATTTTCCTGCATGGCTTCAGGCAGCCCAGGTTGCTCTCTGTGCCTAAGAGTCCCACCTCCAACAGAGGGATAACAGCATTTCTCTTTCTCACAGGGCATGTGCTGCAGGTAAGTGCATTAAAGGTTGTAGAGTCTTTGAACACCTGAGTAAGGAGGAGATGGATGTGCTTCAGAGCTGTGCTGAGGAGGAAGTAGTTAAGAAAGTGTTTTCCAAAGAGGAGCAGTGCATAACCACATTATAAAGACTTTCCCCCACCCTGTGTCTAACATACATAGAAAACACCTTTGGTAGTATTTTTGGGCAAGGACTTGAAAATGTTATCTTACGTGTCTATTTCTCCCTTCCAATTTTAAGGGACTCTACTTAATTATCTTTGATCCAGTTAAAAAGGGAAAAAAAAGACAGAAAGTCAGAGATTTAAAAGTTTTCAAAGTAATTTCAAATACCTCTTATGTATGCAATGCATGTCTGTTTAACGTAAGTATCAAGTTTTATATATATAACATAAAATTATTATTATTATATAGTTTCTTACTATCAGGAATACTGCCAGTAAATCACACCATATTTTTTAGTTATCTGAGAGGGAGGATTGCTCATATAGTGCCTCGCAGGCAGCTGTGACAGGAAGGAGGGAAGGAAGAAAACGAGGATCTCTATTTTTTTTTAATAGACATCAGTCTCTGCTTCAAGACAGTTGTCTATTTTTTAAAAAAATTGCAGCTGATATGAGCTTCTCAATGATTTGACTTTTAGAGACAGTCTTTGTGGAGTGTGCAGAAAGCACTTTGAGGGACATGATTAATGAATATTTCACAGGTCACTGAAATATGTAATGTGCATAACCCCAAGCGTGCATGAGCATACACACATTTACGATTTCTGCGGTAGTTTTGTAAATCAAACACCCAAATTCACTTGCACTTCATCATAAACTCCAGATATATAAACCCATTTAGTATTACCTGTTCTTTTTTTTTAAAATTGAAAATATTTCAATGCCACTATTGTTCTGTTCACATCATCAGCTTTGTGGTTGTTATCTACTGAGTCACTTTTACTTGAATTCTCCCCTTGTCATGCAAATTATTAGCAAAGTCCACAATTATGATGTATTTCTGATTATAAAACAAAGCAATAAAAGCAAAAATCAGTAGGAGACTGGCTGGAATGAATTTATAAATTGCTTGAAATGCAAAACCGTCCATTTAACTTTTAAAAATATTCATTTTTTCTGTTTGTAAACATTGTCTGTGATTAGAAAAGCCATGAATTTAAATAATCTTTATCAGTCTGAGAAATTAATAATTTGAAAAGTGTATCAGGCAAAAAGTTGAAATTATACTCTCTTCCATCTTCTCCTAGAAGAATTCATTGCAGGTTTTCTGCCAAAATTACAACTGGAGAGGAAGGCAGTGTTAAATAGATAAACAAATCCAGAAGGTCTCAAAAAATAACTATTTTTTGATTTTCCAAATACCATATTTGAAGTGGATTCAGAAGTAGAGCTCCTTCTGTCCCCTTGTTTCCTCCTTCTATGAATTGCTCTGGAAATTACAAAAGTCTCAAAAAAGGGTCTTTTCAGATTTTATTGAAATGAATATTTAATCTGATTCAAATTAAATCAATGGAGTTGCTAGCAGCTCTCAAGCCAGACTTTATTGTTTTGCAAAGATGAATGCTTATTTCAATATTCATGGAGACACAGACAGCCTTGCTAACTCAGTTTGACTGAGAGTCCACACAGGGGGTGTGCAGGAAAAGAGGGGAGAAATCCTCTCCCCTGAAGGTGGGAAAACCTTGCCCTGTGGTCCTTGAGGCAGTCAGCCCTGGTCTGGCAACTTGGACAGTCACAGGCTGCTCGGCGCTGCAGATGTTCATGCCCTGGGCTGCCCAAAAGGGCTTAGAGGGGTCCTGTGGTACACCAGGAGTAAGGCTGAAATACCTTTGTGATCTGCTGAGGCTCTCTGTGGTGCATCACAGTCAGGAACTGTTTAGATTGCAGCAGAACGATTAGCCAATATCTGTGTGCAGTAAATGTGGAACACGGCTCTGCAGGAATATCTCTTCTTGCTTTTCTCTGCATCCTGGCCGACTTGTGTGCAAATAAGTGTAGTGGAGACCAGGCTTTTGATACAGAGCTGAAGGAGTGTCACAGAAACCTACTTTTCATCCAGCAACTGGAGGAAGAGGGTAAGGATTTCACTTTGAGGCATCTGATGTAGGACAGGGTGAGCTGGCTGCAAGGTCTGTGGGACAGTGATGGTGGATGCACACTCCCGCTTTACAGGGTGTTAGATTTTCTACAGGCTTAATAAAGAATCATAAAATCACAAAATAGTTTGGGTTGGAATAGACCTTTAAAGGACATCCAGTCCAACACACCTGCAATGAGTAGGGACACCTTCCACTAGACTAGGTTGCTCAGAGCTCCTCCTATCTGACGTGAATGTTTCCATGGACGGAGCATCCACCACCTCTCTGGGTGCCAGCATTCTCATGGTAAAACCTTGTTCCTTGTATCTAGTCTAAACAGACCCTCTTTCTGCCTAAAATTATTTCCTCTTGTCCTATCTCTGCAGATCCCAACCCCATCTTTCTTATAAATGCTCTTCAAGAACAGGGAGGCTGCATTAAGGTCTTCCTGGAGACTTCTCCAGGCTGCACAGCCACATCTCTCTCAACCTTTCCTTATAAGAGAGGTGCTCTATCTCTTCAATTATCTCCACGTCCCTTCCTTGGATCCACCCCAACAGCTCCATGTCATTCCAGTGTTGAAGACCCTGAAGCTGGAGGCAGTGCTCCAGATGAGGTCACAGAGTAACAAACTCTTCCTTGTCTTGTCCACCTTTGTGTTGCTCTGAAACTCTCAGCCTCCCAAGCTGTATCAGCTTACAGTTCTGCTGGGCAAAGGAATGCATCTTGCTTTTGTCCTGTTATTTTTTCATGCTGAAACTTCAGTGTAAAAACTTTTCCTGTTTGTTTATGTTTTCAGAGACACTTGCAGTTTTCAGTGAAAACTGACTAATGAAAATAGTTTGTTGTCAAACACATTTTTATCAGACTTGGGAGGTTGCCATGCATACATCTCTTACTGCATACCTTCTGGTTTTCCCGTTTTTTATGCAAATGAGGAGAAAAAGAGAAGATCATCAAATAATGAGTAATGTTCTATTAAAAAATGTCTTTATGTGCAACTCAATTTTGGTTTAAGTTTTTAACTAGTTCTTAGACTAGCTAATTAGCTTCTGCTTGGATTACCCTGGAATTCTGTGTAGGTACTGGAGTGGCTCTGGTTTTTTGATAGGAATTTAATACTGTTTTTGGCTGAATAAACTGAGCAGTCCTTTGGGATTAGTGGTCTGTGAACTGTTTGAAAGGAAAGGTCTGGAAGTTTGTAGGCAGCAGGTCAAAGCTTTCAGTGGATATTGACAAGTATGAAGGAAGATAGATAACATGGGGAAAGGCAGTGAGATTAAAGTCAGAGAAAAACAAAAAGGAATAGCAAAAGCAAGCTTATAACTAAATGTGTATTTTCCACCCAGCATGGCAATACAGTTTCCCTTTACAGATACGCTCTCATCCTTCAGCTCTTGTCCTTGTCCCAGCGTATCCCAGTCTAGCTGGAATTTCCCACAATATTTTTCCAATATCACACAGTGAGAGAGTTGGTTGAATCCTACTTTCCTGCTTTTGAACACTGTTCCTTGCTTTAATCAGAGTACAACCTCCTTCCCTCTGGTAGATATGGAATATGGTTACAATAAAATCTTTCCTCTAAAGTTAATTTTTCTCTTTCTTCTCTTTCTAGGGCCAGCAGTGTGGAACAGGGACTGCCAAGAGGAAAGGGAGTTGGGCTGCTGGGTGACCCCCCACTCCATGCTCCAGCCCTCCTCCCAAAGGAAAGCAGCACTCCAGTCAGTCAACCCTAGCAGTCCTTGTGGTCAACACTTTTACAGTCATCTCCATTCCAGTTTCTAAAACTTGCTTTTAATTATAAGTGTTAATCCAACTGATATAGCTTATTTCAGAAGACAACATAAAGATTCTATATAAATGTAAAGCTTTTTAACAACTTGTAAAACTGTTTTAGTCCAGGGAGGGAGAATTCCTTCTCATGTTAGTGTTCGCTTTTCTCATGTGGCTAACACTTTAACCCAAAGGCTTTTTGTGGCAAACCAGTAGGTGCCCACTGACCCTTGTGGTCTTTAAACAGGAGTTGCTGGGCTGGAGAATGACTGGGAAAGTACACACAGCCCTCACACTCTTGCAATTCCCTACCTAAAACCTAAACCCTCTGAAAAATACCGCATGTATCTTCTCTTCCTGTGAAAAATGTGTTACAGACTCAACTACTTGAGTTACTACTTTGGTTGCAGACATACTCTTTCCTGATTATAATAACTCTCAATAGATCTATTGAATTCACAGACTAGGAGTCATTTTACTTAATGAAACACATTTGCAAGTGGTCTGTTTTATACATTTGTAAAATTATAGAAAAGTTGGATGTCTAGTGCATAAAAACCATAAGGATAAGTGCACATCTTACCACACTGGCAGCAGTAGGAATTGGGTCAACTGTTGCACTGCAGAATTTGCTTCTCCTCTAAACGTGTTTCACACGGCTTTGTTGGCCAAAGTTGTCCTGGAGATCAGAGGAGGTCTGGTTGCTTGGTTGAAAGCTTATTGTGAACCTTGAGTAGAGTTAAAAAAATGACTGGCTTATATAGAAGGGAATTCCAGGAGAGAGGTCCAGCTGAGCTCATGGTCATTTATGTAAGGAAAGATTCACTCAGAGCCCATAAGGCAATCTTTCTGCAAGCAGTGTCTCTGGTCCTGTCATGAGAACTCTGTGTAGGCACTTTGATATATAGGTCAGGTCACACAAGGTATTTCTCACATTATATGTGGGACTGGATTGCCAGCCTAGGAAAGTTTAAAGTATTTCATTTATCTAAAAATAATAACAAAAAGGGAGCAGGACTGACTTTGCTGCACTCTGGCAATCAAAGCACATTTCCAGGTGCCCCAGGCTTGTATGGCCCAGCTTTGAAGTTCAGGTTCCTTCCTGCTACAGTTACCTAGCTCAGGTAGATTAGCAAAATTCCTTTGCATCTTCCAATTGTCCTTCCCAGACCTCGCCTCCCAGTTTAAGCCTTATACGGATGAACAGATATCATTAAAAAATGCTCTGCAAATCAGCTAGACAGAACAAAATTTTCTTTAAATTTTATGGTTTTTATCAGTGTTGCAGAAACACTTCAAAAACTCAAAGCAAAGTTAAACAAAGAAACCTGTAAAACTTCTTTCATTCCTTCTCATGGCAGAAGACTGAGCTGTGACTAAAACCTTGCTGCAAAACTGGAAATGGTGTGACATTTTCATTCCTATCTTAAATATGGATCAAACTTACATTAAAATTATGATAAAACCAGTGTGCATTATGGACAACATTGAAATAGAATTAGAGAGTGAAAAGTAAGAATGGGCTGACACCTTCCACACAAAACTTTGGAGTTGAAGAAATGCAACACAAAGAAAGGAATATTTATCAGAAACTGCTTGATAAAACTCAAAAACTACTAGAAGGACATATTCTTTGACAAGTATATTTTCAATACTTTTTAAGAAAAGTGCCCAGTCAAAGGGTGTTTTTCTATTATTTGAACCCAGGAGCTGAAATGAGTTTAGGTGCTATAGGTTTTCAAAAGAAACTGCAGCAAATGCATTATGCTAGATCCTGCCTAAGAACAGTGATACGTATGAATCTTTGATCTTTCAAATATTGTGGGATCAAAGTATTCACTGTTTTGGATATAAACCTGTGCTAAAATCAACTGATTATAACTCTGGCCACAGAAAAGAACCAGGTACAAATGACTTTGAACTGATGTCACTCCAGGTAGTCTGTGCACTTTTAAGTTAATTAGCATGCCTTTGAACTTAATTTCTTTCCTGTTGCATGGTCTGGAATAAATAGCAGTTATTAATAATCTATTTTAAACTCATTTCTGTGCTACACTGTAACAGACAGAGAGAGAGAGATGAAGAGAAATGTGTGGATGTGTGTATTTGTTCTCCTTACTCTTCTTAATATATACATTAAAAAACATCTCATCCAGCACCCTGGTTACCAATTTTTCTTAATTGGCAATCCTTCATCCTAAATCAAGCACTCACAGCAGCATGAATTAATTAATATTAATGGAAGCACAAGAAAATTCTGCAGTGGGTCATTCTTGTTATCAGTGCTTATTTGATCATATAAAGACAGTTTGAAGTTTTAGAGGGAGGGAGGAGGAATTGCTTGCTTGTCTTTAAAGGGCAATTCTCATGAAAAAATCAGCCCAGAGCTATACAGAAAAAAGCTCTGTATAAATCGTTTGAAGGTAGGGTACTTGCAAGGCTCCTGGACCCAGTGAAAATTTTGATCATCACTAATCAATGGACAGAAATGCTACACTTCACAGGTTTGTTTTTATAAATCAAAGTAGGAGAATATTAGAAAAAGTATTAGAGAAGCTTTATTGACTCCTCAGTTTTCCCCCCTCTTTCTCTGAATAACACTGATCCCAAGGACCTACCCCCTCACCCCACTTTCCATGTGGTTCAGGACTGCCAGGTCCATACATGCCTTTTGCTGAGTAACACTAGAGACCCTCTCCACTACTGGGCTTGTCTCCTGCAGCATACAGGTGCCGAACAAATTTTTGGAGCACTGATCCTCTTCGGATTGTTGCAGTCCTTGCCAGCACTGCTAGCTTCATTTTGGTGTGCCCTTGCTGTGGACACACAGAGCATGGGCTTTCCTGCCCATCCGTGAGAAGCCTTTTACTTGGTGACCAGTCCCCACAGCCTTCTTTGTACCTGGTTTGATTAAGGTTATGTAGAAATGTCCTTGTTGGTGTACCTGCTACCTGCACATGGTTTTTAAGGTTTACAGGTCTCTCTGCATCATCTCTGAGTCCTTTTGAATATGTCAGCAGAAGAATGCCAATTCAGCCATGCATGCGGGAAAGAAAGGATAACTGTCAGAGAGGCTGGTAGTACACAGACTCTGCTTCTTAGGAAATTGTCTCCAGGAATCCTTTCCTCTTACCCAACTACTTTCTATTACCGTCCAAAGCAAAAACATGGGGAAAAATGCTTTAAGTGAGAGGAAATTCCTAAAAGAAATACACAAATATCACCCACAAAAAGATACAGGTCATTATAAACTCAAAGGCAGTAATACCTGAAATTATTTCGGCTTTGAAAAATTCACATGAATTACTGATGGTAACTTAAATCTGAGGCTAACAGTGACTTCATATGGCAAGAATATTCTTTAAGAAATGAGTAAGAAATCACCTAGAAACTTAACAGGGTTTCTTTTCAAATATTTACAATAAGAAACTTCCTTTTTTTTTAAAATGAAACATGTAGATTTTGTGAGAGATTAGAATGATTTATTTTCTTTCAATTCCTCCTAAAATGCACATAGGACAATGAACTGAATTTGTGTGTCAACTCAGCCTGGCATTTCGTAAGTTTTGAATGCTATGCGGATACGGACTTTGCTTTTTGGACTTTGTCTGTAGTATTTCCCATTTAGCAAATTTCATTTCTAATTTCACTCTTCCTCATTAGTTCTTCAGAACGGCATTCAATGAATGGAATAAGACCTAACCTGATGGAGTGAGCTGAAGTATGTAACTTTGAGAAACTTGTGATTCAGCATACTCTTGGACTGGAAGCATATTAACTGATCAGGCACATAAGACAAGACTCATCCATGTGCAGCTCAGTGTACGCAATGCCATTGTTGAAGAATATTGCACTCAAAAGAGGCTTTCAGTGCCTCTATTTACTGCATGAACCTTACACTGCTGAGTTCTTCTCTCATATATAAGATTGAATAGTGAATAAGTTTTTCTACAAAAAATAAATCAGCGCGAAGGTAGCTTATTCCATTTCATCTTGCTTGTCTATCTGTGTTTCCTTAAAGGTATGAAAAGTTAGACCAAAGTGCCTATTTGTCCAGAGCAAAAGCTACTTCAACTCTTTCAGCTTTGTCGATGAAGTCAGAGGAGAGCAAGTAAGTTGTCAGGGAAAGATGAAAAAAATAGTAATGCAATATTTCAGCCTACAGCTTTGTAAACAAGCACTTAAATATATGATTCATGTACCTCATTCATCTACAACTGTTTGTACTATGCTGACACACTTCTGTACCACTACATAAATTACTAGTGCATTTGGCATTTGTAGGTTTCCTTCCTCATGCTTTCTCAAACACATCACCTGAAAAGACAATTTTTTCCAAGATTCCCTGCCCAAACACTTATTTCATTGCCTGTTAGATGCCATAAATGAAAATGGAAAAAAAGGGAAGATATTTAGATGGAAATTAAGCTAACTGAATTATTTAACAAACAGATGCCACATGGAAATGCGTAATTTATTCTTAATGTGTGGAAAGGGGCTTCAGGGTTATGGTGCTGTTAAGTCAAACAACTTTTATTCCTTCTATCTTTTAATTTACCAAGCTACTGTCATCCAACTGAGTAGCAAAGTGGGAATAACATATGTTCTTCTTTGAAGACTCATAATGTCAAATATAAGCCTCTCCAGGTCCTACTGGCTTGTCTTTTAGTTAAACTGGTTAACTAGAAAGTGAGATAGTTGAACTTGAGCTAGCTGCTGAAAGTGCATAGCATAGTAAAAGGTTCAATGGATCAAAAGTGAGAGTGTGAGTGTGTGTGCCTGTGATGAATAGAGATGAAGGCAGGCAAAATGCTTAATGCTTTTAAAATTATAGAATTATTTAGGATGGAAAAGATCCATTATCATTGAGTCTAAGCACTAATCCAACACTACCAAGTGCAACATTAAACCATGACCCTTAGCACTGTATCTATATGTGTTTTTAAATGTCTCCAAGGATGGTGACCCAATCACTCCCATGTGAAGTCTGTACCAATACCTGGCTAACTTTCAGTGAAGAAACATTTTTACATATCCAATCCAAACCTCCCCGTCACATCTAGAGATCTTTTAGTCTCATCCTGTGGCTTGCTACTTGAGAGAAGACAGCAACCTCCACCTGGTTACTACCTCCTTTCACGTCTTTGTAGAGAATGAAAGGTCCCTCATGGGCATCTTCTCCAGACTAAACAGTCCCTGTTCCCTCATTCACTTCTCATATTATTTGTTTTTCAAACCCTTCATCAGCTGCATTGCCCTTCTTTGGACATGCTTAATGGAAATGTACAACAGGGTCATGAATTAAGCCAAAGAGAAGCACAGGCAAGTTTTTGAAAACTCCATATGTCACCTTCTAGACCCAGGGAGAAACTGTAAGAGCTAAAATTACATACTGTGAAAACTGTGGCATGATAAGCACTGTGGAGTCACGGGATTGTTAGTGTCTTAGCTCTTGCATTTGAGTGCTTTTAAACAGTGAGACACGATTTCTGCATTATGTATCAATAAAGTATGTGCTCTCTGCACTCCTGAAAACATGAGATGGGGGTGTGCTGATTGTCTCTGGGCAGGGGAGAGTAAAACAATGGGTGGCAATGTTGTAGTTTGGAGTACACAAAAAAAAAAGATGGCTTGTCAAGTAACCAACAATGTGAATAAATAATGTACCACACAGAGAAATCTGAAACGTTGAATGATCTTTCTCTTCATTTGTAACGTACTGGGAAATTATGATCAGATTTTTTTAGTACTATTTGATGCTAACAAATAGCAATCTGGAGTAGGAACCTGAGCCAGAAAAGAGGGAAAATAGTAAGAAGAATATTAAGTTAGGGAGTTACTTGAGCCCAAATCAGTTGACCATATAATGCTGACAGAGGAAGCTGAATTAGTTCCTTAAGTATTAATGATTGCCTTCAAGAACTCAAGGAAAAAAAGTAAAAAATGTAAGAGAGAGAAAACACACATTAAAGGGTACAGACCAGCTTAAACTCATTAAATGAACAGCTGCTGGAATAAATATTATATAAACAGATCAGATAGGAAGCGTGGACTGGATGAGTGGACAGGGAGGTGGATTGAGAACTGTCTGAACAGCAGATCCCAGAGGTCATAATCAGTAGCACAGGCTCCAGTTGGAGGCCTGTCCATGGTGGTGCCTCCCAAGGTTCTGTACTGTGCCTGGCCTTGTTTAACTTATCCATCAGTGACTTGGATGAAGGGGCAGAGGCCTCCTCAGCAATGTCCCTGACAACACAAAGCTGGGAGGAGTGGCCGATACCCCAGAGGGTTGTGCAGCCCTTCAGAAGGACCTCAACAGGCTGGAGAGATGGGCAGAGAGGAACCTTCTGAAATTCAGCAGAGGCAAACGCAGGATCCTGCACCTGGGGAGGAACAACCCCAGGCCCCAGCACAGGCTGGGGGTGACCTGCTGGAAAGCAGCTCTGTGGAGAAGGAGCTGGGGGTTCTGCTGGACAAAAAGCTCTCCATGAGCCAGCAGTGCCCTTGTGGCCAAGGCCAGTGGCATCCTGGGGTGTCTTAGGAAGAGCATTGCCCGCAGGTTGAGGGAGGTGATCCTGCCCCTCTCCTCAGCCCTGGTGAGGCCTCACCTGGAATGCTGTATCCAGTGCTGAACTCCACAATAGAAGAGAGACACGGGGCTCCTGGAGCAGGTCCAGTGGAGGGCAACAAAGATGATTACAGGACTGAAGCATCTGTCTTATGAGGAAAGGCTGAGTTGGACCTGTTCAGCCTTGAGAAGAGACGACTGATGTGGGACCTCATCAACGCCTATGAGTATCTGAAAGGAGGGTGTCAAGAAGATGGACCGGGCTCCTTTTGGTGGTGCCAAGCAAAAGGACAAGAAGCAATGGACAGACACTGATGCACAGGAAGTTCCACTTGAATATGAAGAAGAACTTTCTGTGCAGGTACCCACACACAGGAACAGGTTGCCCAGAAGAGGGTGTGGAGTTCCTCTCACTGGAAATATTCAGAACAGCCTGGACTCAATTCTGTGCCATGTGCTCTAGGATGACCCTGTTTGAGCAAGGAGGTTGAACCAGATGACCCACTGTAGTTCCTTCCAACCTGACCCATTCTGTGATATTTGAGAGCATGGTAACTGGGCAGATTAATCTGAGAAGACATGTCAATGTATTAGAGTTTATGCTATCATGATCTACCAGTCAATGCTTTCATAAATAGGTGGAGACACGAGTCAAAAATGAACAGACAGAAGACATGTCAAAAAACTTTGTATTTTGTTAGGTAGACGTCAAACTGAAATTTAGCTAGTAATCAGTTACTGTTGCAAGGAAGTATAATGCAGTTGAACCCCAGATAAAAGACAAGTTTGAACCTCCTTTTTCTAGTAAGCATTTTCAAAATGTCATTAATCTTAGACTCCAAAGACTCACAGTGTCTTACGATGATCAGACTATTTTCAAACAAAGGAATTAGACGAAAATATTAGATTAGAATAGATTAGATTAGATTAGATTAGATTAGATAGTCCAGAAATAAACAGTTTAAACCCAACTTCCCACATGCTCATGCTGTTAGTTTCTTGCTGTGCTGATTCTAGATGCACGGCTGCAAGTCTGTTCCAGCATTCTGGACCATGGAAAGTCTACCTTTATATACTCTATGAGTCCTGGTAATCCTTTCTTACTCCTCTCAATAGTCATGTCACGATCTGGAGAGGCCAAACCAGCTTTGTGCAAACACAAAGTTCCTCATACTGTTCCCTGTTATGAAAAACACAAGGTTCCCCCTGATAGAGTCATCAGACTTACTGTCTGGTTCTCCCTGGAAAGCCCAGCTGTTTGGAAATATGTCCACATGAAAGGTGGACAAAGTTGTGGGCATTGCTTGTGGGAGTTGGAAGGGACTGATAGACGACTGAAAGCACGAAGAAGAAGATAAAGGTAAGCTTTCCTGTGTGACTTGAACAGTCAGCATCCCAGGCTGCTCTGAAGAGTGTTTTTGACGGGCACTCTGACACCTGAGCTGACTGACCTTTTGTTGAAGGCAGTGGCTTTGTGCCACTCACATGGAGCTGTATCTGCTCTTCCCTCCACAGCACATGGGGTGGAATGTGGGGAATGAGTGAGAGCAGGGCAAAGGGAGACATGTGAGCCAGGAGCAGTGGAAGCTGTACAGCCTGGGAGGTGGCCTGAAAACTAATAACAGACCTTCCCCCTTGGCTTTTCTCAGTGTCTGTATAAAAGACTGTGGGACAGAAGTAATGGTCATTCAGAAGTGAGACAGCAAGCCAGATGAGCTGGCTGGAAGGTAAGGGGAGCAGGACCCCTTATGTATGTGTGCAGGACTTACAAAGCTGTGGAACAGCAGCCGATGTCCACTTCATGTGACCCCAGCAGCAAAGAATACTATGCTTCTCACTTGAACTGCAGGAAGGTAGCTGCTAGGTAAATTTGTGTTGCATGACAACTCTCAGTCCAAAATTTATCCAGCTTCCTTAAAGTGGGGGTCACAAGCAAGCCGGATCAGTTCTGGAGTACGTCAGAGATCATCCAGTCCATCAGGACAAACAGAGCTTACACACAAGGAGAGGGGCATGTCCTCTGGACACTGTCCCTGGGGAGTCAATCCTTCTAGCCACTGTGATGTTCCTGGTGAGGCAGTACAGCTCTCTACCTCCCATGGAGTGTCTGAAGAGATGTCCAATACCGTATCCTTGCATAGGTGGGCATGTTACTACAGCAGGACATGCTGGCAGACACCAGCGTCAGCTCTCCCTCTGGGATATCCAAACTGCATGGAGGGAGGTGAGGGGATCATGAAAAGCCCAGCAAATCTCCTGGTCTGAGCTACTTCCCCATCTCATTCACTGTAAAGACATTGATGGTGGTAAGGAAAACCTGCCTTGAGGATGCTTAGGCAGGGATGCTCTTACAGGACAGTGTAGATACCGTACTGTGAGTACTTTTACTTCACAGCTAGAGTCTTTAAGCAACAGAGTGAGATGGAAACTGACTCCCACTTCAGTATATATGCAGTCACAATTTACAGTTTGTCTCCACATACACACTCACACAAGTCCAAAGCATTAAATTATTCATAATCCTAACAAGTACTAACAAAACAAAACAAAACAAACAAACAAACAAACCAAACCAAACAAACCAACAAAAAAAAAAAGAGAAAAAATCCTGTTAATGATCATGTTTTTTCTCTTACAGCTTTCCAGGAATGCTCTTAGTACTGATATCACACCTTTTCTTCCTGAACTGTCACTTCATCAACTTCCTTTCTCTTCTTTTTTGCCAGACTTTATCAAATCTCCCATGTGTTGCAGCTAAAATCCAAATATTTCTACTGCCTCATGTACTTTTTCCAACTTCAGCAAGTGAAACAAGAAACTATTTTAAGAAAGAGATGAACCTTTTCTTCAATTTTGTAGATTTTGACATTTTTTCTACTTGTTTCTTAATATAGTGATAAATGAAAGATAATCAAGGGTAGCAGCCAAACCTATGAAAATTACCCAAAATTTTTTGCTCAGACATGACCCTTACAGTTAAGTTGCTGCACACTATTACCTTCACTTCTCCATATAAAAGGCAAGTCTTGCCAAAGTGCAGAAAATGACCCAATGAAAACTTGTGGGATTGTTGATATGCTGTAAAATAAGAATATAGAGAATGTTAACAGGTCTTAGACTGTTGGTTCCTGGAAACCAGTACCAGGTATTTCTGTTTTGTGGAAGAATGAGTTTTAGAGAGTTCTGAGAAGCTATTTAAATCAAAATAACTTTTATTGGGTGAAATTGTGGAGCCTTCTTATACTTTGATCTTGACAAATATAATCTAATTATCTTCAGTGGTATTTTAGATTAAGCACTTTCAGATTTGGCCTCAATAACAATAGCAATGAGAAATATTAAGACGACATAAATAATCTTACTTTTGTGTACCCCTAGTCTCATCAGTGATCCAGATTACTTGTGTCTATCTGCTCTGTGTTTCAAGAGACTGGTATTCTGGCTCATAATACAGAAAAGTTTCAATTCTATTCACTTATTAAATAATACCGCTCAAAAAAAAAAAAAGATAGCTAAAATCAGCACAGTATAAAATGAGAACTCTAATGTTAATTAAGGAGCAATCCTTGATAAGCAGGAAAGCCAGTAGCCTGTGCTATTTGAGTTCCAGTTGTGTTTCTGAGAGGAAGCCTGAAGTCTCTAACTTATTGTGGGCGGTACAATTCTGTTTTTTCCTTTATATTTTATTAGCACTTTCTTAACATAATATCTATGGTCTAAATTTTGACACTTCCCTTTTCACAAAGATAGTGTTGGAAATGGGGAAAGCTGAGAACAAAAGTTCATCTGTATGATATTCATGACAGTCCTAGGTGCAGAGTCTTCTGACAAGTTTTGTTCACAACTTTCCCATTACTCTTGGTTGTCACATGTGGAACTAGGCGGAACACTTCAACTAAGTTTTTTTTGCAGAGTTGCATAGATTTTGCTCACTTTTTAAAGAGGAAACATCCTTTTCCGAGGTCCAGGGGTTTACTTTCTACTCTTCTCCGTCTAGGGAATAATACCTCTTTTGACCTGGAAGAAGAACGGCTACCCCCTAGGAAAGTGTTTGAAATAATCCCCCAATGCAGATGAGGTGAGAGAAGGAGAATGTGCATGTGAGTAATTTTATTACAAATCAAAATATAAGTTTTTGGGTAAATGGACTGGTTTTTACCTAATGTTACAGTGGCTGCTGGAGACTAGGACAAAATTTTGAAAACATCCCTTGGCCACCAATGTGAAGACAAATGAGAAGGGATTATATGGCAACTACGATTGAATTAAAAGATCTCTTGCCTTCCTTCTGCCTTTAAACACAGGTCTCAGCTCCCAGATCCCCCTCATTTTCAAGACTCCTTTGTTCAAGTAAGAAGTGAATTCTGGCAGTCTGCTTTGAGGATCTTTCTGTAGACTGTCTGCTAGTTTCAGTGTCTTCTTCTGAGAAGGACAAAACAGGAGCTGCCCACTAAACCTTGGTGAGAATAGCAGAGGAAGTGAGATTGAGATGCACTGTCACAGGGGTCTAGCACTTCTCTTAAGGAGACAGAACATCTGACAGCTACAGAATCAGTCAAAATCATGTTCATTTGGAATCTACCACCCAGTAAAGGCAAAATTGAATAGTTGATGTAATGTTTTCTACCTGCATTCATTGCAGGAAAATACAGAGTGTGAAATGGTTCTTGCCACAGCCCACTACCGGTGAGAGGAGCAAAGTGCATTCCTTTTTCCTCTCATCTTTTTGAGGGAACACACAGCAGATATGTCCTTCCTCTGCTCATAACCAAGACTCAGTCCTCCTAAATGCCTTTTACCATACCATTTTTTTCATAACATCCTCTTACCATCTGGTGTCTTCCTCTTCTGCAGAACCACAAAAAGTCACTTGGTGAATCATCGGCTGTCCCTAAGAGGGATAAGGCTCTTCTAAATCTGAAGAAGAAGAAACAGCCTATATATCTGGAATTATTACTGGAAATGTTATTTGAAAACATGTGTGCCAGTTCTTCTAGCTTCTTTCAGATTCTACCATAATCAAAAATACAAAACCAGTGATGTTCCACCACATATACTAGGTAAATAAATCCTGATTTTTCAGGTGCTTTTTGTGGAACTGAAACTGGTGCTAAACACAGAGTATGGGTTGGGTAAATCTGAATGGAAAGAGTTTTCTTCACTAACAATTATTTGAAAATAATCTTAATGAAAAATAAATTCTTTAAAGACAGCCTACAAACACTGTAATCGTGTGAAAGTAGTACAATTACATAATATCGCTGTCTCCCTCTGCTAGAGTGGAAATCAAGTCTTGACACTGATTGACATTCACATAAGTCACATTTTTACAGGAATTTTAAATAGTGACTCAAAATTTTCACCTCACCATCTCCATTCATATACTAATTTCCATTTTTCTGGTGTAATTTTTCATGTCATTATCGCTCTATGTGTTTTCCTTTTATACACTGCATTCACTTCATTTCTTCCTTTCATTTTGCTTCCTTTGATACCCTAACAGCTGGGTTTAAGAAAGTGTCGCTTTTATTTACTGTCACTACAGGCAAGGAAATTAGCACCTTGATGGGAGGCGTACTACATGGAGCATATAGGCATTACAGAGCTCTTAAACACATTTCACTTCACTGTGATTAAAAAAATTTAAACCAGGCATCAGGCACTTTACTTCCTTTTCTCCCTACACTGCCTTTGCAGAATGACAGCCATAGAAATGTGCATTATGAAAAGTAGCTCAAGCCTCACCCTTGATATTGTTGTCAGAGGACAGCAGCAAAACTGAACTTTCTCTTCCACATATGATTTGAGACCAGAGGAAAATGTACCTGTCAACCTAATGTCTTTTTAGTCAATTCCTCACTGCAGCAACAATGGTTACCTCTGAAATACCCCAGGGTTAACTGCAGTTAGAGCTTAAGGGATGGATCATGAGCAATGCTGGAGGGTGAAGGGGCAAGAAAGAAGACTCTCTGTTCCCACCTTGAGGTAACAGCAATCTGTGAGAGGCTGAAATGGTAATGGTTAATGACAAGCCGTTGGCCATGTGTGAAAGCAGTGGGTGCTTTGCTGAGGCCAGGTTTGCACCCCTGAGCCAAAGGGGAGGAGGAGAGGGTTTGGATGTGTGATGGTGAAGCCTCTGACCTGCATCAGAACAGAGAAGAACAGTTCAGGTGCAGGGGGAGTGCACACCCACCACTGGAAAACGACCATGACAAACTGACCTTTGTTTAGCAACAAGCTGGGTTTTGAGCCAGATGAGGCTGATAAGAAGCAGATCCCACTAGGTGGGACAGTGCTTTTTATCACATCGGTGTCCTCCATGCACAACTGTATCAGGTGTGAAAACTGTCCTCCGGGGAAGGACATTCACATGTGAACCTGAAGGTATCTGGCCCTTCTGGTGGGCTGTAACTGGCTCAACCACACTGATGTGAGAGGCAGCTGTCACGTCTTAGAAGGTGTCATAGAGCACCAAAGACCCCCGAAGTGCCCCCAGACTCACTTCTGGGGCCTTCCACCAGAGGACTGCACTTGATCCACAGTGTTCCATCAGACGGTGTAAAACTCCCATGCCCCCAGAGGAGGTGCCTGGGTAGTCCTGTAAACCTGAACGTATATTAACCCATTGAACTCTATATTTCCTGGGCTTCCCCTACCCCTGATGGATCCAGACTGTGAGCATCACTTCAACCAGTGGATACTGAAATTGCAACAATCAAGTCTTGTCACTGGATCTATGGATGGTCACATCTTTTTACTCTTATTTTTTCTTTTTCTTTCTTTCTTTTCCTTGTGCGCTTTTATATTACTATTTTTCTACTGATAACAACCCAAAAACCTACATACCTCCTTTGCATTGCAACCAGAATATTCTAAAATAAACTCTATGTGTACATTCACACTGAGTGACTGGTGTTTAAACACTGATCCTCTGTATAAACACTGGTCCGTCAGTGTTGTTTCACTCTAATCCACCCCAAGGGATCTATTAACCCTTGCCTGCAGGGTCAGGCTGTAATGCAATCTGTACAGAGAAGCATCTAGGAGTTGTTAGGGTGGGATTAACTCACTGCAAGGCTCAGGAAGAAGACACCAGAAAACATGATGGACAGTCCTTCCAGCATGCTGCACAGGAAAGGAAAGTAGCTCTTCCCTGGAGAAATGTAGTCACCCACCACTTGCAGGGAACAAACCCACTCCCCTTTGTAGATGCTAGCTTCATAAATTTGACCCCTCTGAACTTTTTAGAGATACTCCACAAAGACACAATGAGGATTTTTCTTTCCAGTAAGAATTCCATGACCTTTGAAAATACACAGTCCATTCTTCCAGAAATGCAGATAAACATATTCAGTTATGAAATGCTGCTGACTGTTAACTGGTGTTGAACTCACACTATCTAATTTTAGGTGTTTGTGTTCAGAGACTTGTCTCTGTGACTCCTGATGTGGTCAAAGCAAAATGCTCTCCCAGAAAAATGATCCAGCGCAGAAATGTTCTCCAGATACTCTAAGTTTCCTTAAATAAACCTCCCTCCACAGACTACAGAAACAGCTTAAGGAAACTACTCTCCTAATGCAGGCACTAAAGATACGCCCTGGAAAATTAATCTGTTTAATATGCATATGCCATGGATGAATAAGGCAGAAAATGACATGCCTGGTAGCTGAAATAAAATAAATAGGTGAATATTAGGGAAATATAGCAAATCTTCTTACTTTAGGAGGGACCCGTATCAAGGGTCAAAATAACTCGAATCTAGCACTCCATCTGGTCCATCATCATTTCTAAAGGGAGCATAAAATGCTGAAGAACTCAGAGTCAAGGATATTCCATAATCAGGACCTGGCACTGGTTATTATATCTATCCTTGATTTTGCACCTGTATTCCAGGTCCAGGGCTGCTGTTGGCATCCCTTTTAACAAATGCATGCAATTCCGCTTTGGAGATGTGCAGTGCCTCAAGTGTCAAGAAAACTCATGTTTTTCTTTTCACAAATAAAAATAAACTGTATGATTGGTCCTACTGTCCTTGTATCTGTACTCTAAACTGTACTATATATGAATAAGTACATCAATGAGTCCTTCTGCAAGAGATTACTGCAAGCCAAGCCTTTTGAGGATAATACCCTACATTTGTTAAGTGTTTACTAACTCACCCTAAATAGCTCCAGAAATGTCACACAAGAGACCTGCTTAAAATTAAGCACATCTTAAAAACTACTCAGTTTAACTGGGGTCTTCTGCTATCTTCTGGTTCATACAACTGCAATCTAGCATGATTTCTTGCACTTTGTTACTCACATGTGTGGCCTTTTTACTGACTTGAGATGAGCTGTTTTGTTTTATGTGGAGAGCTTTACAAACATCAGGAATGATTTCAGCCTGCAGTGAAGAGGATGAGGTATTTAAAAACAGTGTAAGAAAAGCTGCATGGCAAACTAGCATTTAGGTATAAATCTAGAGAAGGGACTTCCTAAGTTACCTAAGCACTGCCATGTGAAGCCATTTAGGAGCTGGCCATTACTTGACACTGTAGGCTGTTAAAATTGTTAAAAATGTTGAAATATCAGTAGAGCATTCCTTCTCCATTTCCTACTCACAGTATAGTCTGAATCACTATTCCCATGTGTCTTTCTCACCTCTTACTTTCACAGAATCACAAAAACAGCCAGGTTGGAAGGGACCACAGTCCAACTTACCCTGCTCAAGCAGAGTCATCCTAGTGCACATGGCAAAGGACTGTGTCTGGATGGTTCTTGAATATCTCCAATGGGGGAGATTCCACTATCTCTCTGAGCAACCTGTTCCTGTGTGTGGTTATGCACACAGTAAAGAAATTCTTCTTCATATTCAAGTGGAACTTCCTGTGCATCAGTGTCTGTCCATTGCTTCTTGTCCTTTTGCTTGGCACCACCAAAAGGAGCCCGGTCCATCTTCTTGACACCCTCCTTTCAGATACTCATAGGCGTTGATGAGGTCCCACATCAGTCGTCTCTTCTCAAGGCTGAACAGGTCCAACTCAGCCTTTCCTCATAAGACAGATGCTTCAGTCCTGTAATCATCTTTGTTGCCCTCCACTGGACCTGCTCCAGGAGCCCCGTGTCTCTCTTCTATTGTGGAGTTCAGCACTGGATACAGCATTCCAGGTGAGGCCTCACCAGGGCTGAGGAGAGGGGCAGGATCACCTCCCTCAACCTGCGGGCAATGCTCTTCCTAAGACACCCCAGGATGCCACTGGCCTTGGTCACCAGGGCACTGCTGGCTCATGGAGAGCTTGTTGTCCACCGGAACCCCCAGCTCCTTCTCCACAGAGCTGCTTTCCAGCAGGTCACCCCCAGCCTGTGCTGGGGCCTGGGGTTGTTCCTCCCCAGGAGCAGGATCCTGCGTTTGCCTTTGCTGAATTTCAGAAGGTTCCTCTCTGCCCATCTCTCCAGCCTGTCGAGGTCCTTCTGAAGGGCTGCACAACCCTCTGGGGTATCGGCCACTCCTCCCAGCTTTGTGTTGTCAGGGACATTGCTGAGGAGGCCTCTGCCCCTTCATCCAAGTCACTGATGGATAAGTTAAACAAGGCTAGGCACAGTACTGAACCTTGGGAGGCACCACCATGGACAGGCCTCCAACTGGACCAGTACAGTGAATCTCACTGTTCACTCTGTTTACTCTTCCAACATCTCTGTTCACTCATTCAACATACACTTGTTGAGTTTGCCTATGAGGATTGCATGAGAGACAGCCAAAAGCCTTGCTGAAGTCAAGACAGAAAATATCCACTGCTCTCCCTTCATCCATCCAGTTGATTTTTTCCTTGTAGAAGGTAATAATATGGGTCAATTGTACAAATTTCTCATTTTCCCTGTGGGTAAAGATGGCCTCTAGAATGAGGTGCACCGTTATCTTTCCAGGGACTGAGCTGAGGCTGACTGGCCGGTAGTTCCATGGGTCCTCCTTCTTGCCCTTGTTGAAGACTGGAATAACATTTGAATTTTTCTAGTGCTCAGGCATTTCTCTTGGTCTCCACGACCTCTCAAAAATGGTAATGAAATTGTGATGTCCACCAGCTCTCTTAGCACTCATGGATGCATCCTGTCAGGGTGCATGGACTTGTGAATGGCAAGTTTGTTTAGGTGTTCTCTAACCCAGTCCTCCCTGATCATGGGAAAGTATCCCTTCCAACATTCTTTTACTCTGCTCTCCTGGGTCAGAGGGCTGGTCTTAGTGAAGACCAATGCAAAGGAGGTGTTCAGTAACTCTGCCTTCTCTGTGTCCTCTGTTACCAGGATCTCACCTCCATTTAATAATGGGCCCATATTATCCTTTGTTTTTGTTTTGTTATTTATGAATTTGAAAAAGCCCTTTTTTTATCCTTGACTTTCCTGGCCAGGTTTAATTCTAGATGGGCCTTTGCCTTTCCAGTCTCATTTTTACTTATCCTTATGACCTGTCTATATTCACTCCAAGTGGCCTGAACTCACTTCCATCTCCTGTGAATTTTTTGCTTATACTTGAACAGTGACAGGAATTCTTTATTGATCCACAAACTTTTCTTTTGCTTTTTTTTTTTTCCTCATCATAATACATTATTGTTGAACCTGGAGGAAGTAAGCCTTGAACATCAACCAGCTCAACCGGACTCCTCTTCCCTACGGGGCCTGCTTCCAGGGATTCTTCCAAGAAGATCCCTAAACAGGCAAAAACTAGCTCTCCTGAAATCCATGGCTGTAATATTACTCCTTGTCCTGCTGCCTCTTTGTTCAACACTGGACTCTGTAATCTCATGGTCACTACAGTCGAGGCTGCCCCCAGCCTTCACATCTCCAACAAGGCCTTCTCTGTTGATCTGTATGAGGTCAAGGAACACAATTCCTTGCGGGATCTTCCACAGCCTGTGACAGGAAGATATTGTCAGTGCTTCCCGGGAACCTCCTGGACAGTTTGTGCTTCACTTTGTATATGCTGCAGCAGAAGTCAGGATAGCTAGAGTCCCACACATGAACCAGGGCCCATGATTTCAAGACTGCTTTTGGTTGCCTACAGACGGCCTCATCCACTTCCTCGTCTTCAGCAGTCTGTAGGACACACCCACAGCAGTGTCACCCTTGCAAGTCTGCTCTTTTATCCTGACCCATAAGCTTGGCTTGCTCCTCATCCTCACCAAGACAGAGCTCAATACATTCCATGTTTCCTCACACAGAGGGCAACACCACCACCACTCCCTCCCTGTCTATCTCTCCTAAACGGTATGTAGCTCTCCATGACAACATCCCAGTCCCACCATGTCTCTGTAACTGCAGTGAGATCAAACCCCATGACTGCACACAGATCTCTAGTTTCTCCTGTTTGCTTCCCATTCTGTGTGCATTGGTGTACAGGCACTTTATAGAGGTGACAATGTCCCAGTGGGGGTGCAACGGGACACCCCATAGTCCTCTCTAGTGGCTGTGGGCTTGTGCTTGGCCAAGGTATTCCCCCTTAAGCCTTCTTTTTCTACTCTGGAGGTTTATCCAATGTTTCCCTGCTGGCTTCTATTACCTCAGGAGTCCTTGGTACATCTCTGCAAGACAGCAGGTGGGCTCTGGTGTGGCTGGTACATCTTGTAGGGCCCTTACAAGTACCCTGTCCCTCTAATTTTTCTGTCCTTTCCCCCAGTTTGTCAGGGACAAGCCTAATATTGTTCATGTTGACCATCATACCCAGATGGACTCTAAAACTAAGTAAGAAAAACATTTGAAGTCCCCAATCTTTTGACCAAAGACAAAAAGAACTACGCCTTTTCAGAAGCTTTAGTATGTTTTCATGATATAGTAAGATTCTGTCAGTGATTTAAAACCATTTAAATTTATTTACATGGGCACATACTGTACTTCATTAATAAGGTTGCTGTGAAATAATGAAACATTTCAGAGAAAACTGCCGGAAATTTAGAGTAATTTCTTCCTGAAAATATGCAAAACTCTTTGGGGAAAATGTAAGCAGATGGTGTATGAAGCATTCATTGGGTTTTTTTATGCAGTGACAAACAAACACTTTAAATTAAATTTCATAACTTTAGGAAATTTCGTTCTGAATTATACACCCAAACAAAAGACCCTCAAAATACAGTTTAGATCGCCAGTGTTTTCCTTCAGCCTTTTCCATTTCTAAGGCCATCCTGCTGGGAAATGATTTGAAAGAAGTGCTCTTGGGACAGATGATCAGGTGTATTATTACTCAGGACGACATTTGAGCAAACAGAGTTATGACAATTAACAAGGGCAGCAAACCTGTCATTGTAACCTATGGGGGGAAAGAGAGATGAGGGCATTAGTGCTCCCACTACTGACTAGCCCTAAGCCTTTCTAGAAATTTACAATGTCTGTATTATTTGCAGTTTTGTATGATCCTCTAAATAGTCACTGCGGCATGTCTCAGTTTACCTGGCTGTAAAATGTATTCTTCAGAAGTATATCTTAAGTTGTTTGAATCAAAGGCCATAATGTTTGTAATAACACATACCAATTAACCTCAATCATCATAGTATCATCCTGAAGAGCTATCACAGTAGTTTATGTCTGATTGGAGTATGTTCTGGCTAGTGAAGGGAAAGAGCATCTTACTGAATTTGAACATCATGACATGACAGTTTTGTATTTGCGTATTGCCACGCTTTGCTGTCATTGCCAGTTTGGCAATCAGAGCACAAAAAGAAGAGGATCCCTCCTCAATATGACGAAAACCCCCCAAATCCAAAAAGAAGTTATATTTCAAAATGCTTTGTGTAGTGAATATTTCTATTCCTTTAGTAAAGTTGCTTTTTTTCTTCACAGCTGCAAAATGATACTGAAGTTTAGTAAACTAACAAACGCATAGGGTTTGATTGACCATGATACAAATTTGCCACAGTCCCGTTGACTCTAATAACGATGTAATGAATTAATTTATATTTACATCAGTGTAACTGGGAGCACAGTTTAGCTCTCTACATGACAAAGGATTCACTAGTACAGAGTACCTTAGTACAGCTGTTGAGTGGGAATATTCCACTCACCCTGTGGAAAGAGCACTGCCAGTGAGCTGAGGCCTGGTGAAGGAAAAAAGTAAGAGGAAAGCCTGTCCAGCACTGATGGCCCTGGAGTGGTATTTTGCATATGGATTTTGCCTCATGCTTTCTTCAGAAATATGTTCTATGTCTCTACATATGTCTTGAAAGACTAATCGTTTCTTTTTCTTCCTCTGTTTATATCTGGTAATAGATTTTGGGACCCCAGTCTTCATCAATAGTGATTCAGAAGACAAAAGTATGTGGTGTAACAGGACAGCCTAAGGAAAAAGGATACAATCAGTTTGCACGATGGAAAACTTAGGGACTGCCACAGTGTCTGGCATAACAAAGAATTGAACACACCTGAGATACTCAATGTCACATGATTATGAATATTAAGTCATCAGAGAAGAAGATTGAAGGATAAAATAGAAAGAGGGGGTTTCTAAACAGAGGTGAAAAAAAGCAAAACAGATATTGAAATGCAAGCACAGCAGAACTTCAGCTGCTCTGGTTAGGACCCTGCCTTGAGCTGTTATCTTGCTATGAATATTCATGCCAACTGAATTATGAAGACTAATGTATGATGTAAGGTATGCTAGGGCATACGTTTAATTCTTCCTTGAAGGAAAGAGGACCATAAACTTCAGGAGCTTAAAAATCCCAGACCAACAGGGAGACTCTGAAATCAACATGCAACTCACTCACTAAACAAAATAATTCACAAGTCACAGTCATCTCTAGAGATCATCATCACCAACCCCCTGCTCTGAGGAGGATCAAGGTTGCCCAAACTGATGCTCAGTTGGGTTTTGAATGTCTCCAAGGGTGGAGAAGACACAACCTCTCTGGGCAACAAGATTCAGTGCTCAATCAGTGTCACTATAAGAAAAATGTTCTCTTCTGTTTAAATGGAATTTCCTGCAAATCAGTTTGGGCTTCTTGACCATAAATATGAGCTAAGTGAATAACTAAGTAGTAATTGAATGATGCATAAGAGTCATGCAGATTTTGGAAAATGAAGTGAGTGGCATGCATATAAATAGACTAATATATGTGGATATTGAAAAGCAGGAGCCCAGTATGCAGGCTAACAGTAATTGGTTTTCTTAATTTACTCTTTCTTGTACATTTCCAACTCTCTTAACTCCCATATGAGTTGGTGAGCTATTATGTAGAGGCTGCCTATTAGACACAAAGCTTTACAAGCTCATCGTTGATAATGTCAATGTCATGAAGAAAATTCAGGCCAATTCCAATATGTGGTACAAAGCTATCTAAAACTGTAAGTGTGGGCGTTTCAAGCGTGGGTCTTGCCTCATTTGAAATTGAAATATGTTTGCAGTGCTTAAATGTGGGAAGATTAATTAGCACCTCTGTTTCAAAATAAGAAGTAGAAACCTACCACAAAGAATAACAAAAGTGACACTGTTGACAGCTAGGAAGAGAGGGTTTTTTACCTGGAAAATAGTGAAGAAAAAAAATCAAATGCATCCATCTTTCTAATCTAAAGGGAAGGAAAATGACACTTGATACTGACTGAGTTTTTCAAAATAATTCCATTGTCACTTTTTTCATAGTTGCCAAATTATAGCAAACTAAGGTATTGAGTTAATTCTCAGGAAGCTACTGATTTAATGGTACTTCAAAGCATCTGCTTTCCAAAATTCCAGCTCTCGATTCCTCTAAGAAGGTGAAAGGAAGTTAGAAGACAAACAAACAAACAAGTACCCATGCATATTATGGCACATTTCACTCTGATGTATTTCAGTGAAAGACTGGGATACATTAAGCAGTCCTAGGTGTCATTTGGAAGTAACTCTCTGCTGCAGTTTAGGAAATAGAAGCTGCCTATTCCCCTATTTCATCTTTTTCCTATGATTCCTTACCAGCTGGGGACAGTTCCCTTTGATATCTCATAGAGGGTCACTCACAGATGTTTCTTTTATTCTTTATAAAAGCAATCTCAAGACACTGATAGTTGGTACACCCATCATTTACTATCAAAGAGTCTTAATATAATGTACTAAAATGACATTGAAAAGAGCTGTCTCTTAGTGGGATGAACTTGTAGATGCAATTTTCAGATGGCAAGGTAGGTACCTATAACATGGTGTACAGAAACAAGATGAAAGAAAAATATTCGAATACTTGAAACCTCTGTTACCCCACAGGTGATTCTCTTTTTAGCTTCAGGTAGTTCAGTAACGGTACAGCACTGTGTTTAGATATCAGAGTGACAGTATGAAACATTCTAAACTGTAATTTATCACAGAAAGTGAGCAGTTTGTGTAAAAAGACTAAACAAGGCAACAAAAGAAAAAAACCCCAAGATGACTACCCACAAAAAAACCCACAAGCCCCAACAGAACAATTAAAAGGCCCTACCTTCCCACAGTTAAAAAAAAAAACCCAAATCCAAACAAAAACAACAACAAAAGCCCCACCACACAACAAAATCCAAACACCAAAACTCCATTTGGAGATGTGATTGTGCAAGAAGAAAAGAGATTCTTGTCACAAGGTTTTACTCATAGGAATGTCTACATAAACAAACTTCTCTGTTTCATTTTCCCTCTTGGCTGGATACCTACCTTCTCTTCTCTATCGGTGTTCAGAAAAGGAGCCCCTAAGTGTCAATTTTGCATGCACACCTGAAGAGTAAGAAAATCTGCCTTTGAAAATGAGCTAGCTTCCCCCTACAAACAAATTCCTTTTTTAAAGGAAGTTTACATAACCCTTAATGATATTTGCTACATAAATGAATTACTCTGAATTTTGCCTAGCATATGAACAATCAGGAGTCTCAAATAATTTTGCAGGAAATATTTTATATTTTGTTTTAGTCTCTTGATAAGAAAAGGCATATTATGTATGTACTGTGCACAGAGCCTCGCTGAATCCACTGTTATGGGTTTTTTCAGATAATATAAGCCCTACAGGGGCAATTTACCTCAGTCAAAGTCAAGCTGCCTTCTGTCAGTGCTCACGTCTTCAACAACAACTCCTGAAATTAAGCATGTTTTGTGTTCTTGATAGTGTTTATGTTGAACAAAGCAAATAAAGTCAATTTGATCTCCTAAATTCAGAATAATCTGCAAAGCACAAGGTAATAAAAACACATACTGGCTATCAAACTGAGCACACATGATGGCAGTTGTCAGGGTAAAGCATGTCTCCAGCACATGCATAAACTTACCAGAGCAACAAGCTGCAATATTTTGTACCAGGCCAACTTCCTTTGCAGGAGTGTCTTTCTACAAGAATGCTTTGGGAAGAAGAAGGGTGGAAGAATTAGAAAACTAAAAGGCTTGAATTGATTAGAAAGAAGAAACATTTAAACGGTGGGTTGGAAAGATAAATAGTGAAAAGAGTCCCTAAGATTGAGTTCTCATTTTGAAAGTTATTCATCAGTCATGAAGGGCAGTTCTGTAAAAGTCGTATTCATTGAAAGTTAGTTATCCACAGGACAAAATCTATGTGCACCGAGACAGGATTTATCTAAAAGCTGACTGTGGCACAGTCAGCTCAAGTTCCTAAATTCCCTGTGATCTCACAACAGTACATTGTCTAATGACCAAGTAAATAGTTATATTTCACAGGTTTGAGGGGCTAAAATGTCCTATCAAAAGAAACTATCACACCTTTATGTTCCTAGTTTCTAGGAACATAAAGACCTGTATGGATTAAAATGAGGCTTGGGCTGACAAAGGCAATATTTTTCAGACCGGGGAGAGGTGTATAACTATCACACAAGAATATTGCATTTCACCAGACACAGGTGGAGTCTTGCAGGTAGGAATGTTCTTGTGTTGAGTAATGTTCTTAATCAAGACAAACCAGAAGAAAAAACAAACCAAGGAAGAAAGGAAAAAAGGAAGCAATGCTTCTGGTATCCAAGATATTAAATTAGGTCATTAATTTTTTTAAATCCAATTATTATTCTACAGAACCTGTTAAGAAGAGAAACCTGGCAACATTCTGAGCAGCAGAAGGAATGTCATACTATACAGAATGACAGAAGACTAATTGGTCTCATTTTTTGAGGATTATTATCAGACTGTGTGACTGAATTATATTTTGTTTGAGAATGGCAATTGTGTGCGCACAACTAAAAGGAAGAGAGACTCTGTAAATAAGTATGTAATATTTGCATACATACATGTGCTATATAGTAACTGTAGCAGCACAGAAAAGTACTCCTCATGATACATGTTTTTAAACTGTCCAAATGTTTCAAGACATTATTTCCTTTTCAAAAAGAAAAAAAAAAGGGACCTTCTAAAAAGCTGTTAACTGGCTTCAGGGACCATAGCAGAGCTTATGAGGGCTGAATCTGTGACTGTAAGAGGTGATGATTTTTTAAATGTTTGTTACATACTGCATAGAATGTATGTGAAAGAAATCTCTTCATTCACCTTAGAAAACAATATTTACCTCCTTTAATGGTAGGAATACTGTGATATCGCCCCAGACAAGACTGGTTCATACAAAAGAAGTAAAAATGGAGCCTTTTGTACCACTGAGATTTCCCTTTGTCTCTGAGCAAATGCCAAGATTATTTGGCTTTTCTGCTGGGTAGTTTTATCTCCCGACAAATGGCCATAATACTTGAAATATCATTAATTGCCATTAGCAGCCTGATCTACCTGCTGGTTGTTTTGATGTTCTTCAGTGACCCAATCTTAGGTGCGTGAGCATCTACATGACGTACCTTCACAACCAGGTTCTTCATCCAGGTAGGAACATCTTGCCACAGAGTGGCAGCCCAGATGGATTTACAATTGATGTTTGTAACAGTTTGGGTGCAACACATTCTGGTCAGAACTGTAATTATCTCAACCCTTTGAGCCTCACACTGGGTGCCAAAAATGTCTGTCATGGTTTGAGCCCAGCTGGCAACTAAGAACCACACAGTCACTTGCTCACGCTTGCCATCCTGGTGGAATGGGCAGGAGAATCAAATGTAAAACCCAGGTAAGAGCAAGATCTGCACAGTACAATTGCTCACCACCTGCTGGCTGATGCCAGACCCTGTCCCAGAACTGTGATTGGTGTCCCTTAGGGGTAACTGCCCCAGTTTATAAGTTGGCAGTGATGATCTATGCTGTGGAATATCCCTTTGGCCAGTCCGAGTCACATGTTCAGGCTGTGCTTCTTAAGAGTTTTTTTGAATCTCTCCTCACTGACAGAGCATGAGACACAAAAAACCTCCTTGATTTAGGATAAACAATACTTATCAACAAGTAAAACATTAGTGTGTTATCAACAACATTCTCACACTGAATCCGAACCACAGCACTGTACCACAAACTGAGAAGAAATGAACTCTATCCCAGACAAAATCAGGACAAGGTACTAAAAAGCATTTATAGGAAAAAAATATGTGAAATAGCTGAAAAGCACAAATAGCAATTGGTGCTTTTCCTTACCTATATTTTTGTTCTCAGTCAATGCTACACATTCATTGTCTTGTTTTATCTGTCTTGGTTGAAGGAAGTTCTCAGCTGCATTACAGAGGTGAAAAAGTGTCCCTCTAATTTGCTTTTTATTCTAAGCTAATGAATTGTTTGTGGGCTGCTGGCTGGAGTACAAAAGTGACAGCCATAAAAAAGTATCATTCTTCTCCACCCAGCCCTTCCCAAGGAAAGCACATTTCTCATTGTGTGAGAAGAAGGCATATGCTAGTATTTAGCTAATCTTGTAACAAAGCTATTGATTTAAGAGGTTATAAGGAAAAAGATGTTGTATTTAATTGCAGTCTGGTTAAAAGAATCTTACTTATTCCAGTCAAAAAGGACAGATACTATTGCAAAATTGCAAAAATAATGTGTGGAAGTGAAACAAAGATATCTTAACCTACAGATAATGGGCATACTAGATGGCAAAGGAGTAAAATTCTGCCCTCGTGTGAGCCTTGGAGACTTATCTCAATTTTCCGTATTATATGATATTGTTGTATGTTAGTGCACATTTTATGTATGATTGCATATTAATGACAGTCAAAGTGCAATTAGAAGTGAAAGTAACAAATTGCTTAGTGACAAAGTATAATCCAGACGTTGGTCCCTTTTTTCCCTCCGGATAAAAAAGAATGCTTGCCATGCAAAGGAAACATCAGAAATATTGTTTTGAAGATGTTGGCTTTTTGGGCCTATCCATAGGTTTGAAGAATATTCACTGTAAGGCAGACTACAAAGCACTGGCTACAGAACATTATTGGAGTTATCAATGGTCCTTGAGAGTTGGTACTGTGAAACAACTGTACTTGTTCCAGCCTCACATGTTACAGGGATAGACATCCAAATGGATGGGGTACAGCCTCATCCATTTGGAGACAAGACATTTTGTGGTTGTTCTTGAATTCATCCCAACAGCTGCTATTTCTAAAAAGACTCCTAGAGGGATGTCATTTGAAGGTTTGGAAAGCAGAACAGAATTAAAATCTGACTGGAGAAGCAATCCACTGCCAAATAACACAGTGCCTGGAGCAATTCACATAAAACTTCTTTCAAATGTCACTTAAATTGTTGCAGAGTCCCATAAAGATAGAGCCTGACCTATTTTTCTTTTGTTTCAAAACTTGTTCCCTTTGACATTTTGTTCCTGTTGTAACTGCTGCTTCTCTCTCATTCCTTCCTTGCTCTAGCATTTGTCAGTGTGGCGTGTTTATACTGTGCTTCCACATCTTAGTTTATGCTGTCTGAGAGGGATCTGGCAGTACCTGCCATGCGTCTGAAATGACCAGGAGTATTACAGCGCTCCCACTTTGCTGGAGATGGCAGGGTGTATGGATTAAGATGGATGAAAGCTTTCCTTTACCCAGGAGCAACTACTGCTGCTATCAACAAAATGAGACAGAGGGCTTTTTGTTCCACCCTTGCCTCCACACTTGAACATCTTGCAACTGGAATGCTGTTCCCGGGCTTAACAAGCCCTGGGAATGTTAGTTCAAGGTACACTATACACAAGACAGAAGCCCAGCCTGGAGAGGGAAACAGTGACTCTCCTTGATCTTTCCTCGCCTTCAGAAGGCTGTTCCCCATGCTGTGGTGGGCCATGAGGACGGAAAAAAAAAGTGGAGGTCAGCATTTCCACCTGTCCAGGATGATGTGCTTTGCATACTTGGTACTGGTACGGAAGCTGACATTGTCTGGAATAGTTCACTGTGAGCTGCAGAAGACAGAGAGAGGCAGCACTGTTCCCCCATTTGCCCTCCCCAGACCACTATAATGCAGATAGTTAACAACAGAGTAACAGAGAGGGATCAGGCTCACTGTATCTGCAGCACTGTTGCAATGGTCATATTAGTAGAAACGAAGTAAAGTTATCACACAAAAATCAAAGAAAGATAAAATAAATCCTCCAAAATATCTTTTCAGCACTCACTGTCCCATTACAGCCTCTGCAATAATAAATTTTCCTGCCAGAAAAGGATCGCCATAAACTCTTTTCTGTACGTTTTTAGTAGTGGAAAGCTGAAGCATCCAAATGCTCTCTTCAGTAAATGATTTCCAACGCCAAGTATTTATTCCTACCTCTGGAAACCTCCACCTGAATATATCTCTGACTCACATGTGAGTCAGTTCCATATCCAGGGATCTGTCAAAATAGATTCTACCTTTCATTACGTATTATCTCATTACCATGGAGAATAATGTGAGACTAATTTTAAGCAGGAGAAAGTAGCAAATATCCACCAAGGTAAAATAACTAAAGAGGTATGTCACAAGCAACAGGACAATTAGACTTTGACTAGAACAAAAAGTTCTCCTTTACTTAGAGCTCTTCATCTGAGAAGTAAACAAATTCGATATTAAAATTCAGAAAATCACTCCATCCTTACTCCTAAATATTAACATCAATTATGTTTTTGCCCTTCTTTACACAGCACCTCTGGTTTCTAGTAGCAACTATATGAAGATTTGTAAAAACCATCCACAAAATATTTCACAAGCCTGGGAGTATATTTTTATGTTGTCCAATGAAGGGACAGGTAAGAAGTCTTCCCTTGGGGCCATATCTCTGACAAAAGCTACAGCTTCTGCCTTTCAGCAGACTGAGTTGCCCAACACCTTATTTGAGATTAAGAGACTTAAGAGAAATCTGGGTTATTTCACAGTGACAGAAAAGCCGCTAATCATTACTGTGAGGCTGAAAATGTTGATGTCTAGAGCAAGATAGTATCCCAAGCAAGGATTTCAAGAACCGTTAAGAACTAATGGAACATTTTATTTTTTATGTAAGATTTCATTATGATTAACAAAGCAAATGTTTAAATTTGGTTACAGAGAACCCACCAGCAAGAATGGAGAATACTTGCTCAAGTGATTCGCTGAGCCATGAATATACTGGCAATGCAGGACTTTACCAGGAAAATCTTGAAATATATATGGATGGTATGGAACACTCAGTGGTGTAGTAAAAACACTGAGAACATCTTGTGATGGTTGAAAGCACCATTGACAGCATTTACAGTATCTTTTCTCTAATGCCTTGTGTGGAGACAGCACTTTTGAGCATATTGAGAGGTTATAATCAAGGCCAGAACCAAGTTTCTATAATGTTGTAAATATTTCAGAAACAAAACATGGCAAAAAACCCCCAAACAAAACTTTGTAACTCATCCTCTATGGACCACATTGGAAACTTGAAAAAGAATCCCAAAGAATGAAAATAAACATAACATCTGTCTTATTCTTTAGCCCCGGGCTGAACAGAAGCACTCCTGAGAAATTCTATATTTGATAACAAAACAGAGAAAAGATCCCAAGCCTGACACCGGAAGAGTCAAAAATCCAGATATGTAAAGGTAATTTTTAAAATATGTAGATAGTATGGACTGAAGATCCCAAATGACTGCTACAGATTTTTGCAAGGCAAAATGGCCAAGATGAATTGCATTAAAGTGATAAGGACAACACGTCAGTATTTGTTGGTGTAGAAGGATATACCTGGCAATTGTTTTTTGGTACCCACATTGCCAAACTGTGTGTTAAGTCATTTTTCAGAGATGTGTTTACCTTCTTACTAACCCACACAAGGAAAGAGCTTTAAAAGATAAGTGTAGGTTTTGGATATGTGCAAGTACTTAGGAGGACAGAGTTGAGCCCAAGATTTGTAGTTTGCTAGGGCCACTTGCCACTGCATTCCTCCACGTAAAAACAGATTTTCAACACAGTCCTGGGAATTTAAACACAATTTCTTTTGAAATTCTGGGGGCATACTATTTTGAGAATCTCATTCTGAAAGATTGAATAGCAATGAGCATTAAACACTTTGCCTAAGCTGAAGTTTGGGCAGTACTAAGGATTTCTCTGTAATGATGACACCATATAAGTGAACACAGAACACTCAGAAGAAAAATATCTCCTCAGGTGAGCAAATTGACAATGTTGCTGAAACTTGTGTTGATCCTCGGATGCAAATCAAACTTCAAAAACATAAAAAACCCCCCAGACTTAAATATTGTGTCAGGCTGATTCTTCTTACAATTCAGACAGAATTATACTGCACAGAACACCTTCAGCTACAGTGTCTAGCCTGAACATGATGAATCTCAGTGCTCCAGTCGCTCCCCAGAAACAATTTCATGTTCTGATTGACCACATCTATGCATTTTTTCTTTTGTCCATCCTCCATTCTTCTATCACTGAATGTTACACAATTACTTCTTGTTATTTCTCCCTAAACTCCTCTAATCAACTCCTCTACCTGTTTTACCATGCAGAAAAAGAATTTTACTGTTCAAGTATTAAGCATTTTATTGAAATATTAAACAATACTGGTTTTCTCTTGACTTGTAAGCCAGTTTGAAAGCAGGATTTAAACTTGTTTACGAATCTCTGAGAATGAGTTCCTGTGTAACTGGTGTCATAAATCCTACCATTTTCCCATCAGCAGCAAACTAACTGTACTATCACCTTCATGTGGGATGGTTTGTTATTGTTAGGGATAGGAGGTACTACACTCAAAAAAAAAAAGATTTTACAGCGCTGAATTAACACTTTCAGAAACTTGGTTTTGTTTTGTTGAACTAAACAGTGTTATGTACATCTTTCTAATCATAAACAGTCACCTGGTGACTTCACAATCTCCTCATGATACAGAGATGATATTGGGAAATATTGGAATATGAATATGACTGTTCTATTAAATTTTCATGCAGTGTATGAGAATACCTGCTGATACAATTTTCCTACCTTTTTAAAAAATCATTCATAAACATTTAAGCACAGGTTAAAGGCAAAACTTTCTTTCTGAACCTTTTCATAGCCCAGAAGGAACGTTTCATTTGAAATGTCAAATGAAAACAAAGATTGCCGAAGAGCAGACTTTGGGTTCCCTTGAACTCTGCATATTGGTGACATGTTTATAGCCACAAAGAAGGGACATCAGTTACATGCTTTTTGTGACATGGCAGAAATCTTTTCACTCTCCTTGTCCTGTTCTTAGAAGTTAGAAGTTGAGATCAAAGTCTCAAGACTTCTGCCTCTAATCAGAAGGAAAAAGTCTCAGATTTAACCTCATGGGCAAACACTGAAGAAACTTAATTAAGGATAGGGCTTCTGGAAGACTTTATTCTGCTCTGGTTAAGGACAGTGAAAAATTGATTTAAAAGGATGATGCAGTAGATCCCAGGCTAGCTGGCCTGGTGTAGCAGAAAAAGAGTTTGTAGGTATTCTTCACATACTGTGGCCTATACTAATCATATCACATATAATATTATTCATAATCACTAATACTACTTAATTATATTTAAACTCTGGGATTTGTTAACTCGGAAAACTTTGTAACTGGTTGACACTCATAAGTACATATTTTGATTTAAATATAATCTAAGTCTGACAACTCATGCGTGACTTTCAGGATAAGTATTCTTCAGTCCAATAGTCTGGACAGCAAATTGCAAAACCACTTGGAGCAATTCCTGCAGCAACAGTAGGAACAATACAAATAACCACATAATTGTCTCCTGTTCTTTTGTGAACTACTTGAAAATCCTGGACAATAGGTTTGAGTGTGAAATACTTGCTCTAGGGACTCTGCTGCCAGCACCAGGTATTATGGATATTTGGTTCATTATTTGGACCCCTAAGTAGTATCATAATGCAAATTAGAGTATTAAAAAAACCCCAAACCCCCCAAAATACAAACATACCACCCCCCCCAACCCAAATATAAGTTAAGTTCATTTGGTTTTGAGTTTTCCTATATAATTTAGATATTTCAACAGCTCAAAACTTCTGATTTGAAGCTTGGATAAATCAAGAAATGGTAAATACTGTACTTCCAGTTGGTATTTCCAGTATGGCCATGGTCATTAATGAAAGAAAGCGATAAATAAATGGCAAATCTCAGTATACCAGAATGTGTTATAGAATTTAATTTAAATTATTACAAATGTCATTGGCTCTTTAGTTTGGCAAACAGAGGAGAAAGGCTCGGGACTGTAAATAATGGATTTCTTTAATATTTCAGCAGATTCAAAAAACTGAAATGAAAAATATTGTTTTGTGTCAACACAAAATACTTTATTGACTCAAGATAAAACGTTTTGTTCAATTTCAGGGAAGTCTTCCTTTGACCAGATATAATTTTAATTTTTAAGTCACCATATGAGATCACCACTTTTGACATCCCAATCACATCAAAACAAGAGTAAGAATTAAAAACTCACATAAAAAGCAATATCACAGTTTCATTAAAGCAACCTCAGCATGCAGGGATGATTGTTTGATCGATATTCACAGATGCTCTCGGCTATCCTGCCCCTGAATTGACATTAGACCTCTTTCTTGCACAGGGTTGTCTGTGGCCTGGATCTGTCCCTGGTGCCTGTCTGGCTGTCCTGCTCCCTGGATGGGGCAGTGGTCTGGTCCTGGATGCCGGGTCCTGCCCATCACTCCTGAAGCAGACCCTGACACATGCTCCTGGCACCCACAAGCTCTGGCAGTGACATTTTCTAATTCTCCACTTCCATACTTTCATGTTTTGGAAAAACACATTTTTGATTTCTCTGTG
This sequence comes from Falcunculus frontatus, assembly GCA_013398115.1. Classification (NCBI taxonomy): domain Eukaryota; kingdom Metazoa; phylum Chordata; class Aves; order Passeriformes; genus Falcunculus; species Falcunculus frontatus. Next base: position 237,364 of record VZRV01010291.1, on the reverse strand, counting down.
AGTAGGGGGATTGCTGCTTCCTTTTGAAGCAGCTTGGGTGATTTACATCTGATAAGACCATAATAATAAAAAAGTTATTTCTAGGCTCAGACCTGGCAATGATGTAGCTCAGGGTAAGGGATTCTTAGTGCATCAGTGACTCAAGCACTAAAGTTTTCCACCTTGTAAAGTGTAGATATGTCTCATCTAGATATTCACCCCACCCAATGAATTTTGTAGAGTTTTATGAAATAATTGCGGAGGGCACTGAGCAACTTGACTAAAAATTGGAAAGAGAGATCAGCAACACCAGTGATCCAGAGGTACATTCTCACTGCAGAAATGACAGAACTTTGTGAAAAATCCCTTCAAAAATATGTGAATTAGATCTTTTCTCTGAGCACCCTGTTAGTATCTTGATGACTCCCTTTCCCTGTGGATGTCTCTTCCCTTCCTTGCATGTATATCTTCAGAATATTAATGTCAGTGACCACAGTAAAGCCAAATTCCCTGCCTCTTCCTTGCCACGCGCTATTACCACCAGAGCACTCGGTCCTGAATCTGTTACAACGACATCCCGTTCACCACAAAGTCATCCTCACACTTGAGATTTTCTTCTTATTTAGCCCTTGAACTTACAGCTAGGGTGCAGTGGTGGGCATTGAAACACCGTGTGGGGCACTCAGCAACCCCAGGAGCACCTCTCTGCTCCCCTCCAGCGGTGAAAACGAGAGGGTTCCTCCTAAGCTATTGCAAGCAATGTATGATTTGCAAAGACTTACCAGAACAAGTGCATTTATCCCAGTGGTGAGAATGACAAAGAATATGTGAAAGAGAAAGCCTGTTAGGCTTGTCTCTAGACTGGTTTAAAATCTGGACCTTGATATCACGTTAAATTATATATATTTTAAAAAAAAAAGGGGGTCATATCTGTGAGTTTCAAAAGCAGATTTTAACACATTCCACAGAGAACCCAAAGAAAGGCTGTAAGAAAAGGTAATGCCTCTAGTGAGCCTCACCCAAACCCAAACAAAGCTAGGAATAAATTATCTCTCTCCTTAGAATTAGATGAAAAACATTGTATCCAAAGGCACTCTTCATTGGATATTACGTATTTTATGGAATCCTTTGGAAACTAATGTGTAGAAATGTCTAGGTAGCCTTATTGTGACCCAAAAGGGCACTGTTCTCTACAGCACATCCCTTAACAAAGAAGCTGTTACCAATCAGACGTTAACTGTTTCTGTGAGTGTCATATTAATATTTACAATGTTTGTTGCTCTTTACTGCAAGAGGTTTCTGACTACAGGATATCTCTTCTCCAGAGTAGGTTTCTTTGTCATGTTTTTTGACTATTTGGATATATTTTTGTGCTACTGAGAAAAAGTGTCCAGAAACACATGGCAAGACTATGACCTATCTATATCCAGTAGCAGACAAAGGTGGATTCTTTTCAGGATAACACCATTTGGGCTATAGTTGTCAGTTTTGCCCAGTATAACAATTTCATTAATGAAAAGCCTGCAATGGTCAGAGATATTCTTTAAGTTTTCAAATAAGCCTGTCTGTACTTGACAAAAATGAAAGAAAGTTATGCATGCTAATTCTCTATTTGATCCCTGAGATAGGCAGATACAGTCAGAGAGCAAATGCTGGAGTATGATTCCACCTGACTTAATTTATTGAATTTGTATTGCCCATAGTGCATTGCTTCTCTTTAGATAATATGTACTGAAAAGAACGTTTGTTAAACATATTTTGTATTTTTATACTTATGTGTGTAAACACTTTTTTTCCCCTCTTGATTAGAAGAACAACATTTCCTTTCCTGGCACCATGTAAGCACATTGGGAAGAATTTATTAGGAGGGATTGGGAAGGATTTATTTGCTGAATATTTTAGAGTCAAACAGCAGTTTTTTAATTGAATTCCCTACACTCATAGTCTAGTCGCTCTTCTGGCTTTTTTTACCTCTGTTTGACTTTAGCAGAAAATGGATAGGACCTCAAATATTGTTGATGCTGGACACCGGCAGGGAACTAGAGTATATTAATTTAACAAAATAAAAAAATAAACAAAATCCAAACAACCAAAACCCCAAAGAAGAATTATATAATAACTTGAAAAGATACATGATACAACTACATATAAGCTATGATAACAGATACACAGTCAGTTATAGACAATTAAATTGCCGCCACCAAAAAAAAAAAGTTTTTTTATCATTAATTCCAGAAATAGAACACCCCAGACTTAGGAAATATTTTGTAGATAGCTCACAACAGCTGAGACCCCAATGTACAGCTGTGACATCAACCTCTGCCTGCTGATGGGAGCTCAGGCTCAGCTGATTGCCACTGCAGCACCAGGTGACTCCAGGGAAAGCTATGGGAGATCTGAAGGTGAGTGAAATAACACTTGACAGCTCTGAGAATCATGAGTTTTCTGCTCCTTTTATCAGTCGATTGTTAAAAAGATACAAGATTTTTCACTATAGCAGACTTAGCTTGCCTTCACAGAAAGCAGCCGTAGTCAATGCTCTCTAATTTTAAATTTTAGCAGACACTGGAAAATGAATTGCTAACTAATTGCATTGGTGAATAATACTAAGAAAATCAAAAAAAGAGTAGTTCCCAAAGTCTTTTCATAGGACACATAGCCATGCAGGTTTTGAAAGTTCCTAATTTCGGTTATACTGTAATACTCTAACATGTGACTCTTTCCATGTGCCTCCAAAGTCCTTAGTAAAAGGAAAAATTCACTGAGAACAGACAGATCTCTTACTCAGCTTCATTACATGATCATTGTAGCTCCCTTCCATTTTAATATTGTTCAACTCTATAAATAATTGCATAAATAGTGTGAGAATCTGATTGCCATTGAGTTTTCCATAGGATACAATAATCAGCATGTCATTATGTTACTTAGGGAGACCCTCACTCTTCTCATGTTCTCATACAGTTATTTTATTCCTTCCAACTTGACCCCAAGTGCCTGAAAATGATAATCACATGGTTTATCAGTCACATGTTATCATGGGTTTACTGTCATTCTTAATAGACGACAGAGATTTTGTCAGTCCTGCTTGACTTTGTTGATTATTCTTATTAACTCCTCCATTTTTATTGGCAAAGAGTCAATCTGCAGGAGGTGGGAATGTGTGGGTGTGGGTATTAGTAGCAAATAAAAACAGGGGCAGACCTGAAAATTAGTCATGTCACATAATCACCAAGAAAGCTCAGATTAAGATAATTAAGGCAATTATTGGACTGTGGGTAATTGGCTTCCATTAGAGCTTTACTTGACCTACAAAAGGATTTGAGATTGGATGCCAAATTATCGTGGTTTTGTTGCTGAATAGGGCATATGCTTCTTCACCAGAGCTGCTGTGTAGTCTATATATTGTCTATTTGTTTTGTGTTCAACCGGTTGCCTGTTTTCCCTCCTTTGTTTTTCTTTTTTTTTTTTACAAGGTATGCATCTGATCTAATATTTCACTAAAATCCCCCATAGCTTCTGTCATTTACACTGTCTGCTGCTGGGTAGAGTGCATGTTCTTGCCATGCAGACCATGTCCTTTTTTTTCTCCCTTACCACAACAGGATGGATAAAAATCAGCATTCTCTCTCATTTTAGTTTAGAGCTTCTGACGGATGCAACCTGCACTGAAATGCTTCAGTGTTAGCCGTGCCTGAGTCAGGGCCACCAATCTTACAGTGTGATGTGCTCACTTTCAAAAATGAGACCATAGCCAAGAGTTTTCACCTTTCTCATATTTGAAAGGAACCTAAATCAAATATCAAAGACAGAGACACTAAATGCTGTATCTGTTTCAAGTGGGCAGACCTAGGTGTAAAGTTAGTTACCTATTTCAAAAAAATTAAATGCGTGTGGCAGATCACTTCTTTCAGATCAGAGAACTAATAAGAGACTTCCTTGACTAGTGTTATGTTGTGCTTTGTGCTTAGATGGTTCAGTGGTGCATATTTTGGCTTGTCTGTTTTTATTATTACATTCCCCCCCACGGGGCCAAGAGACTACTGAGAATTTTTTTTTTTTTTTAATGAATGCCTCAGCTTTTGCAAGAAGGGGTGAAAATCTGACTCCGATGAAAGTGGTGGCTGTCTTCCTGCTGGCTTCTGCATGGCCAGGTTTAAAGAGTGTTACCCAGATTCAGAGGCTGGTCCCTGGGCAACTCCATGCACCTACAAGGGGAAACATCTTTGACAGAGTGTCTGCCACAGGAGTACTATAATGCAAATTTTATCTCCTACCCTACAAAAACCAGGAAAATGGCTAATTTAAATACTCAGACACCCAGACCCTAATTGACAGTGGATGGTAAAGCCTTTAAGAAGTCCAGAAGACACAGAACAGTCCTCCACTGCAGAAGTGTCTGACTTAGAAGGGCTTCAACCAGCACTTGTCAATTGACAGAAAGAAGGAAACACAATTATTATAGGCTGTTGATATTGGTGCCATAAGAAAGAAAAATCTTACGAAATATTTTGGAAGATTCTGGGGATATATAAAACTTACTGTTTCATGTTTTAAGGGTAATGTAAGAATGTACAGAGCATTTAGGGGAGTCTTGGAGGAAAGATTAAAGTTCGAGAAAGAAAAGAATAGGGATGGAACAGGCAGGACAATTACTGAGAAGACAGCAAAGGGAGGTAAAAAGGAACTGATCACTCAAGATCTTCACTTGATCACCACAGTTCTTATTATCAATAAGTTAATTTAAAAAGTTAGTAGAACTTTTTTCTGTATTATTTTGTGTGTGCATTTCCTGTATCTGTGTATGTGCAGACATGACCAACTAGTGAACTTGGAATTGGAGTAGCCTGTGAGTAGGGCTGAGAAATGCTTATGGGGTAAATGTGGTTTTAGGGGCAAACTGCCATAGAAACCAGGAACCCGGAACCCGGGCAGTGGTGATACCACAGGTCTAAGAGCCAGATGCTGAAGACAACCATGTGAACTAGTAACTGTGTATATCCCTGAGATCCAGTGAATTTTGGGTCTTATTTGCTGATAAGAACAAGGTCAAGCCATGATTGCATGAGAACTGTTTGTGTTTGTGTGGGTGCCTGCAAAGACACTGTTCTCCTGTGTGTGCTGATCTGTGACCATCTGTGTCTGTGCAGGGAGTGAACCTTGGCTGGGCATTTGCACCAAGCTTTACCCCTGGCTGGAGTTGAGAATGGGGAGAGTAGTAGCACCAAATCTAGGTGACTGGGAAGAGAGCAATTTCTATGTTGGCATGTCACTGGAGTTTAGAAAGAACTAGGTCTGTAGCTGCCCTTGAACTGTCCTAAATGGATAGCCCTGCAGGATTTGGGAAGTCCTCCCAAGGGACACAATGATATGTGTGTTACCAAGCACCACACAAGTCTTCTGAGAAGTGTTTGATCATCAATCATCTAAGTACTTGAGATCTAGAACCCAGTAATTCTTGATGGATTTGGATATTTTCCTTTTTCACAGCAGATATGATGAATTAATATGAAAAATATCCCACTGAATAAAGGGTTTCTAAATCCTTTTCTCTGATAGTAGTCTTTCAGTAATAGGAGACCAACAGACTTAGACCTGAGGAGCATAAGACGCATAGCCATGAACATGTGGACCAGTTTAATAGCCTGAGAGGGAACTATACAGTGACCCATGTTCTATTTTAATCCCCATCTTCCTCATGGAACACACAACGAGTCATCGTAAGCTCACTCCAGTTTAACCAGTGTAATATTTTCACATTTCGTTCGGAGGAATAATAGTTCTTTTTGCATCTCAAAGCTCTTCCTTTGGTTTCCTCTGTCGCATGCCATTAGGTGTTTTTCTCCTCTAGCAGCATGCTCTCCATCTCGTAACGGAAGATGGCCTACAGAATTTTGATTTTCAGCAGTGTGAAGAAAGTGAGAAAAATAATCTTTGCCAGAGTCCTATCACTTTGCTTGGAGAAGGCTGCTTAGTTTCATAGGTAAAAAATTGGTCTATGAAAGGTATATTCATGCTGGAGAATTCTGTACACATGATCTGACTCATTGGGTGAGTAATTGAATGTCCATCTTTTCTTTCAAAAGCTGACTAACAGAACAGTAGCCCTCACAGTTGCTCACTTTATGCTCTGTAAATAGCTCAGAAACTTTGTGTTCAGAAAGAGCTCAATACAGTCAATGAGACAATTGTCTCCTCTAAGTTCTGTCTTTTTTGACTTCTCTTTCTACCCTCTCAGCTAGCTCCTGGTGCTAACTGCTGAGATAAAAGGTGTCCCAGTTTCTTGCATACACTCTCTATCATAAAAATACAGCATTTCCTTTTTTTGTGCCTTTTTATCATAGGCATGAGACACTAATTTAATCCAAGACATTAACTGAATTTCCAGCCTTTACTTTTGTGAGGCGTCCCACATAGGCTTTATTGCTCTTACAAAAAATTACAAGTGTGCAATCCATTCATTTTTTAATAGCAAGGACTTTTTTATTTTTCTAATTTTTTCCCAGGCCTACAATGCATATAGGGCATCTTAAACACTCACATGGTAGCTGTACAGCCTACCTACTCAAGAACTGAACTAATTCTAAACTTAACAACACGTTCATTGCTTTTAGGAACTCCATCCTGATTCCCTTTATTATTATATTCCCTACCGTATCTGATAATAATTATGAACTTTAAGCACAGAGACATATCGTGTGCTGATTTTGCAATATCATATGGTCAGCAAGAACAGATGCAATGAGGGCACATCTCAAAGACTTGTCACTTCTACTTCTTTTCACATCTTTCCTGATTTTATCCCATCCACAATAAATATAGTCACACAAATCAACTTTGCTTTGTGACCACTCTGTTTCAGATTTACTGGAACTTCATCTCCCCTGCTGCTTACTGTTTTTTTGGACATTCCTTTGAGACATTTCCTCAGGGTCACCATTTATATGTAACTGTGAGTTTCATGTTTTGCTCCGGATTTCCATTTCTGTATGGATTGGGGACCACTTAGCTTTGGTTTTGCCTTGACTCATCTTGTTGACATGCTCTTCCCTCTTTGTCCCAGCTTTTAATGATTCCTGCCCAGTCTTCTTCCACCCTCTACAATCCATTCCCACCCCACACATGATAGGATTTGTTCAGCACTTGTTAGAAAAGAGATCAAGGCACTGGCTTCTTTCTTTTCCTGCCTTCCGTCGCCTCTCTCCCTTCCTCCATCCCTCCCACTCTCCTGTATTTCAGGAGAAGACAAATTTTCTATGCCTGAAAAAAAAAAAAAAAAAGAAAAAGGCTCGTGACTTCACAAGAAGGAGCAACACAAAACGGACATGGAGATGCAGGGAGCAATGGGGAACAGAACACTCTCTGTGAAAAAGTGATATCTGTTTTCCTTCAGAAGCAAGTTGATGAGCAAAGCAAAAAGAGGTCCAGTAGGGCCAGCCATGAATTCGTCAGTGTTTTTCTTTAAAGGAAAATGTACAGAATGTGCATGTGCTTCTCTGTTTTTACTGAACTTAGCACAAAGACACAGGGAGAAATTTTTGAGAGAGGATGCAACCAAAATGAGTTCATTGTCAAAGGCAAAGCTGGGAGAGGACTGTCTCAATGTTGAAAAACATTTCCCTGCCTTGTGCTTGTTCAGGGTTTGCCCTCATGTTTCCTGGGAACTCCCAGAACCAACACTGATGAGCTGTGGAAGGGCAGCAAGGGTCTTGGAATTGTGTCCTGACTGAAAAAGTAGAGCAGTACTTTTCAGTTTGCCCTTCCTCTGGATTTCATATCAGTTGCTCACACTATCATGCTTATTTAAGTCTCAGGTAATAGAATGGAAACTTTAGTAACACCATATGATTTCACTCTTTACAGTACTGTGTCCATGGATGGGCACAGGATCATTGCTACTACATTGCACAGACAAAATGATAGTGTCTTACAGAGCACAGTGTAGAAGAGAGGTTAATGATTTTTACCAAAGTAATTTGGAGAAAATTGCATGATACATAAATAGTAAAAAACCAACTGATTTTTCAAGTTACTCCAGAAAAGTAGCAATAAAACACTCATTTAATCAGATCTGTTCAAGATATGACACAGATAGTAAAGGATTATTGGTTTGGATTTAAAATATGAATATTAGCCTTTTTTAAATCAAGTTATCTTATCTAAGTTTATATATGTCTTGGTTTGAGACAAACTGGGAGGAAATGTCTGAAATGAAAGTGTCCTCTAACAGAAGGTGGGTTTCAGCAGCACTTCCCCCACCCAGGTTTGGAAAGGAATTTCTTGGAGGGAAATGAAAAAAAAAGCTGTTTATTTAACAAGCAGGGTGCACACAGGCACGAGAGAACAAATAATGTTAAATAATAAAACCTCTTGCTGTGGAGAAGACCTGGAAGATTGAGTCCTTTCTGTCGGTGTGGCTCTGCTCTCTCCAGAGCTGGGGTGTGGCGTGGGCCCCTCTGGGCAGTGGTGTCGGCCCTCCCTGTGATGGTGTTCTGGACCAGAGCAAAGCTGAACAGTTCCAGGAGAAGAAGAAAAAGCCACAGTCCCAGGAAAACTTCCTTGCCTCAGCTAGCAGGCTAGCTAAAAAAGCGAAGAGTTTTAACTTTCCGTCTCTCTCCTGAGAAAAGGAGCTGAGAGCTGGGGAAAAACGGGAAGGTGCTGCCTCGGCTCTGCAGCAGCGAGAACACGGGGGAGTCTGTGAGTCCTTGAACACAAAACGTGCTGAAGAATTCTCTTGGCTTCCCCCCTTTTCCTCTTGGACCCAGCTTAAAGGTACAGAAAGGCATAGGATTAATGTCTCGGCAATAAGCAGGAGATAGGAGATACAGCATCATAAAGTCATCCCAAGACAATATCATTTCAGTGTCAGCTACCCTTTCAGTTGAATGGAGAAACCCCCAATATTATTCATACATCAGGTAGTTGCTGGAATAGGAGATAAATTTACCCAAATGGCATTCAGTCCATGTACTGATCCATGCAATTTATTAAAGTTCAGACATTTGTTCTTTTTCCTATTTCTCTTACTGCTTTGTCCGAGTTCACAGCACTGCGTGAGAGCCTGAGTTGGAAAATTGCAATTGGCAGGGGAGGGACTTACACATCTCGTTTTTGGAAAAGTTACGTCCAAATCCCATGCCTTTTCTCAATCAACTCTCTTTAAAGGCAAAAATTTGTACAGAATTTTAAGTCCTTGAAAAGAAAGTTTAAAAATATCATATTTTTAGAGAAGCATTTATAGTTCAGTAGGATACTCCCATTACTTTATTTTGTGATTACTGGCAAATCCAAAACAATAAAAATACAAACTTTTTTTCGTATTTACCATTACCATTAATGACATGATGCCCTGAGACTGGTTTTAAATACAGAATTATCTGTAAGTTCTTCTTGGTAGATTGTTTATTTTAAATATAATTTCTGAAAGCCTACTTCTGACCAAAAAAACCTTTTCACAAGTCTGGCAAATATTATGTATCAGATAAAACTTAGAAAAGCGAGCATTGATTTTCAGTTCTACTTCACACTAGGTGTCATTTCTTATAGTAAAAAGACAATTTATACTTATTGCATTTGAGTTATGCTTATGATATATTCATGTAGTGCTATTCTTGTTTTATACCTGAAATTGTATTGAAAACTTTGTAGACTGGCACAAAGTAACAATTTATCCTGACAGATATGACCTTATCAAGACTGTAAGTATCACACTTTTCATTTGAATGTTCTACAGAACAGAGGATCTGTTATTCTAGGTTGCAGAGTCCATTTATTAACTGAAAGCTTTCCTGATGGATATATGTGATTTTAGAACGGTCAAAAAAAGAAAAAAAGAAATGTATTTTAGCAAAACTACCATTTGAATATTGAATTTGGAAAGTTTAATTGCAAGGTAGCCCACATGAATATATATCAGGGGTATGGAATTACACAGTATAACTCCAGCTTCAATAAATATAATCCATCTAACAGTTAAACAGTGTCCTAATTTTGATCTTTTACGTGTGGTATATTTTGAGCACAGATGTGACGTGCATTCTAAAAATCGATTTTAAATGGATTCTTTTTTAGCATTTCCACCTCAGCAATAGTTATCTTAAAACAGATTTACAAAACTATGGAAGTGAAATAACGCCTGAATTAAGTGATTTTCCTTGCTTTTTCCCTGCTCCAGTTTGAACAACTTCAGGAGAGTGTGTGCCTTGAAAGTCTATCACTGATCTAATCAGAGTTGTACTCCCAGGAAGTTCCCATACTCAAAACAACTAATGGAGACTGCGTTTTACGTTCTGGTGTTGTGGTGACCCCTTACCACTCCTCATGAGACACAGCCCTGATAAGAAGAGCTATCCAGGAGAACTGGCTGATGCTCAAGAAACACCTTCTCCAAGCTCAAGAATGATCTGTCTCAGTGAGCTGAAAATGAAGTAAATGTGACAGGAATAGGTTCTGACTAGCTCATATATAAAACCAGAGTGTATACAAGGTGTCAGCAGGTGACCCACAAGGAGTATGGAGACATTGATTGTGCTGGAATGGGTTTAGAAAAGCCAAGGCCTACCGAGAGTTGAATCCGGCAAGGGATGTCAAAGGCAGCAAGGATAATTTCTAAAGATAGTAGAAGGATGACTAAGTAAAATGAGGCACCATTGCTGAATGGGCAAGAACTGCGGTGAGACAGGAAAAGGCCGATGTGCTCATTGTTTGTTTACCTTCAGTCTTTACCAGTAATACTTGCACCGGTAACGCCGGTCTTCTGCAATCCCAGGTCCTGAGACTGCTGAGAAAGACTGCATCAAGGAAGAGCTGCTCTTAGTAGGGGAGAATCAGGTTAGGCAGCACTTAAGCAAACTCGATGTGTGTAAATCCATGGACCTGGAGAGCTGTACCCAGAAGTGCTGAAGTAGCTGGCTGAAGGCTCTGTGAGGCTGCTGTTGATTATTTCTGAAAGGCCGCAGGGACTGGGAGGGGTTCCTGAATGCACACAGGGAGAAGTCGAGTGTCAGTTTTATCTTCAGCCAAGAAGAGCACAAAAGGAGTATGTGGGGATCTACAAGTCAGTCAGCCTCACCTCAGTTCCCAAGCATGGAGAAAAGAAGATTTAGAGAGATCTTATGCATAAATATATGATGCAGGGGAGTAAAGATAACAGAGCCAAAAATCTTTCTGTGATATTCAGTGGAAGGATGAAAGACAATGAGGATATACTGAAATACAGCTAATTCCACTTAAGCACTACCTCCCTTTTTTTACTGTGAGACTGGCCAAGCAGTGGAGTGGGTTGCAGAGAGGTGGTGGAGTCTCCATCCCTGAAGGTATTAAAACACCAATTGGACATGATCCTGGACAATCTCTTCTAGCTGGCTCTGCTCTGAGCAGGTTTAAGTAGATAGTATCCAGAGCTGCCTGGTAGCCTTAACAATTCTGTGATTGTGTGGCTTTTCTAAGCTTGCTGTTGGTGCAGGTCTGAAGATTACCATAACTGCTGTAGGATGGAGATTTCTGGCACAGAGACTTCCTGGGTCACGGGGAAGCAGAGTGACACAAGCCAAAGGGTCTAGAAGAAGTCTACATCTTCCTGCCTTGCAAACCTTACAAGAATTTAACCATCATTCATAAATGAGGCTAAAAGATCTGAGGTTTCACCCCTCCTACCTATGAAGACACATTTTGCTCCTGGCTGACAGGAGATGATAGGAAAAAATGCCCTAATCAAGCAAACAAGAAAACTAACAACCTAACTAACAGCCTTTCTTACAAAATATGTGTGTTTGAGACAAAGAAGTTTTTAAGTCACAGTTTTTTAGTACTATAAATGTTTTTCTTTAAAGTACCAACTTTAAAAAACTGACTTATGGATGATTTTTGTTGCCAAAGGTAATGGTTTTTTTTCTCCTCTGTCAAAACTGCTTTTCATGTAATAGGCAAGAAAAAGACTTAATAGCAAATAATTTTTCCAGTGCTATAATTATTGGGTTTGTTTGTGGGTTTTTTGGTTTGGTTTGGTTTTGGTTTTTTGGTGCTCTTATTACTACTTCTGGGTTTTTTCCCCTCTTCTTTTTGTTGCCACTGGAACTGGCCTGCAGAGGGAAAGATAAATATAGTACAGAACTTTTAGGATCTTGTAGTTTATTTGTCCTACCTTTATTTGCAAACAGCAGCAGATAGATAATATAGGGTAATAGGTATGTGGGTTCTTTTTCTCAAAAAAGATTTCTCCACTGACCCACTTGATAGTTCTGATTAATAGGTGAAAGAAAGATGCAAGGTGCATCACAGTTACAACTGATGCATGAAACAGTAGGCTGTGATACATTTGTTGTTAACCCTTTCCCAGACACTTAATTGAGTCCAGCTTGGGGAAAAAAAAATTAGAAATAATGAAATTTAATCTTGACAGTAAGGGTCTGGTCATCCTTTCTGTATCTACTTTTTCCCCAAAGAAAGACAAAGCACAAAACCAAGTTTGGTAAGCATTTGTGCTTTCTGTCCTCTCTTGTAGATCCAACATTTAGTCCTTGGCAAGAGCTGGTACAGGCCAGCTGAGAAAAGTTTGAGTTCATTATCTATGAAGATTCCCCCATGTAAAGCCTCTTGTGTATGACCTTCCCACTCTTCACCCATGTAGTGTTACCTGCAACCATTGCGACTAGGAAAAATGTTACTGCACCAGCCACAAAAGAAAAAGCAAAACTAGGTAATACAACCACTCCCAAATTCCTTATGGTAGTATGCTACTTATCTCTCTTCTGAACCAACATTTAGTCTCTCTGATTTTTGCTGACAAGTTCACCTTCCTCCACCTGCATTCCACAAACACCCTGTCCTTACCAACAAATGAACCTGCCTGGGTTCAAATCATCGGTGGTGTTGGCATGTTTTAGGCTAGCTGTGCCATACACTGCTGCCAGACTCCAATCTACAGCTCTGAGAAACTAATCTGCTCAGAGTTAATAAAATGTATGTTAAAGCTACAGCTTCTATTTTATTTGCTGGTGATCGTTCCCTTACTTGTGAGCAAGAGAGCGGCATTTTTCCGGTTGTATTTTTATGCAAATGCCTGTGACTGAGGAAGAAAGCGATTAATCCACTTTTAGATAAAACACGCCTAAGTTCCTGAAAGCATAGTAATTATAGCAGTGCTAGAAAAGTTATTCGTCCTTTCGGAGAATAAGTACTATTGGATTTTTACATTTGGGTGTACTCACAAGACAAATAATCAAATTTCCCTTAAGTAGAGTTTTTTGCCTGCTGGGCAAAATTAAGCAGTTCCTGCCGTTCAACCTCTGGACATGTCATTGGCAAAATCTATCTGACAATCCCAATAAAATTAATTCACCAGGCTGCACAATCTAAGCTTTTACAGTTACAGAAAATTGACATTAGGGGTAGTATCCTCACTTGGATTGCATATCCTTTCCCTAACTGCGTGTTTACGACTTAAATTTATGCTTGGAATCACCCAGGCTACAACAGCTCATTAATGAAGAGGTCTGGTTTTCTGGAGACGGCTTTCAAAATGTTCGATTTCTTTCCTCTCTCGGTTTCACGATCTCATTTTTCCTGGGTGGAAGGAGATGAGATTTTAGCATTTTATTTCAAGGTCAAAGCAGATTTCTGTGATACACAGTGCAGTAGTGGGACCAGCACATATCCTTTGCATTTCCCAGGGGAACAGGGCTGAGCTAAGAAAACTTGCTACCAAAAAAAGCCTTGCAGAGAAAAAAATCTGAGACTATGCCAGCATCCAGGTTACTCTTCAATCCCATGTCTCCCCAAATCATAGTCAATACCTGAATTATGCGTAAACAACATAATGCACACACAAGAGATCCTGAGCAGAAGTAGCAATACACTTATAAATTGCCCAGTGAATTTTTGACAAATTCACTTCTGGAAAGTAATAACATGAGTTTTTGGCTTGTCAGCTTGCAGATGCTGAAGGTACCTATTATTGAGTGATGCAGAAAGCCTGCTGAGAAATCAGAAATTGAATTCACTTCCTTAGCCACAGTAGCTGTTCTTTTATTTGACACTTCAGTACAATTCATGCAACACAGACTTTGCTCTCTTTATAAAAATGCCATCTTTTAGTATTAAACAACAACAACAGCAACAACAACAACAACACAAAGAAAAAAGTGACTGTAAAACTCAACAGTAAAGAGAAATTTTTTTATATTATAAATCTCGTGAACTGTTTCTATGAAAGAATATCGAACCCAAACTTAAATTATCATCCTGATACCCTAAACAGGATACCCCTGTTTGCTAGTTTCCAATAAAATACTCTCTATCTGATATATGCTTTTTTGTTTCTCTGCTAGTGAAGCAGTGACAATGGATGGCAGTATAGAGGTCCATGTCCTAGAGATCATTAGGTGATACTGACACAACAACAATGGGAGTTACGTATCCCAGATATATGACTTTTAATTGGTCTGTGTTACTGACCACTGTAGCACACAAATTTGAATAAATTATTTTCTACTTTGTCTAATAATTATGAGGAGGATGTCTACACACACAACTATACTATCTTTGGGTGTGCGTGTAGTAAAGGAAGCAAAGAGAAATATAAAATATTATGATAACTATGGAAGTTATAATGAGTGAGCTATGGTCTTTACAAAAACCACACTAGGACTGTCCAGTTTTCAAGTGGTATATATTTTTCCTGTTAATCAAAGGATTAGCACACTAGAGAAAGACAGCTAGATAGCTTGAAAAAAAGCATAGCAAAGGGTATATGGATGGCCTAAATTATGTAGTGTTACCCCATGTCTTAGGTTACAATGAAAGATGTAATGAAAAGTATGTATTCTATCACCGTCTGTTAAAACCAGGTGGGGCAGTGTTCTTTATCTCTTCCATGACACATCCCTGATAACTCCCTCTGGAGACTATCTTCTGCTAATGGGCCATCAAGGCCTCGCTGCATGACTCATAAATTACATCATCCCACTGTGAGATGCTCTGCTCAGGGGGAGGAACCAAGCATTCCGACCTGGATATAATCTGAGGTTTGGAACAGCACAGGCAGCCTTTCCTACTGGGTTCCCAGATGACAAGAGCTACTCAACCACCACTGGACCTTCAGAGGAAGACCAGACCCTTCTACAGGATCACCGCTTCAACAGAACCACATCCATCACTTCAGGAGGACTTCAGCCACCACCCTGACCGACAGGGTGTCAGGTTGTATCCTGACTCTGTCAGTTTAAGCCAGTGTTTCTGTATTATTGCCTTTATCTTAATTTTCCTATTAAATTGTAATTCTGATTTGGAATCTCTCATTGGTTTGCTTTCAGACTAGTACACCCCAGTGTCTACTAGAAACTATTTTTAGTACATTAAGAAATAGTTTGGAATAGAAAAATGTAGTAATCTAATTTTTACTCTTTCATTCTTACAAAAAAGCATATAAACTCCCCCCATAATACACTGACAGATGGGAAATAGGCATCACTTACTAAATATCTGTGACAAAGGAAATATATTTACTATATTTACAAATTTTGTTGATTCAAGGGCTTCATAAAGAACTTCTCACTCTGTAAAATTACAATAATTATGTAGCTAGAAATAGTATTTCTACAAGCTCAAAATATCTCAGACAAAAATTTAACTAGATCAATGATAAAACTGAATAAAATCTCTTTCCCTTCTCACCATGCTTTTGCAGGGCAAGTTCTTGCTAGCAGACTCATTTCCACATAACTGTATGATTTTCTAGATTACAACAGACATTGCCCACTTGTGGAGCTCCTTCCATCATGTCTCAGGCACAGCCAGTTGCTCTTTGAACTTCAGCAGCCACCCCTCATCTTCTCTGTCTGTCATAGATGGCAACACTTATGCCTCCCTCCCTCCCTCTAATTTTTACCTCTGAGAAGGTTTAATGGAAGGACTGTTCAGTCTTGCAAAACACAGACAATCTGACCTCCTCTTCCTGAAGTGAAAAAGCAGAAAGAGAGTAGACAAGAAAATATAGACAAGATCCTGTTTGTCACAGGTTCCTAGCTGCATGAAAAACTGGTCTTGTGGTCGCATTTCCCTCAAAGCTGACTTTTCATGCCAGGCATCAAGGAGAGCCACAGAGCACTTGCGATGGTGTTCTTAAGGCAGTAAGTAGGAGCCGAAATAGTAAGCTAAGTTTCTTACACATTTTTAAGAGATGTGAGAAGGAAAGGGGACAGAAAATGTGTCTTTAAATGAACTTTCATTTGTGTGAAGAAAACACATTACCTACTGCATTTCAGCAAAAGTATATGTGTTGAATTCCTCAAGAACTTGAGACTGGTTATTAGCCTCTTCTGGAGTTCATTTGGTCCAGCATTTTACTGTTGCTACTTTCCCAAAGAAAGCTGAATAAAACAAATATATACAAATATTCTAATTCTTCTTAATGAAGAAATGAAACAGGACAGTGTATGCAAATATGAATAAAACTTGTCATAGAGGCAGTGAGAAAAACAGAATTGCATAATTTATGTAGTTCTTAAGCACTGTGTGATGTAATGCTGAAATAAATGTATTTGTCCAAATAGTGAAACAACAAAAGCCATGTAACTCTGAAAACATGGATGCAAATCTTTATGATTTTTCACCTGAAACACACAGGACAGAAAAAGGATCCTACTCCAAAATTAATGAAGAACTTGTTTACAAATAATTTTGTGAAAAAAATTTCATCTCTGTTTGAATCCAAACTTCTCCATTTTAGATTATTAGCATGAGATTGACACAAAAAGCAAGTAAATTTACATCACCTACTTTTAAGATACAACAAACTAAATCACTACCAGAATAAACTTTTAGAGGCCAACAGTAATTGGCCAACACAGCACAGGTCTCTCTCACAGTGGTCTGAGGACCAGCTCTCCTCTCACACCTAGGGGCTTATTTAGCACAGAAATTTCCAAAGTTCCTTAGACTTTGGATCATTGCTTATGACTTCTGATTCTTAATTCCTATATGTCTGGACATTAGCTTCTTTCTCAGTTTGTTGAATATTTGCCTCATCCCTCAGTCCAGATTCAGCCCACTACTGTGGACTCTGAAGTGATACAACTGCTACCTGGCTTCTGATAAAACTGTCATCTTTCTTTGTTAGGGAACAACTTGATTTGGATGGATTTGTCCAAACCAGGGTCCTGACAGTTACTAGGAACCACAAAAATCATAGCTATCAGGTTAAAAATTATCATTTTCCTGGAGAAAGAGAAGGTGATAAGGTGTGATGAAAAAAATTTGGTTGGTTTGTAAATCACATGTGTAGGTAGAGATGATCTTTAGCAGGATCTTATTCCCCTTCATTCTGTGTGCCTTTTGCATTGGTTCCTGTGATATTTCAGATACACTTCCAAGCTCTAGAGGTCACAGACTAAGTGACATTGCTCTCCTGGTGACCCAAGGAGAGTCTAGGACAGCAGGTACCTCTCGATTCCAGTGTTGAAGGCCCAAGGAGTGCCAAAGCACTTGATGGTAATCCAGCTAAATTGTGGTTACAAGCTGTTTTCAGTCCTCTCATCCTCGCTCAAGGATGTGTACATGACTTGCCCCAGTGACTGACACATATCCCCCACAAAATGTGTAGAATCAAGGGCAAGGCAGAGAAGATGTGGTGCCTTTAGGCTGATATGCCACATTGTAGATGGATGTGAGGTGTAACTACCAGGCTCTTGAAATAAATTCACAGGAATAAGAAAGGAACAGATACGATGTGACAGCATTTCTGTCAAGAGAGCTGATAAAAAGGCTGAGGCTTTACCACATGAATAGACACTGATGGTTGCTGAGGGCTTTAGGAATTGTGAGCAAACTGAAGTTTTATCAGGTTATGTTAGCCAATTGCATTCAACATGTGACCAAAGAAAAAGCAAAGACCTTCTCGAAGCTGGGCCAACAACCTGGAAAGAATTGTAGCCTTTTACCATATAACGAAGGTCAGTGAAGGTATATTTTAGGGCATGGATGTTGTTTCTCCTGCTAGAGAGTCTCAAAAGTAAAGTTAAAAAGAAGAGCTGAATTTCAAAAAAAATTCCTCATGTCTAGTGTCAAACATTTTCTGGCACTCAGTCTAAGCAGGTTTTTTGTAACAAGTAGCACTCAGGATTCCAGTTTTGTAAAAATCTTACCTTTTTAAAAGTATGTGTTGCCAGTGAACATTATTTATTATAGATGAAGGCTTCAGAAATTGACAAAGTGGGCAGCAGAACAACACTTAAAACTTTTATCTTTCTATCTACCAAGCAACCAACTCATTTCTTCCATTTCAGTTCAGTAAAATTAACAACAAAAAAGAAACGCTGTTGTCTTTTTTTTATTAGAGAGTAAGACACAAACACAGTTTGCTGTTGAAAGTTTTATTTACTTATGGCCTAGAGGGCTCTATATAGGAGGCTAATAATTGCTGTTTATTGCAGTCCTTAAGAAGATGAATATTGGTGTATTTGAGATACTCAGTGTCCATCGTGCTGCTGAAATGAAACGGAGTGTTCAAGAGGTGCAAGCAGAGAGATTATTGCCAAAAATACCCTAAGAAATGCCCTTGAATGTATTACTTCGCTTCGTTCAAACATGCCATCTTGATGGCAAATAGCTTTTGTTTCTATCCTGAGCCTATGCTGTTATCAGGATCTATTTTTCCCTTCTCATCAGTCTTCTGGGCCATCTGGAGCCATGGTGTGAGATGCTGAGTGGGCTCTGCTCTGCCTAGAGCTGGAATCCATGCCGTATGCTGTGAAGACAAACATCAGTTCACGGCATCTCCCCAGGAAGTTTCTGCTCAGCCATAGTGGAAAACCTGAGCTCCTGCATTGGGCAGCAGACAGATCCAGCACTTCAGTTGCATAGACTTTATGTTTTACTTCTCTGTTTCATTTTCTTACTTGGAAGGGAGTGAGCAAGATGATGACTGCCAATTTGGGAACTTCGTTTCTGATTTTAATTGCCTAGTTTTTTTTGTGAACAGCTACTTTATAGGATAAAGAGGGAATTAATACGGTATTTTTGTATTCTTTTGCATAATATTGCATGTCAGAATCTGAGATGCTTCATCATAAGATGGCCATGTATGCACCCAAACACAAACAATGTAAGATACAAAGTCTGCATGACATATCTACTTCAGCTCTTGCTTGAAGCTGGGAAGAACACACAACTCATTGGCATGTCACATCCTTCCTTTGCAGAGTGTTTAGCAGTGTCTTCTCAGTGAATAGTGCTAATACAGTACTGCTGCTGCCACAGTTTTGAATCAAAGTGTATCTCTCTGGAAACTCCTAAAAGAGGCATACTAATGTTTGGTCTTCATCATGAGACCTAATCAAAAAGCATAGGAAAGGCTTGAACCAGAAAAGGTGGTTTCTTGTGATTTAAAAGCTTTAAATACCTTAGCAGAAGGTATCTTAGCAGAACAGGAAAATGCAAGAGAGTCATGATTAGAAAGAATCGAATGCAGGTGCCACTAGAGGGAAGAGTTAAAATCTGATCAAGGATGACAGAAAAAATATCATCAGTTCTTTGCTCTTCAGTGGCCAGCAAAGAAGAAATAATTCAAAAGGAGCTGGAACAAAGCAATCTGTGGCTGGCTTGTCTTGATATATGATATCTGTGACCACAGGCATGCCTGTGACAAAAGAGGTGAGACAGGATCCTAGAATCATAGAATAATTTGAGTTGGAAAAGAGCTTTTAAAGGCTATCTAGTCCAACCTTCCAGGCTGCAGGATCATCTAGTCGAACCCAAGGATCAGGTTGCTTATTCTGGTTTTCTTTACTGGGGCATTTCTTCATGGATATAACACCATTCCAGCTAAAAACAGGGCTTTTCATGTTTGGCAACTAAAAGGTTAGACTTTGAGCATCTTGTATCTGTAATCAGACCTATTTAAGGCATGCCAGGTATAGTGAACTATAAGGAGACTGAATATGTGGTATTTCTCTTATGCTGCAACCCCGATATTTAATATTTTTTATTCCTCCCAAATAGGCATATAAAGACAAAATGTTGAATTTCTGTGAATGGCTTTATGAAACATCTCCTTTAAAATTTACTGCAGTGACTGGATCAAAGGACTCCTATCCCATGAAACCTTGCAAGACTTAAAAGTTTTAACCGCTTTTTTGGGGAAGAAATTCTTTGGAGTAGTTTGGCAACATCTTACTAAAATCAATGCATTTCTGTTAAAAATTTGAGGGTCAGCATTCTTGATATAGAAATATTATGATATTCTCTTTAATAAGGGCATCTTGAATTTTGAAAATTTTGGACATTAATTCATTCAGTTCAATAGCTGAAACTTAACTGAGCCCAAAGGAATATATATTCTACTTCAGTGTCTGAAGTTATCTTTCGAGCTGTATATACTGCAGGTTCCTCGGGCTCCTTCCCTTTCAATAGTTGTTTAGACTACTTAGGACAAAACTGTCTTCTGTGTGGTTTCTCAGTAAGCAGCAGCTGTATCCTTAATCTAAAGTTTCTACAGCACAATCAGGTTTTTTTAGCTCTCTTAGTGTCAAAATAGTAAAATAAAATTAAAAAAACCTATTAACAAAACCCCAAATCTAAGAAAAAACATCTTTTGTGGTCATCTGTTCCACAGAGCACAGCACAAGCTAGCAGTCTATAAGATACATTAACCAGGGAAAGAGTTGAAAAAATACTGACAGTCAATATGCTGATTGAGGTTGGAGGCAAAGAGTCATTTGTTGCTAGGGGTTGGTGTGTGGAAAAGCCATTGTGGATAACTGTTCATGAATTGCTGCTTAAGGTCTTTTCCAGGTCTTTTTTCCTTGCTCTGTTTGCACATCATTGTACACATAGTTACAATCAATGTGTTCATTTCCTAAAACGAACTTGTATATTGAAAAGTGGATGTTGAACAAAAGTGTTACGTTTTATGACTACAGACTTAGAGATGGCAAATCTGAAACAAGGAAAGTGAGATCTGCCTGTGCCCATAAAAGCGGGAACTGTTTGAATCTGAAAGGAAAACCAGCGTACCTTACTTGCTTCACCCATTTTTTGGCCTGGCTTTGGTTTCACACAGCGCCTTGCACAGGGGGCCCTGCCCATGCAGGCAGCAGCAGGCAGGCAGGTGAGCAGGTGCCCTGCAGGACTCGCTGTGTCAGATTCTTCCTCAGGCCAAGTCTTCCTCTGTCTCTCTCTGAGTTTGTATTGGGTTTGTGTGCCCAGGTTTTGGTAGCAGGGTGGCTAAAGGGGTGGCTTCTGTGAGAAGCTGCTGGAAGCTGCTTCCATGTCTGACAGAGCCAGTATCAGCCAGCTCCGAGACAGACCCACCGCTGGCCAAGGGTGAGCCAATCGTAAATGTTGGTAACGTCTCTGTGATAACATATTTTAAAAGGAAAAGTTATTGCAGAGAAATAATGGTGTCCAGAGAACAGAGGAGTGAGAATATGTGAGGGGAACGGCTCTGCAGACAGCCAGGTCAGTGGACAAGGAAGGGGAGGAGGTGATTCAGGTGCCAGAGCTGAGCTTCACCTGCAGCCCATGGTGCAGCCCATGGTGAGACAAGATGTGCCCCTGCAGCCCATGGAGGTCAAAAGGATTGCAGAGATCCACCCACAGTCCATGGAGGAGACCCACACCAGAGCAGGTGGACGCCTGAGGGGAGGCTGTGAACCTGTGGGAAGCCCATGCTGGAGCATGGTCCTAACAGGGACCTGCAGACCCATGGAGAGAGGAGTCCATGCTGTTGGAGCAGGCTTCCCGGTAAGACATGCGACCCCGTGAAGGAACCATGCTGGAGCAGCCTGTCCCTGAAGGAATACACTCTGTGGAAGAGGGTCCCACGTTGCAGTAGTTCATGGAAGACTGTTGTTCATGAGATGGACTCAGGTTAGAGAAATTAATGGAGAACTGTCTCCTATGAGAGGCAGCCCACACTGGAGCAGGGGAAGGACTCCTCTCCCTGAGCAGGAGTAGAAACTTTCATTGTGAATTGGCCATAACCCTCCTTCCCCATCTCCCTGCTCTGTTCATGTGTGGTGATAGAGCAGGGGAGGAGGGAGAGGTGGGGGGAAGTTGTTTTTAAGATTTTATTTACTTCTCATGCCCATGATGGTATTTGGTGAGTGATCTCTCTCCCAGTCCTTGTCTCAACTCATGAACCTTTGTTATATTTTCTCTCCCTGGTTGTGCTGAGAAGGGGAATGATAGAGCAGTTTTGGTGGGTGTCTGGCATCCAGCCAGAATCCACCCACTACAGACTTTTAGCTCTGGCAGCTGTTTTGCACATGTGGTGGTGTACCACAGTAAAGGCTTTATCATATGAGCAGTATAAATATCATGCTAAAATCTTCAACCAGCCACTTTTTACAGTGGACTGCTCCCCATGGGTCTTGTTGCTACTGGTATTTTTGGAAAAATAACACTTGTTCACCCTACTCTCTTTCATGTTTAAACTCGTAACCAACATCCTGAAATGTACTAAGACTAGCTTGCAGATTACTCTAGTAGTTTTGATGGTATTTCAGTACACAACTGGGTACAATATTTAATTACAAGCCCTTGATATTGTTAAGCTACTTGCAAAGTAACCAATTATAACTGGAAAAAATGGCCTGTGGACTTTTCTTCCTTTCTCATATGTTCTGCAACAGTAAATTACACAAAATAAATAGATTTCATCTCTGTTTGTTTTTAATAGCAGTTCATTTTGTTTTTCTTTTCCATTACATAAATACTAAATTTTTTTAGATTAAGTTACCCCCTATTTAGCCACACTTAAGCTTATGGGTGAATTTTATCATAAGCTCAAGACCCACGGGCTCAATAGGAGTTCAGATCACACTTAAAATCAAAGATTTATGTGAAGAGCATTGGAGTGCTGAAATGCAGACTGAT
Source organism: Falcunculus frontatus (assembly GCA_013398115.1). Lineage (NCBI taxonomy): Eukaryota > Metazoa > Chordata > Aves > Passeriformes > Falcunculus > Falcunculus frontatus. Next base: position 214,516 of record VZRV01010291.1, on the reverse strand, counting down.
TTGGAGCCATGTCTGCTTTCACTACACGCAGATTGTCTGAAAATCAGTCAGCAGAGTACTTTTTAAAATGGTCTTTAAATTTGTGGAAATCACTCTTTGAGATATGTACACACAGACAGATATTTCTATATTTGGGTATGCATATGCATGTGCTTATACCTGCAGATGTATATATCTAAAATGGATCTAATTTTGTATATATAAGAATTTCTATTTATTTTTCTTTATCATTCTTGTGGCTGTTTGAACAACAAGCCCAGATTAAAGAGCTGTAATACCTTGGGAATGTGCAGCAGTAGAAGCTGGTAGATGTGTGCAAACTATTATTTCTATGTTTCATTTCTTCAGAGTCTGCTTAGCAAAACTGGGGAGGTTTTCGTTCTGCATGCCTAACAACATCCTGGATTCTGAGACTTGTTTATGGGCATGATCAAAACAAAATAACCACTACCTGCTATTCAATTTGTTTCTTTTTTTTTTTCTTTTCTCCCCTTTCACTCCTCTCTCATCTGTGATTGCATCATTTTCCAATATTTTGGCTGTTTCAACAACCTCTGTGGCCTGGCACAACAGGCAATATCAAAGGGAAGAACAGACTGAGGACTGAATTAGAGGAATGCAACTTCACCTGGTATCACCCAAGCAGTACATTAAAACAAGACGTGAGAAGTTTGGCAGGAATACGGCGTATTAGAGGATAATGTCTCACAAAAAATTTTTGCCTGGAAATGTTACAGGCACTTTCATTGTCCACACAACAATTTTTTCTCATTTCTTTGATCTTTCCGGTAAAGCAGGTGTCTAATGATATTATTTGTGAATCAGAAGTAAAAATGACAGGAAACACATTGTATTATAGTAAAACATCATATTTTTAGTCACCTAGCATAAAAAGAATGCATGTATTTGGCTGCAACAATCAATTTTGTTTAACTTTTCAAGTCCAGCTTTGATGAGCATCGGTGGTCAAAAGTACAAATAAACAAGTCTTTGAAAGAGAAATGAGAACTCAATTTAATTGGATCCTAGCTCTCTAAACACTATCTGCAAATTATATGTGCAATATTCACTGTCAGACTATTTTAGTTATTCATCACTCTGAGGCTCTGCGCAAGAAAATAATGTACATAGGTTACTTTTCCATCTCTTTGTAATTCATGTTTTTTCAAAGTACTGCTTCATTAATACTGGGAGGTTGTGGTTTCAGGTTTTTCTACTTTTTGGGCCTTTGATGGTTTTCTCTCCAAAATCTTAGAGCATGTAATGAATGGATCAGAAAGTTGGTTTTCTTCTCATATTTTGAGACTACTTATTTCTTGCAGTTTCCAGGTGAACTGTATCCTTCTTGGCAGCTTTCATTGTCCTCTCATTTCTATCATATCCCAGTTAAAAGGCAGGGAGATTCTGACCCCTGCATGGCACAGCCTCATCTGTTTTTCCCTAGGGTTGAACAGACAAGTGTCACATCTGTCAGTAAAAACTTCCACATCTAAACAGAAAACAGAGTTACCAAATAAAACAGAAGGGACCTTCTGAGTGCCTTAAACTTGGATGACCAGACTCGATGGTGATTCATAGGGTAGTTCTGCTAGCTGTGTAGTATTAAACAGAGAAGCTACGTACCATGACGTGAGCAAGAGCCAGGCTGCTTCCTGGAGACATGGCCAATTTTGTGGAAAGAACCATCATAAATGGCCACAAATAATTCAGCCTGGATTTTCACAGTGTTAGACACCCAGCATATTTAGAACATCTCTGGAAACAAAGTGACTTACTAGCATGCCTCTCCATGAGGCTGTAGAGGCACCCAACAATCTGCCCGCATNTTCATTGTCCTCTCATTTCTATCACCTTGAGATGGATTAGGACACCTTAGGACACGTTAGGACACCTTGAGATGGATTTGATTATGAAGAAAACCTTATGCAGGGCATAGCAAACAAACAAAAAAAAAAACCAAACTCAAATCAAAACAAAAACAAACAAACAAACAGAAAAGGAGTGAGCAGACCTTTTGCAAAGCACTCAAATCCAGAGAGAGACTAACGCTTATTTTGGAGGAGGACCTAAAGCATTGGTTAGGTAATGTTGATCACTGTTAGGGTAAAAATAACACTGTCATCATAAATTAACAGTGAACTATATCTTAGTTAACCAGGAGTTTCGTGATTCTTTAAAAATTTTATAATTAACTATGTTTAATTAGTTAAGGGATGTTCGACTTTGTTATTTTAGCTGATTTTGATTTAGATCTGTGTTGGCTAAGTGTCTGTAGAACACCCTGAGAAATTACCTCACTGCACCTGCAGAAAGGAACTCCATGGGCCCATACCCCTTAGAGAACTTTATCAATAGTTGAAGAACAAAATTCAATAAAGAATTATTTAATGGTTATCAATTAACTGGAGATGAATTAGAAGTCATAGAACAAGACAGGTATCTTGAGAAAGTTAAGGAGTCAAAGGCCTATACACCCCAGAAAACTTGATTAATGCATTGCAGGTGCAGTAAGGGAGCCATTTCATAGTCGAGTACTCCCCACAAAACTTAATCAGTAGTAATTGTCTAACCAGGACAATAAATTTAATAAAACACTGTTTAACTATGGATAAAACTTGGGTTATCCATTAAACAAAGATAGATTAAATGTTCTGGAAGTAATTAAAAGATACAAAACACATATATCACGATGCAATAAATTGGGCGGACTTTAGGGAATGTCTATAAAAAAGTCTTGGATGTTATAGTGTATATAAATGCCTGAAAATTGTTGTTTCTCTGAACATGTCTATGGCAAATAAATTCCTAATATGGCTCCAGTTTTTACTCAAAATTGTTATTAGGAACGTTTATCTAACACCTTTTTGCTGTTAGATTTAAAACTCTTTGTTTCAAGATATATTTGAAGGCTGCAGAAACAAGCACAAGCCCCTGTGTCGTGGAACGATGGGAACTAATATTTTGTGAAAGATTTCTGCCTACTTTCTTTTTTGTATGTATCGAGAGGATGGGGTATTCTACATTCTGTGGGGCAGACGATGTTCCTCTTCAGCTGGAGGGTGTTTGACAGTCTTACTAGGAAGTCCGGAAATTTTAGCAATCCTCTTAGGATTTACTCATTGTTCATTACCCTATTGTGCTCTTTCTCAAGACAGAGCACAGATTCAGCAATCATTTCATGGACCATGTTAACCACAGGACACAGCCACAAGATATTTAATTCTCAATAATTTCCCAATAAATGACTTTATAATGGGTAATTCTACATGACTTCTGCTTTTTAGCAGCAGCTTTTCTTATTTAGGGAGATGGAGTTTTGCTGCCTGAGAAAGCTGTCTGGACTCATGGTTCATTTTTCAGTGAAGCAGTCCAAAAACCAGTTTGAATTATAAAAACTTTCATTTACAATTTTTTTTAATGTTATCAAAAATCTGAAATTTGGAACTTGGAAATAATATTAAGATTTTCCTGAATTAATCAGCAGGATCCTTCAACTTTACTTCATGAAAGTTCTGCTGATAGCACATAATTAAACTGAGAGACTATTTAGTATTCTACATTCTGTGAGACTGGCTGCCCATCTGAAAGAATTGAAGCAAAGACAACTAACACAGCAGAAAATAAATAGTGTTATGAACACATTTTTGGTAGTAACATTATGTGCTTCTGCTAGGCATCTTCATAGATCTCTGTTTTGTTTTTTATGAATTTAATCAAACCCTTGGAGCGAGAAAACACTCAAACTTTCAGATTGGCACATATTAAAAACAATTTGTCTCTGGAATGAGCCACATATTTCTGAAGACACTCTTTTCAGCCCCCAAAGTTATTAAAGTTTTTGAAATTTAAATTAGAAGATGTATGGGTTTGAACGCTACACCAAAAATACGTGACACAGTTCCTTTTAGCAAATCACCTCCTGCTCTGACCTCCAGCTATCTGAAGAGATTTTAGGCGCACCAGAAAAAAATAAACACACAAATAGCTATCCAAGGTTGCATTTTCATGCACAGTTGATCGCTTTTCCGTTTTTCTTAGAATATTGTCCGTGCATTTCATAACAGACAATTTCACAACATGCACACGTTTGTTGTTGTCACATATAACTAAGTTTTTCTGTGTGATCTTGGAGAACAAAGTAACTCTGATGGGCTGTGTCAGTAAGAAAACTTGAAAGTAATTACAGATTTTTGACAAAGCCAAACATTTTTAAATCTTGTGCCATGAACTAGCTTTCATACAGTACAAACTGCTTGAGCAAAACCAGGGACTTGGAACTTTTGAAGATAAATAAGTATTCATTCCATCAGTCTGTGAAAGTAAAATAAACTCATGAATTTTTCACACAATCACTTTTTCCCCCTGGTTATAACTTTCTTGTGCTCATCTGCATAATCCCTTCCTTGTCCAGTTTTCTTGTCTTTCTCAAAAGTCTGTTTTTTCTGTGATATATGCAGTAAATCAAGATGATTTATATTTGACCAGTTATTCTCTTTCTCCCCTGTCCACTTGCTGATCTCTTTAAAATTTTTAATTCTGGAGCAGAGATTTTTTTTTTTTACCTGAAAATATACTGTGGATACAAGTGTTTATAAGGAATAGCTGTGGATATAATGGTCTAATTTAAATTAAAGCTGAGAGGTTAAATTTTTCTTCCTACAAAAATAGACTCACAGAAATTTTTTCCAATATGTTGAAAACATTACAGCATAAAACTAAATTTTCTTTATTTCATCTTTTTCTCCAGTTTCTATATTTTTTCTCTTCAACAATAAAGAAAAAGAAGGGAAAATAGTGGGAAAAAAATTGAAATTAAGAAAGGGAAAACTAAAATATCTGAGTCTTACTTTTGGACCCCCTCCAAGAGGCAACTGGCAATTTTTATTTTATTTAAATCTATAAACATGATAATTGTGAATTTTGAAGAGACTATTAGTCCAACTATTTGCAGCTGCTAACAAATAACAGATCAGTAATGATTTCTGGTGGTTTTTTAATTACCACACAGAGCAGGAGGAAGAAATATCTATTCTGCATTTGTCTGGCTGAGTGCCTGTTGAAACTACCTTTTAATGCTGAGACTGAACTACAAAGATGCATTAGGACCTCTATGGGCATCTATTTCTTTCATTTACATCCTCTTAACTATTTTGCAATGTTAAAAAAAGTTTTGGTGTTTTATGTGTTCAAGCATACTCAATGTTCCTAAATGTTCAGTGTATCAAGAATTAAATAGGTATGTGCACATGAAAGAAATCACGTGCATTGTCACATGTCTGCTAAAATTTCTGTGTGCTTTTTCATGTATGGGCTTAGAAAATGTATGCGCTGTCCTTCTCAACAGTTTCTCTTATTGTGAAATGTTCTGCATAGTCTTTAGTAGAAGTTTTTGGGGAAAGGAAGAAAACAGGTCTCTTCCATAGCTACAGTGCATAGGGCAAAATGCAAGTGGAATTCAAATGAATCTCCATTTGGGTTAAATATTAGAACACTTTAGATGACAAAATATGTAAGAGTACTGCAACTACCTTTGAAAGGTAAGGACAAGGGAACGCTGCAGCTGACTGCCTGAAATACTTGCGGAGTTGTTGTAACTTGGTTCCTTATGAGTATCTGTCATGAAAGACACAGAGAAGGTGGACGCCTCCAGGGGCACATATTAAAAGACCCCCCTGAGACGCTGCTCAACTCCAACACTCAGTTACAGAAAGCACAAATTTGCAAATAAAAACAGTTACCTACTTATATTCTCATGATCACCATCATAAACCCAGCTTTTAACCTTTTCTTTTTACTGATGTTTGCAGTGGTGAGAGGGTGAGTATACGTCATCTTTTGTTGTAGTAAACCTCAGTAGAAAAGAAGAAAAATCTGTCATTTTATCCATTTTAGTACTGTACATCATTTTCTTGCCCCTTTAGCTTTGGCTGGTGATGTTCATCAACACCCTGAGGAATCCATTAAAACTGGAATCTTCTATTCTTATCAATTTATAAAATGCATTACATAGGATATATTGAAAAATCTATATGCACAGTATATGAATGTCTGATTTTTATTTCCATTTTGGATGCAACAGGCTATGTTTCAACAAATACTTTGATCTCTCTTTTTAATGTTCACCTTTCTAAAAAGAACCAACTGTTCTTTTGCTAATAAAAAACTTCCCTTCTCTTTCAATACCTTCCTTCTCAGTGTCTCCTCTCCAGGTCAGCTAGGAATAAATTTTTAGAAAGCGGGATTTCTTGTTTGCAAACTTCTGAAAGTATCAGTGCCTATTCCAAACTACGCCTTACTCCCAGTTATTGTTACTCCCAAAGAAGCAAGCAAGAAAAGAATAGATGGAATTTGACTGCAGAGTGGCCTTATGATGAAGAGAACACATTTTCTTTCAACTACCATTACATTACAAATGAAATATTTTGTGGCTGAAGGCCAAGACTGCTGAGGATGGAGTTTTGCCCAGTTCTTCAATGTATCCACTTTTTTCTCCCTTCTCTATCCAAATTTTACACGTGCTCCTAATGGCAGGGACAGAAGGGTGCCAGTGATTCCTGTAACGGTGTTGAGATTACGATACTCAGAAAATTTCACACCTTCCTGGTGCTGCAAATGCTCACCCTGAAGTTTCACACCACCTTTTTATCAAAATGGCAGCGCATCAGCTACAGGATCGCAGTAATACCTAAGCACAACTATTTTCCAAACAGCTCAGAGGAGCTACCTAAAGAGCTGAATCTTAAGGGTTATAAAAATATCTCTGAAGAATAAGAATAGTGATAAAAGTGATGGTAAGTACATTTAC
>VZRV01010291.1:1735-207683 GCA_013398115.1 Falcunculus frontatus | reverse complement strand
ATAATATAATATAATATAATATAATATAATATAATATAATATAATATAATATAATATAAAGATTATATGAAGTGTGTGTAACAAAGAATTTACCACTTGAACCAACACCAACTTTCCAAACACCAGCTTCACAGTGGTCAAGGTTCAAGCAAACAAATAGGTATTTGGTTGCCTGAAATTAATGTGGGAATGGAAGGAAGTGGAGCTCAGCCAGGATGCAAAGAGTACCAGCTCTCAGGGGCGGGATAAAATACCACAAGTAAGGTGGAGAAGGTGGGCAAAAGGTGGATTTGAATGGAGAAGACAGAGGGTCAGGGAATCTTCTAGGAAAGGGTCGCCTGTTGCCTGTGGTCTAGGGGCTCTGGGAAGTCACTCCTAATTCAAAAGGAGAGGATCAAAAGAAAAAACTGTGACTGCTGGTTGAGGGCTAGAAACTTGGTTTTCACCCTGTCTGGGGGTTCCTCAAAGCAAAGTCCTCTTTTCTGCAGGATGTGGGATTCACAACTCACATTGCAGGCCTAGCTCCCTTCTGTGCATTTTTGGTGTCTGTGGGCAGACTGACAAGCCAGAGACATCTTTGGAGGAACATTTGTACTCCTACTCTTCATTCTGGCAGGGGGAGGTATAAAAGGGCAAGAAGCGTATCACAGAAACATCTGAAAATAGGAGAGAGGGGACAGCTGAGGGAGAAAGGTATTTCTAATCAGATTCCTTCCCTTGGCATCTCACCCACAAAGGTAGAATAAGTGCGGCAAATTTTCACCATCCTCTGCCAGCAAATAATACAGGTAACTTCGCGGCTGAGGGAGTTTCCCTTCCTCTAGGTCCCCTGGCAGATTGCACACAACTCCTAGCCCAGACAGAGCACAGATGCAAAACTCTGCAGGCAAATGCTTCACTGAGGCAAAATTCAAGATAGGGCAGTGTCCCCTTCATGCACTTTGCAGAAGAAATGAGAAACAAAGCTATCCTCCCCACTCCCACCTGCATGCACATTGCATGGTAACAAAGCTGCTTTTCCCCAGTGTCAGAAGGGAAACTTGGATAAATCAACTGACACTAAGTGGTGAGATAATGTCTTTATGTTAGTCATGAGACTAACGTAACTGAAGTGAAACAGTAACATGAAATTATTTAATAAGTATATGGAAAATAGCAAAAATGCCTGGAAAAAAAATAGCCTAGTATGAAAGCAAACTACTGTATTTGTATCACTTTAAAAGAAACTTTTAACTTTCCAGACAGACAAATGCACGGTTTTATAGCCTTAAAATCTCTAGACCTAACTGATGTAAATGTCTTCAGGCTTTACCTGTCTGTCATTTTGCTGAGGAAAGGGTGAAGAGGAGAAAGAGCTCAGTAGTGCAGCTATGAAGGAAAATTTGGGAGGCCACAATGGTAAGGGGAAGTACCAGGTGAGGAAACCATCAAACTACAGGCAGAAGAATCTAGAGATGTCATCTGCCACATTTCTTATATTTTTGGAGGAAGTTTATTGTAAAATTTCCCACTGTTCCAGTTTCACAGATTCATACCATAAGTCACTCTGGAGGCAATCTGTGGGAGTCTCTAGTCCAATCTCCTGCCCAAATGAGGCCTAACCACATTGTCAGACCACAAATTCCCACCAAGTTTGACACAAACAGAGCTGTGTGTGTGATGCAGACACCACTCTGGGGAAGATGAAACCCAAGTTACTTTTACTTACCTCTCCACATGTTTGCCTAGTAAACAAACAAGCCCAGAAGCAGATCCAAGATATCTTCTAAGTGAGAATGTGCTTTTTCCCCTTTACTGATATTCTTCAGCTATTTTGACAAATATATCTCAAGATTTCTGAGTGATGAAAGATATCTTTTCCCAATTAGTTGTGTAATACTTCGCTTACTTGATAATTTACCTCAAGAATATTTATGTGGTAAACAGTATGGACAAGGTCCTTTAGTTTAGATTGGTATGAGAAGTCTATAAACACATGTTCAGGAGAAAAGGGAAAGAAAAGGAGTAATATCACAGCAATGGAGCACAGGAAAGAATTTTGATGTATTTAATAGTTTTCAATGTCTAGTGAAATAATTGTTTGAATTGCTTGTTTGGAAAGGGGTTGTTATTTTACTGAAAACTTTTATTGAAAAGATCATATGCTCTCAAAGTCAATTTTCATTAATTTCCATTGTAATTTCCTGCACTTTCTTCTTTCAAAAGAAAAATCTTTCCTTACCCAAACCAGCATCATCAGCTCTACAGAGATTTATCTTTTGTGCCCCTTTTAAGGAGGAATTCAACTATTAAATGTTAAAAGAAAGGCTACCTGTACTCCACTCAGCACCCAAATGACACCAAGCAGAACTGGCTGTCTTGATTAAAAGTAAGTTTAGCTATATTTTCAGAGCAGTCTGATGGCTATTAAAATGGTGTTCAATGAGCAAGGCTTCAGGATAAAGGGGTATATGCCAAAGAACTGCAATTAATGCCATTTGTCATTTTCTCATTTTGACATTTGTGTATGCTGTCTTTGGCACGGGTCCTCCAGATGTACAGCCTGCAGATGAGAGTTGAGTACATTATGTAAAATAGGTTGACTGTTTCATGCTCCTGCACAGCAAAGTGAAGGGAAGATTGCAGCAAACACAAGCCGAGACACCCTGGACAGAAAATGAGATAACGAAAGAAATAAAAACACCAACACAGGACTTTGTGTCAATTTTATGCTTACAGGATTTCTGAGGACCCCTAAATATGTCCAGATATTATAGTTTCGGAGTTCTGTGAAAGCCCTTGCTCTTCTCTATCTATTAATATTACCACAGCTAGATTAAAATTTGTGCAGATATATTTACTCTGTGGCTATGCACGCATATCCAGGTACCACCTGAATTAGTTTATTATTCCAAAACAAATTTTCCTGTAAGAACAGCATGGTCCATGATACCACAGAAGCACTGTATTCTGCTGAAGTGTCACATGAACTATAATAGTGTCAGTGAAGGGAAATACACCCAAATATGTCAGGCCAAAATAAGAGCAAAATACCACTTATGATGCTGCTATTAATTCTTAGTTCCATAAAGCATCAGTTCAGCTGCCAGACTCCTAGTATGGTCTATTTCAGCATGGTTTGCTTTCCCTGAAGTATTGTGCTGTTTTTTCACACTTCACAGATTCTTGCAGGCCTGTCATGGGTTAATCCCATCCAGCAACCAAGCTGAGACTGGGGAGAAAAAACAGAAGGGTAGAAGTTAGAAAAACTCATGGGTTGAGATAAAGACAGTTTAATAGGGACACCAAAAACCATGCTTACAATTTTCTAGAGACATGTATTTTTAAAAAATAATAAAATTAAACTGTGGTGGTTTTATGGTATTTTCAGCCTTGATTTCAGTTCAGTAACTGTCACAAAAATAACTCCCTAGAAGTAATTATGTGTGACGGCTTCCATATTTGTTCTATTTCAATGTTCTTTCATATTTATTTTGCTCAGTTTAACAGCTAGAAGATGCTTTTTCCTGCTGTCAGACAGCAAACTCAGCTGGGGACCTGAAAGATCAAGCTGAGATATTTTTACTTCTTAAGTTGTGTGCAGGTACAATCTTGGCAGCTTGAAGTCGACTGACAATTCAGTTGATGACAAGTAAGGTGGGGTGACACCCCACTCATCAGTTTGTTCTTCTGGTGGTATTTTTGCACTAGGGTATTGCAGAGATCAGAAGCTATAAAAATACAGTTTTTCTTCTGTTTATTCTAAACCACTGACTTCCACTGACAGTTATCTGCTTCTTATTAATGAATTTGTCCTGACTGGTGTTTTTAATTTGATTGTTTAGAGGTCAGCAAACCACTGCAGAAGCATAATTACATGAGTATATTGATGGTATCTCCTGTGCTTGCAGTGCTTTGGTATCTCAGAGGATTGTTGAAGATGAATACCTTCCATTCATTCATACCTCACATCCCTGTTGTGACACTGTGTCTGCTGGATGCTTCAACTCCTTCTGAAGGTGCCCAGCATGGGCATCGGGACCAGTGTAAAAAGAGGTGTAATTCCCTTCAGTTCTGGTTAACACAGCACACTATTTTTTTAACATCAAGCCACATTTATGATACAATTGTATTTTTGTCATTTCACACATGGCTCTGAAATTTTTTATGGTTGGGAGCTTTAGAACCATTTAAAAATGGAAGAATAGGCAAAATGTGTGTGTTTCATCAGTCATATTACTAATTCCAAAGAGTATTTTTTGACGTGCTAGATGTGGAACTACAGTAGACTAATTCAGGAAGAACATGAAGCTTGGTCCTTCTTTATGGAGACATCATTTTACATTCCAGAAGCTTTAAAGCTTGGGGAGGGAAGCCTAACAAACATAGCAATAAAGCCAGCACAGAAGCTACAAAAGAATATACTTATGCTGTCAATCCAGGGGCCCCAGAATGACTGAATTTGACTGGCACTACTGAGATGTACAAAAAATTCATTCCTGTAAGAGTCTGGACACCCTCAGTAACTCTGTGGTCTGGATAAAGAGTGGGTTTAAGCACACCTTTGAATATGTTGCATGCTTTCTGTCTAAATATGGAACTTCAGCATAGACAATAACACACGGGAGAAATATTTTCTGCTTTGCATTTGTTTTTTATTGTTCCCTTCAACATTGTGAAGATTATTTTCATGTCTCTGATTAAGAACAAAAATTGATAGGATCAATATAAATCTTAATATGAGCTATCAGGAGAAGGAAAAAGGAAAGAAACAGAGTATTTATTTTGTTGGTTTTTTTTCTAATTTTGTTTTTTCCCCATTACCAATTCTTAGACTCTGTTGCATAAACAAATATAAGTCCTTTATGCTGTTATGAAAGACCTGGTTACCTCGTTTGAAATTTGCCACATTAATTTTCTTTTTCAATTTAGCCTTGCTTATTTATCTGTTTGCTGAGTGGCAAAAAAGAGTAGAAATATAATTAACAATTTACTATATAGTTGTATAAGGACTGTCTGTGCAGCCTTTCTTGCAATTATATAAATACTTCCAATAAAATGAAGGAAAACAGATATCCTGAGAGAGAAGGATGAGGTTTGTGAGTCATAATGTGAAAACAGTTTCAAATGTTTTCATTGTGAAACAATCTCATACATCTAAATATTATTTTTCTATATCCCTGTGCCAGGCCTGAATAAAACTAATTTTGTAGAAGTATTAAAATGTGTAGCCTTGGCTCTGCTTAGTACACTCCAGAATATTCACAGAATTCATCTGCTAATACACAAAATCCATAAATGCAGCCAATGTCTCTGTTAAATAAGGCGTTCGGGAAATATGTGATCACTTTTCTGCAATGGTATTCTTTGTAGAAGGTGCTTTCACAAGGGTCCAGCACACTTCAGCCCTGTAAATTATTAATGTACCTTGTATCTCATTAGCTGTATATTATGGAAATCTACCTAAGCTGTTACCTCTAGTTTCATTAAAATAGCAAATGGTTAAAAGGGGGAGAAACGTTATTGTGTCTTTGCAATTAAATTGGATTTGTACGAAAGGTAGAAGCTCATAGTTTTACCATTTCTTTGGCTGTAATTTAAAAGAACCATATGACATGCAGACTGATGAATAATTCATGCTTCATTTATTACCCTGGTAACCCTATTGCTGGCCTCATAAAAATGAGGATAATAATTTTTTTCTTTTCATGAGGCACTGGAGAACTGTGTGTATGTGTATGCACGTGCATGTGCTTTTTGTGCTCGTGTATTTCAGTGTATGTTTGTGTCTGAATATTTTGATCAAAAGTGAAGGCTCTCTAATAATTTCTACTGTACAGTTCATGCACAAACTACGTTGTGGATGGGAGACCTCACACTTACATCAGCAATAAGGACCACAATGCTAAAGCTCATCAGTATGAGGCAAGTTTTCTCATGGGCTGGCATTTTCACACAGGCACTAAAGAACAGCTCAGCCCCAGATCGTCCTGCTTGAAGCACAAAAGCCACCTAGTTATCCTTGTTCACTCTGGCATAAATACGGGAACAAATCCAACAAATGCCTTCCTGAAAAACAGCAGATAAAAGAGAAATGGAAGATGGATATTTCTTAGTTCTTTCCTGGGTTGTGTGAACCAAAATTGTAACAAACGGGCAAAAGAATTGTTACTGAAGGAAGTTTTCCTGAAAGTTGTTTAAGTATTAAAAACTTTATAAAAATAGACTGAAACTGAAATACAGCCCAGTTTCCTCTTAAGGACACAGCTGACAACTTCATCAGAATCTAATCAATATTTTTCTATCAAAAATGGCATTTTGAAAAAAAGTAAATCCTCTTGCTGAACTAATTCAATTGCAACACCATTCTGTTTTGCCAGAAAAATGGAAAAGACTAAATATGATTGAACAGGATGTTTTGAACTTTTTTGTTTCACATGACCTTATTAAGTTGAAAAGAATCAGAAGACAGTGATCCAATATTATTTAAATAAAACATTTTTATTATGTTGAAGGGTTTTTTTTTCCTCTTACTATTTCATTTTACAGAAAATTTCTCAACCCACAGCTTCATAGCTATTTTTACCTGCTGCACACCCAATGTATCATTACCCGTCAGCCTGGAGAAAAGCTGCTCTTGAACTTCTTCTTGTAAATAAACGTGTTTATGATGTTTTTTCATTACTACAATAATTAAAACACAGCTAAAAGGAAAATCTTTATTGAAAGCAGTTAAAATTAGCTTTCAAGGAAAACATTTAGTTAACTATTCTTTCAAAGCATATGTCTGAACTTGCATGTTGAAAAAATTGATTTATTTTACAGGAGAAGGTGGCCAGCCACCCTTCACCTACAAATGCACTAATCATAATAATTACTGAGCACAGAGAGATTGCTTCCTTGTGTCAGCAAAAATGCCACCATTGGTACCCTTTCTCAAACATTGAAGCTACTGTGACATCCGTATTTCATCCCACGATATATGCATTGCATATGTCACCCCATTTTGTTATATTCTCTATAATTGACTTTTAAAAAGCATATCAAACTCAGTCTAGGCTAAAAGTTCAAAGAAGCTAAAGACAGCCTACTTTGGCAGGAGCGATAGTGATGAGCATTAAGTGTTGTAACATGATTTTTCAGTAAAGAGGCTGTAGTCCCACAGGTCTTCTGCAAAACACATGCTCTCATTAAAGACCTGAGTTTATCTGTACTCCATCCTGCAAAACCCTGGGCAAACACTTCAGACTTTGCATACCCACCCACAGATCCATGTGACTGGAAAAGCTCCAAACATTAACCAAGTATATGCTTTAATCCAGTTTTACGGGTATATTTACCCTTTGGGTCACCTCCAAGACATCCTTCCCCAAATCACACAGTGCTCAACACTATTTCTTAAAGACTTCTCCTCTTTATCTCAGGCAGCCTGGAGCTTTATCCGGTTCTACATATGGCTGACCTCTTCTCAGAAGGATCCTGATCAATAACAAGTCAATGAGCTAAAGTGCTGAAAAGCACAGAAAGAAGCTGCTGGTTTTCAGTTAGCCTGCAACATCAGCAGTCTTTTACCATTCCTCTAACACTTAGCAAGTCACGGTCAACTACTTCCGAATCTCCATATTAAGACAAATTCTGATAGTGGGCTAGTGTGGGATACAAGAGTCCTCTACCAGTCTGTGATAGAGAATGTGGGCAGGTTCTTCACCACTGCCCTGTTGTGAGGGACAAGCCTTTAATCTGTAATTTGGTTCAAATTTATTTGCTTCATTGTTGTTTGGATGCATTTTTCTGCTTGAAGGAATTAAGTTTGTTTGAAGGGTTATCAAATCTTTTGATGCAACACAGCTCAATTTAGAGTGACACATGAAAATCAGGAAAACCTCCTGTGTCTGCATCATGGATGCTACTGCACACTTTGAAGATAATTTTTAGGAACACTTAAAATTTTTAGGAACACTTAAAATTTTTACGAACACTTAAGATAGAAAAAGGGATTGGACAAAACCAGATGAAAGTTGCAGGTAGGATGGACCACTGGTTTTGGGGCAAATGAAATCGTCTATATCCAGTATCTACTTTTAATTGGAGATGCCTACGCCAAGTTCCAGCTGCCTCAGGAAATTTTTATTGATCTGTATATTTCCACTGTGAAAGTGCTGAGCACAAAAAAAGTCTTATATGTCTTTAGTGCTACCAACAGGGAGCATGATGAGTGATGCCCACTCTCTGCTCTGCTGGGCACTGGGTCTTCTGAAGCTTTTATTAGGAGATAATCTGTAGCCCAGCTCCACGGTGGAGCCTAGATGGCAAATTTTTATTTCACCATCCCTTCTGGCAATTATTGTATTTCTTGTGCGGGGCTCTGGGACCTTGTGTGAAGGGCGCTATATAAGTATAGGGATTGGATTGGCTGAGTAATTCTTTTTGACTTCATCAGGCTGTTAATCCTGCATGCCTGTGGTGATAAACCCAGAAATCCCAGATAATCCTATATAATATTCAGGAAGGGCTGGCAACTGCTATAAGTACATATCAAACTGTCAAAAACCATTACCATTTAGACTACTCTGCAGTCCTTTCCAAATTACATTAGAATATCCAGGCTTGACTTCAACTTCAACTCTTCTCCCCCACACCTCCTTTCTTCCCTCTTAATGACAGGGTGCTGCCTGTGACTTGGTTTGCCAGCATAATAATGCGTGTTTCCTGCACACCTTTTTACTACAGCTCTGTGTTTACTCTGGTCCCCTTTCCATATGACTCACAGGCACAGTGAGAAGCTGTAGTTCTGTATATAAACAAACAATTTTTGGCAGTTTTCAAAACTAAAGCATCCCACTGCCAAAAGGCTTCTGTTTACCACACAGAACAAATGTTGTTACTACTGCAATTCCAAAACAGCATCTTAAATACATCCTTTCATAAAAGTGCTGTGGTAGTCTTAATGTCTAATTAGATATGTAACAAAATAAGAGAAGAGGTTTTTCTTTTCTTTTTCAATTTTATCTTGGATGATAGCCAAAGATAAATAACAGTTTAGCATCTGCATTTCTCCACAGGAACACTGTACTGAATAAAATTATAATTATCACAAAAATGTTAGTCCTCCTGAGAAGGCGAGAAGCCCACATTCTCTCTAAACTGCCCACCTGTCCTTCCTTCACCTTATAAAGGGGGAATAGTCATCAACACCAGAAAGAATGTGTCTGACAACCACCTTTGCTGGGTAATTACACCAGTGTAAATTGGAGGCGCCTCTGCTTGGGTCACTGGAAAAGCTCTGAAAAGAGATTAAATACTTTTCTCAGAAATATGTAAGTGCATGATGCCATTATTTTCAGTGCTGGTTTTTTCACTTGGCTATATATGCAAGGGTTCAGGTAGGTACTCAGGCTGAGAAAAACTGCAACCTAAACACTGCACACCAGAAGTTTTTGAAAGAGATCAGCTCTTGGAATATAGCCCTGTTTTAAAACTTTTTGATCCTGTTCTTTCAATGGAATGAAGTTCAGATTTTACTCACACTGTAATGGGGAGTGCATGTCCTATCTGTTTTCTATCTAGAAACTTTCCACAGCCTGTCGAGAAATAAAACAGTGGCTAGATATTTCCTGCCTCCAAACACAAAATATTTCTATAGCTCTTTACTTGCAAGTATTCCACTGTCACTGCTGCACTGTATTTCATGTCTTCATTCTTCCAACACTGAGCACGCTTAATTGGTCATGTACTAAAAGAGCTCTATCCCTGAACAAGCAAAAGTGAACCCTAGTCGCAATTAAATTTCTGCTGGTGGAGTCCTCTGGTGGTGAATCCTCTTCACCTGCATGGAGAGCAGCTCACTCACAAGCAGGTCCTTTCCTTCCCCTCCCTTCACCAACGACAGTCTCTCTCTTCCTATTCTTTCATTCTCTCTATACAACATTTTACTTTAACGCTGAAGATTCATCAGACAGAAACTGTCAGCATGCTCTTCTTTTAATTTTCCTGAAAATGGGAATTTGACTCTTTAATGCACTAATGTTTGCAGGTGTTGCATTGCAGGACACCGTAATGTCGTGTAGTGGAACTGATGGAAGCACAGTGAGATACCTGGTATGCAGAGAAGAATATTGTGGGGCTCAGTGTAAACCTTCCAGTACTTCTACACAGCATGTGAAAATACAGGCTCATGTTAATGCTCTGATCATGACATCACTACCTCCCTGCTCCTCATCAATTTGAAATAATGTCTGCTCTTGCAGGCACCAAGAAGGTATCACAGGAAAAGTCTGACACTGCACCTTGGAAACCATGACCATTTGCACTGGTGCTGAAGTAAAAACCATTTCACAATATTTCATGACGGCATCTAAGTTGCTCCAAATGGTCCTTACCTAAATATGAAGGCAGAGAGATGCAGTGTGACAAAATAATATATGACAGTGGGGAAACTAAAGCCAAGATCCTGAGAAACTTTGCAACACTTAAGTACTTAAGTGAACAGTACTGTCTCTATCTATAGTCTCTGTCAAATATGTGGCTCCACATTCTGTAAGAGCAGAGAGCTAGGGGATAAAGTTATATTTCTTGTCCTGTATGGGATATAAAATAAGCCTTTTTTATTTAGAATGTTCTTACCTCAGAGTAGCTGGGTTGCTACTGGTTGGTATCTCTGAAGAGGCTGTATGAAGAATGAAAATTACTTAAATGTGA
Source organism: Falcunculus frontatus (assembly GCA_013398115.1). Classification (NCBI taxonomy): domain Eukaryota; kingdom Metazoa; phylum Chordata; class Aves; order Passeriformes; genus Falcunculus; species Falcunculus frontatus. The sequence continues at coordinate 197,006 of VZRV01010291.1, read as the reverse complement.
ATCAAAAGACAAATTATGACGATGGCTGCCTAAAAGCTTTGCAGGTCCCCAGGCTAGCAAGTGTCATATCCATTGGCATTTCTGGAGTCAATGTAATAAGATGAAAAGAAAGGAGATAAATCTTACTGGAAGGACTTGAAGTTTTCCCGTGTTATATTTAATGTTCAATGTCTTTTTGCTTGTGTATTAAAGGCAGAGGTGTGGTTAACAGGCAAGGCAACGTGTTGTGTTTACTTCCAATTCACAATTTAGACCTTCTTTTTCTCATGAAGACCAGAGCTATGTATGTTTGCTTTTCAGGCTCTTGAAGTAGTATCAGACATTCTAGGTTTAACTAAACAGACAGAAAAATGCATAAATCTTTACAAAATGCAGAAATTTTGGGGTTTTCTTTTTTGTTCTTTTTAGAGAATAGAGGTTTTCTGACTTGGCTTTGCAAATACAAATACATTTTGGACCTTGAGTTCTTAAGCGTCTGTCTATTTTAGCTCAACTGTCCCTCATCAAGCCCCATAAACAAAAGAGAGGATATTATTCCTTTCTTAATGTTGAAGAATATGGATACAGAGATTCTCCCTCAAGAAGAAGTGATAGCTAGGGAATTACATTTTTTGTTACCAAGAACCTGTCAGCAGCCCGCTGCAGTGTAGATTAAGTATTGCACATCGTTTTTGCCAGTTCAGAGTAATTCAGTTTCCAATTCTGCCTTTCTACGGAGTCAGCAACTGCTCCTTGAATCAAAAAGATAAACCATATCAGAGTATGCACTCAGACTGCTTTCTCTCCTAAAGATGTATTTCTTCCTTCTATTAAGGGTTGTCTTAAATGAGTGCGAATAAAATTCTCTAGGTTTTATACAATTTCTTATGGTAAGGAAATACTTAGTGTGCTGTTTCCATTACTGGTTTTAGCACTGGTGTCCTGTAATGGTACATTGTGGAATTCAAATACTTCTTTTGTCTCTCAGAAGACAAAAACTGTCCATTCCTCCCTAACCAAAACCACATACAGAGTGCATTTAACTAATTCATGCTACACTGTATGGGCTAGGAACTGGAAATAATTCTTATCAACAGTGTGATATTGACTTGTTTGTAGATTTTGTGTGTGCATACATGAGTGTATTTGACTGTGAAACCTAGAATCACAGAATCATACAATATCCTGAGTTAGAAGAGACCCATCACGATCATTGAGTCCGACTCCTGGTCCTGCACAGGACAATCCAAGAATTATAATATGTGCCTGAGAACATTGTGCAAACACCTCTTGAGTTCTGTCTGGCTTGGTGCTGTGACCACTTCTCTGGGTACCCTGCTCCAGTGCCCAACCACCCTCTGGGTGAAGAACCTTTTCTTAATATCCAACCTAAACCTCTCCTGACACAGCTTCAGGCCACTCCCTCATGTCCTGTCACTGTCACCACAGAGAAGAGGTCAGCCCCTGCCCCTCCGCATCCCCTCACAAGGAAGTTGTAACCACAGTGAGGGCTCCCCTCAGTCTCCTCTTCTCTGGCCTGAACAGACCAAGACCCTCAGCCACTCCTCACACGGCTTCCCCTCGAGGCCCTTCACCATCCTCGTGCCCTCCTTTGGACACTCTCTAACACTCAATGTCGGTTTTGTACTATGATACCCAAAACTGCCCCCAGCACTTGAGGTGAGGCCGCCCCAGTGCAGAGCAGAGCGGGACAATCCCCTCCCTTGCCCTGCTGGTGATGCTGTGCCTGATGCACCCCAGGACACGGGTGGCCCTCCTGGCTGCCAGGGCTCTGCTGACTCATGTTCTCCTTGTCATCAGCCAGGACCCCACTGTGCTGTTTTCCAGTGTTTCATTCCCCATTCTGTCTGTACATCCTGTGTTGCCCCATCCCAGATGCAGAATCTTGGCCTTGTTAAATGTCAGGTGGTTGATGGATGCCCAGCCCTCTAATTTGTGGAGGTTGCTCTGCAGGGCCTGTCTTCCTTCAAGGAAGTCAACACCTCCTCCCAATTTAGTGTCAGTGGTAAACTTACTCAGTTTCCCTTCAGGTCCCATGTTCAGGTCATTTATGAAGATCTTGAAGAGAACTGAGTTTAAAACAGAGCCCTGTAGACCCCCAGTAGTGACAGGTCACTAGCCTGATGTAGCTCCATTTCCAACAATGAATCCATGTCCTTCATCCATATAAACACATGTGAAACTCAAAAATGTACAAAAAGTCGCAAATAGAGGAAAATATTTGTGATTTGCCCTTGATAGTGGTAGCTGACAGCATATAGAGTGCTGCTGTGTGTTTCTAGCAAACAAAAGATTAATTTTCCTATCTGTCACCTGCCTGTTGAACACTCTTTCTGTGCTTGGAAGCAGGCGAGTGTAGAAAGATATAAGTCAGTTGCCTCTGAAGGATACCCTGGAATATACAGATTTTTATTTACTTTCTTCTCCTATTTCTTTTTTCATTTCTTCTGCACTTAGTTTTCACAAAGAGACCTCACTAGTCAGAGCTGTAAAATAAAGCAACCGTTCAAAAGGAAGCCAGCCATAGTATTTTTTGGAAAAATTGAAAGTGTGAATGAAATCCAATTGTGTTAGCCAAGGCAAATTCAGATGAGGCAGCAGCACACACAGAGACAAAGAATTGTTGATTTTATTCAGTCCCAGTAACAAGATGCCTGCTCAGCTTAAGGGGGTTGACTTTGCCCAGTGGAAAAAAAGAGCTGAAAAATATGTACAACCATCTGAGAGCGCAACAATGACAAAATCAGTGCAGTTCCTTGCTTTAAACCAGAGGCAGAACTATAAGCAACCACTCTGTTGCACCCATGAAATGATGTGTCTGAGCTAAGTAGCACAACCCACAACAGACATAGCTGGTCAACTGTAATAAAAACACCCCTTCTTCCTGTGGGGTTGCAGTCTCCTGCAACATATTAAACAAGAAATTCAAAACTAGGGCCCAGCATCTAATATTAATAAAGCAGCAGAATTGGCAAAAAAAATATGTCTACTTCATCTGCAAGCCTGCTGGAGCAGAGCTGGGAGACTGGAGCAGCCTTCACGCCAAGTGTCCTGCATGTCTGTTAGGTCTGAGGTCAGCATTTGCTGTGGGTGGAAGAGCAAAGCCCCAGGCACACTAAGTTCGGAGGGCACTCCTCTTGGTGAGGTGGCTGCGAGGTGCCCAGAGAAGGGGCTGTATCCCCAGGGACTGCAAAGCAGTGCTGAACTGTGCTGTTCTACATGCCTCCTCCTGAAGTTGAACACACCTTCATCCCAGAATCGGCAGCTGGGAGGCATGAAGGATCCCTCAGGAACAAGCAGTGGCTGAAGGCAAATCATTTGCAGGTACAATTTCCCATGCTTAGTGGTGCTCCTGTGGTGTTTGTGCATGACTTCCCCTTCCAGAGAAGCACTAACTAAGGCGATGTGCCTTAATTTCTATTTTGAGTGGACAAAACAAGCCATAGCAGCAGCTGGTTCATCTTGCATACAAAGACTGTTTCTTTCCCTGCAGTCTCTAGGGGAATGATATTAATGAATTTCCCTTGACTTTAAGACTGATTGCATTGTTTTCTTCGAGAAAGAGAAACAACGTTTGGAAAACATGAATGGTACCTCTAGGTCTTCAGGATTAGTGCTACTCACAAAAACCTTCAGTTCTTCAGCTTCCAGAGAACAGTGTAATTAGCGGTGTAATGAAATAACATCATTTTTACTTAAGTTACTCAGCTTCTCTCTGGTTTTGGTTTGTTTTCATGTGTAAACAGGATTTATGAATTCATCCTTTGTCTATGAAGGCTCCCAGTAACTTCTTTACCCCAGTCATCAATCACATTTAACACAGATGTTGTAGGTCATTAAACCCCTACAGGTTTTGCAAAAATAGCTGCCATATTGAGAATAGAAAAGCTGTAAATTCCCCCTTTTCAGGGCAAAGGCTAAGCATGGACTAGTGTTTCCACACAGGATGAAACTAACAATTTTTTTAGACACGAAACTCTCTGACCACAATACACAAAACTAAAGTCACAGGTACTTCTGGCACAGAGAGCTGCTTCCCAGGGTGTATTTTCTCCTTCCTCACAGGAGGAGACGACACAATGAACTGCAGCAACACTATTGCAGTTTTATCACAGCTCTTTAAATAGTAGTTGTTTTTCTTAAGGTCTGAAAATAACCTCCCAAACAACCAAACAACAAATTGGCTTTTTATTACTCAGTAGCTATGAAAGAATCATGGGGTCTTTTTCCACTAGGATTTTGGAGAGAGCTTAGATATATGTCTTGAAGATAAATTTTAAAATAAACAATAAATAATTTTAAAAATAAAACATTTTAATTTGCCTCTGTTGCATTGAGAAGGAGTAATGATGATCTGCATTATGATTTTTCCATGTGTTAATACTGCATAATACATTTAAATTCTCACTTTACAGAAAACCACCGCTCAGCTGTGATTGACATCAGCTCCTGGATTAGTCCATTTCTCCTTACTACTTGCCAGATCTCACAGATCTCCGTGCTTGTAAACTTCTGCTCCATAGGGTTTGTAGACTGAAAATAAACTCAGTCAGACTGCTTCTGAACTCTCTGCTCCTTCACTGGCCAGATAAGAGAAACTGAACCCTCTCTCCCCCTCCTACAAAGGCAGCAAGATGTGCATGCCCCCACTCAACATCAGGGTACATGAAAAGGTCTCCTTTACCCATTCACCAAACCAGTGAAGTGCAACATAGAAAACACAGTAGTTCTGTGATCCAAATATTCTTATATTTGCTACATTGGAAATAAAACTCTACCTGCTTTCCTTCTTACCAGCATCCCCATGCACTGTAACACCTCTTCTTTTAAAATGGGATGTGCTTAGAACTGCTCTATTGTCACCATAATAACATCAATTTAATCAGCTTTTAAATAAGCCAATTATTCTTTATACAGATTAGACCTAAATATTAATTAAATGATGTAGCTTAGACATGTCTTTTTCCAGGAAACGGTGCAATGCAAATGTTAATTCTTCTCAATATGTATTCATAGCTGACAGATTATAATTTTTTTCTACAGCATTTCATGAATCGATGTATTTTTTTTCTCTATTTGCCCTACTTTTTTTTTTTAAAGTAAGAACGTAACCCCATTGTCTTTCTTGTCTGGGTAGTCTAAGTACCTTGACATTTGACTGGAAACAGCATAAGTAAAAAAATAATCTGTCTGTCTTTACAGAGGTTGCAAAGTCTCTGTTATTCTGTGTTTGACCTGGCTCATTCTTTCGCTGTCTCCAGGATTTATTTCCTTCTATTCCACTAACTTATATTCTTCTTGTATTTGCTATGTTCAGGCTTTTTTTAGAGGAACATAAGTTAAAGTATTATTGTGAAAAAAAATAGTTAAACATTCCTTCTAAAGCCTAGAGTATCAGGGTAAATATTTTCAATCCTTACATCTCTCTACAGGTATTCCCAAATTATTTACCCATTATCCATCACAATCAGAAGAAATACAAGTGATTTAATGCTGAAAGGGGAGAACTTTCACCGAGAACGAAGAGGAGGAAAAAATAACGCTATTTGATTTCTTCATCATCTCGACATCTGGACAGAAAGTGATAACATCTCATTCCTCTGCTATATGGTGGTATCTCAAAATTTTCTTCCCTTTTTCACAGGATTTTATAAACCATGTTTGCTACAGTCCTTCAATGCATGCTATGGTTTGTTCATAGTCACTGCTGTGCTTTGGAATATCTTGGAAACAGTGAAATCCATTCTGCAGTCCCATGAAGGACTGAGACCACAACAGAGGCGCCCACATGGGTACCAGTCTTCTAAGTGTTCCTTAGGCCTTCAACCAGATGCATAATGGAGCCATGAAGAGACTACGTGGCATTTCCTGAGTGGCAAATGGAAATACCAGCCAACAATCACGCCGAAGGTCATGGGTGTGCTGTGACCTACTGCAGCTGTAACAAATCCATGCCTGCTGATAGACCCCTCAAAAAACCCATCAAAGTGGTTTACAACACAAGAACCATCTCATCTGATACTTCCTGCCCAAGACCAATCCACATGGCTCAAACTCACACTTGCTTTTTTCCTATGAACTCACCCTTTCCTGGCATCCACTATTACTTGGTAGAAAGAACAGACTGAAATCTTCCCTGTCCCAAACTAGACAGTCTATTCCTATTTAGAAAATACAGCAATTTTATTTATATACAGGCAAGTAGACACAGATACACACACACATATATGTGCATAGGAAAAGAGATATGTGAATTGTTAGGTTTTTAAATGGAATTTTGTATTGACATCACTGTACAAAGGGAATTTTTTTAGTTTGTGAATACTCTGGGAAAATCAACAAGTTAAAACAATTAAGTCTGAAATTTGACTCTAATATTAAAATGACTGTTCAAAGTTAGAACACTTAAAGCAATGTGCTACAAGTAGCTATATTGGATTTGAACACATAGTTGACCCCTGCTCTGTAAGCATTCATGTTCTTCAAACAAATTCCAGTTGAAACTTTTCTAGCAGATCCTGTTGAACTAGTCAGTATGAAATCAACACGGTTCAACATTTGCTTAGACATAATTATTAAGTACCATAAACTCTGTTAATGCAAATGCTTAGACATCAATAGTGGCACTGTATCATCTTGACAGAAATTAGGAAGCCAGAAATACTTTTTTGTTGCTGAAAAACGTTATTGGATATATGCTCAAGGCTTCTGAAATTAGTTTTTTGACTCTCCGTATAGTAGGCATTTATGATGTTTTATTGACTAGTATGTACTCCTTACTGCCATTTCTATTTAGGTTGAAAACAGAAATCTAGGTTTCAGAAAATGATGATGATGATATATAGCATAACTAATGTGAGTCTCACATTCATGCCACATTATCAAAACAAAAAAAAAAGAAAAAAAGAAGCTGGGCTCAGAGAATGAAAGCAAGTCAGAATTTCAGCTTCCTTAGTAGCTCAGCTGAGTACACCAGGGCAGTCCTTGTGTGATAATAAAGTCACAAGAAGGACCGTATAAAAGAAAATTTGAGGAAATTCAATTTAAGGGAAAAAGGTACTAGTACAAAACAACTGTTGCGCACTGGTGAGTCCCACACTTCATTTTTTTCATATATCATTGACACTTTTAACAAAAGCAGCTGTGACTCGGAGGACAGAATTTTCACTCTAAAATATTCATCTCAGGAGAATTTTGGCAGGTGTAATGCATCTAAGTACTTTTGTTGGTACATAAAGAGCTGCTAAAGCAAGAAAAAAATCACTTTCAACACTTGGAAGGCCAGAGATGAGAAAACTTCAAATGGTGTGAAAAAAATAGCTGGACTCTATATGTTTGATAGGGCTGAAACTAATAATATTCAATGGATACTAGCAGGACATTTGAGAAAGTGCAATAAAACATTTGCACTTCATATGCTGCCATAATCCTGTAACAGTTTACTGACTAATAAAAACAAAACAATAATTTCATTGTTTTTAGGTGCTGTGATAATGAATAGATTTACAATGTGTTTAATTAATTTATTTTTTCTCTCTTGCTTTTGCTTGCAAATATATTCTTTTTTCTTTCCTCTGTTGGCCCCTTAGGGTTAAATAAAATATTTGTAACCTGAAGCAGCTGCAAGGTAGAGTTGTGTCGACTTCTTTCACTGATTACACTACCAAAGAAAAAAGGCAATGCTAAGAATTCCTGTCTCTGCTTGGTTGGAGGTTGATGCAGTTACAGGCCTTGTACCTCCATTGATGGTTGTTTGCTTTTGCTAGAGGCATTTCTCTGCGAAGTTGGATATTCTGGTTACAGGAAGTTCAGTGAAAGATATGTATGAAACAGTCTCTGTGTAACCACACATAGGGGCTGAGGGGCTGCATTTAGCTTCAGAGTTACCAGGAATCACAGGCTAGGGAAGGTAGACATCCTTCATTTTTAGTCACTGTCTGAGGTGACTCTCTACCAAAGCTTGCACTGTTAACGACAATGCAGATTCTGTAAGGAAGTGGCCACTTTCACTACCTAAAACAACGTCCATAGCAGTTGTTTCTTGCATGATAAAGGCCTGTTTCATACTTTTTCCGACCAGTCATAGAATCATAGAATCACAGAATCACAGAATTATAGAAAGGCTTGGGTTAGAAGGAACCTTAAAGATCATCTAATTCCAACTCAAACTTCCACTTGACCAGCTTGCCCAAAGCCCAGTCTAACCTGGCCTTGAATACTCCCAGGGATACAAAAAACCTCTCTGGTCAACCTGTTCCAGTCTCTCCCCATCCTCACAGTGAAGAATTTCTTCCTAATATACGATCTAAACCTGCTCTTTTTCAGTTTAACGCCATTACCCCTGTCCTATCACTACAGGCCCTTGCCGAAAGTCCCACTCCAGCTTTCCTGCAGGTCCTCGTTAGGTATTGGAAGGCTTGCTATAAGCTCTCTCCAGGTCTCTTTCTCCAGACTGAACAACCCCAACCCTCTGAGGCACAGGAGAGGTGCTCAAGCCCTCTGATCATCTTAGTGGCCCTCCCCTGGACTCTCTCCAACAGGTCCATGTCCTTCCTGTGCTGGGACCCCAGAGCTGGATGCAGTGTTCCAGGTGGGGTCTCACCAGAGAGGAGCAGAGGGGCAGAATCCCCTCCCTCCCCTGCTGCCCACGCTGCTTTGGATGCAGCCCAGGACCCGTTTGGCTTTCTGGGCTGTGGGTGCTCATGGCTGGGTCATGTCCAGCCTCTCACCCACCAGCACCCTCAGTCCTTCTCACAGGGCTGCTCTCGATCCATTCTCTGCCCAGTCTGTGTTTATTGTTGGAACTGTCCCCACCCAGATGCAGCACCTTGTACTTGGCCTTTTTGAACTCCAGGAGTCTTGCACAGGCTCACACCTCTCAAGCCTATCAAGGTCCCTCTGGGTGACATCCCTTCCCTCCAGCATGTCGTCTGCACCACAGAGTTCAATGTCATCCATCCACCATAAAATCAGTAAATAGACTGCCCTGAAGTATTTCTCTAAATTTGTCACCTAAAGCTGGAGCCTACTCCAAACAAGTTTAGTACCCAAATCACTGCCTGCTGTACAAGAGGCTATGTGAAATGGACCCCAAGAAAAATTAAAATCTAGTTTTACTTTAGACAAGTGGTTTGGGCTAAAACAATAGAGAACAGGAAAATTAAGCAAGCCTGATATTTCAGCTTATAACATGGAAATGTGGGACTTCATTTTTTCTGACTATTTATAATCTACTCTCCAAAATAAGAAAATTAGACAAATATCTGTGAATAGACAAACAACAACAACAACAAAAACCCCAACCACAAATGATTCTAGGTATCTAATCCTCTCCTTGACAGTCTTGCCTTCTTCTTCTCTTTCAAAAGTAGTTTTAATTTTCTACTTAAGAATATTTCATTTTTACCTTTTCATTCTCTGTTTCCTCCTTAGTGCCTCCATCTCCTGCCTACAATTTACCAATTTCACCAGAAAAGCAATTTCACTCTGATAAATCACACCACCTAACTCTTATGCAGCAATTTTCTTCTGCAGACCTGCAACTACTGTACAAAAGGAAGAAAGTTTCAGTACTGAGTTTGTGTGAATAACACAGGGGACAAGCACAGTATATACTTTATGTAAGCAAGAAATAGAAGGAAGGGGTCATTTGTTCTATCTCCTTTCACACAAGGAATTACTTTCTATAATGCTGCTTTCATGTAATTTTTCTGTAGATGGTTTCTTTGTGCCAAGAAATAGAAAGTTTGCAGGGCAGTCGTTGGAATATATTGTTCATGTAACCCATGTGGTAAACTTACCTTATCTGGCCCTCCATTTACCCTTTCCTTAAACTTTTTTCTTTTAAGTGTTCTATACAACATTTCTTTGTTACCGGTGCTTATTCATTTGTCAGTGTAAAGATAACTCTTCCATTAAAGAAATACATGCTTTGTGAAGTTCGTATCTGATCAAGTTGCATGACATTTTGTTGTGTGTTTGCAAGTCCTGGTGAGAAGCCAAGTGGGGACATAGTCATGGGCTGGCAAACATTGCTGGGGGTGTTTGCTCACCTCTGTTGGCTGTAGATCTAAAATGCATGTGCACTTTTTGATTGTTGGGTCTTTAAACTATCTCCAGAGGTCGCTATTCCCAAGACTCTCCCACTGCCACTGATATTCTCTGTGCTTTTCTAGATCAGCAGTCCCTTTCTAAGTGAGACAGAATACAGTTTCAGGGAAAGGATATTGTTATAAAAGCCACACTGCAGCCAGAAAGAATAGGAAAATGACTCAATGCTCTGTAAAGTGACATTTTTCCCACAAGAAAACTTTATGAATTGATGTGTTATTTCAGTATCATTCTGCAAAATCTATCATGAGTGCTAAATTACATGAAACAATTATAATTTTCGTTCTACACACCTATGAAAGAGTTGGAAATCCTAGTCACAAATCAGCTTGTTGCTCCAGTCACAGGTCTGCACCCACAAGTGCCGAATGCACCTCTGATCTGTTTCTCAGTCACACCTCATTCTGCTACCTACAAAGAACCAGCCTGGGAAGTGGAAATGCTCTGCCCTTCCACACAAATTCTGCAGCTGTCTGCCCTTGGTTCTCCTGTAATAGACTGCCAAATGTGTCACTTATGACTAACAGACTTAGAGGGTTACAGCATCTGTGACAGCTAAGTAGAAGTGACTGGAGAACATGATTTCACTGACAACTAACAAAGACAAGTCTAAATGTCATGATCATTATTTTTCCTATTTTATTATCAAATCCTTGCACATCAAACAATTCTGACAGAATACAGAAAACAAAGCTGTTAATTGTGACTGCAGAACAGTTATGGCTGTTTTGCCTGGGAAATATTTTAGCCATTAGGAAAGTTCCTTGTACAGGTCTAAAAAGAGCTTTCACTGTCAGTTTAAAAGACTCAGAGATTTATTTCAGTTCAGATCCAAAATAAAGGTTTTCACTTATTGAATTTGTGGAGTTCATTGTGTTTATGTAATTCAGTGATCAAAAGGACCCACAAAGATTAAAATTCTGACATTACAAGAGTATTCTTACATTGTAGCAATAAGGTCATGGGCAAACACAAACTAATTATTAGTCTGACATTAAGTTTAAACAGGGAAAATGCCAAATGATTGAAGTTTATTTACTGAAGAGGAAGGAGGAAGAATGTGCATGGAGATGAGCTTTTAAAAATACAATTGAGATGAGCTTTTTGAAAATACAATTCTTCTTTGTATTCCAGAATATTCAGAATATTTATATATCCAGAATATCCAGAATTCCAGAATATTTAGAACATTTTGTCACAAAACACAGCCGTGTCCTGTCTGTGTCTGTCAGGGATGCCTAGAGCTCACGCAACAGACATGCAAACTTCTCCTTCACTCGTTTAGTCAGAGAGCTGCTCAGCCCTATTCACTGAGCCCAAGAGAGCCCAAGATACATCTTTGATGGGAGATTAGATCAAGGTCCTAAAATCTATGTAGTGTTACTGGCTGCTTCTCTGTGCTTTATGGGTATACCTAGTCAAATAAATTAGGTGGAATTTATGTCAAATGAATATAAATTTCAGTTGCTCTCATTGCTTAGACAGCATAAAAATTTTCTAGGCAGAAATTTGTCCAAAAAACTTCTACAGAACATTGTAGCATTGAAGAAAATATATATTTAGTGTATTATATTTTGTTGCTTTATCATATAATATTCAAGGGCTCTGTGATTTCTTCCTCAAATCCTATTTTGGTGTTAGATAGAAAAATAAGATCAGTTTTCTTACATTACAGTTTTGATTTCATTTTTTTGTTTGGTTTCCTTTTTCTTTTTTCCTTTGTTTTTAATTTCTTTCTTTCTTTCTTTCTTCTTTTTTTTTTTTCCCCCCCCTCATCAATTAGGACAGTATCTATAATCAGGACTATGGAATTTTGTTTTCGTAAGAAATACTATTTACCCTTTGAACTATACTATTTACCCTTTCATCCAGCTTCTCCATGGGATTTGCTTTCCTGAAGCCAGTCAAGGCTGTTATTGTAACCTCCCATCATATTTTCTAAGAGATGAACACATAATACCTGCTAATTGACAGAACTAGCTTTCAAGAAGTCAGAACAGCTTTTGTTGAAGTGTATCAAATTGTGCTTAATTCTCTGTTTGTCTCACATTTGACCTTGGACTGAACTTCCTTATTTCTGAACTGTTTAACGATCAACCATATTTCACTCCTTCAGCTGCTCCAGTTATTATATACCAGAGACCATTAATCACATTAATCCTGCACTCTACAGACCTTCCATGGGGCACAATTTGTATGAATTTGCTTCATCTGTGGACGCCTGACATGGATTGGAGTGGACTTACCGTTTCTGATGCAGCCTTACACCATTTATCTGTACCCACTGGCCAGCCCATAACAAATGGCTGTTGTCAGTAAAATAGGCCATGATCCTTAAGCTGCTAATGCTTTGAATATTAACCCAGAGGAGGAAAACATCTCTTTCTATGGTGAAACACTTCTCTGGCATTGATGAGAACAGCAGATGAGCTTGGTCAAGCTCTGTCTTCCGTTGGTGGCCACCCAAAATGTCCCTCTGAGAGCACGGCTTCTCTGCAACCTCTGCCTCTGGCACGTTCTGCTGCCATCACAAGCTTCAGCCACTGATGCAGAGTAAACCTCAACTCTTTTAAGTCTTACCATGGCAGTGATGTTTGCTGGTAAGTCTGGACCACGGTAAGTTTGTACTTGGGCTGCCCCATTTTTCTTAGTGGGTAAGTGACGGTTTTGGTGCCATCATTAGTCCAATCCACAACATGGAGAGATAGGAAATGGTTAGTCTTCTTCAGAGAAAATATGACAGGCTGTTTGAGTAAACTGCAAGAAAATGGTTTTGCCCTAAAAAAAAGTTCAAGATTATTTTCTCCATTCAGCTCACTGAAGGACACGTAGCAAACATGATAAGAGTTCGCAGTTCTGCATACCTGAGTAGGTCTCCTGGTGTGTCCAAATTTAGACAAGTAACCACAGGGGACCTTACTTTCTGAGGAGTTTTTTTTTTCTCTTCCCACTAAGTGACACTTCCCACGTCACTTGTTACTGTTCTGTCAAAGAGACACAGTTATACAACAGTTTTGTACCTTTTCTTACCTTTTTGAGTGTAAGGAAAAACAACCTTCCTGTCCTCGATGACCCTGTGTAAAAGTTACAAACGACTAACGTAACTTCGTGATCTCACTTTGGTGCAAAATGGGTTTATGAAGTTTCACATCCAAACAAGATTTTAAGTGCTTTCATTTTCAGGGATGTGCACCTGAAACTTCTGTTTCTGTTCTTCTTCTATTTACATTGTGATCTGAAGTTTATAATATTAAACACAGCCAAACTGATCACAAGTAAATACAATTTGAAAATGCATCACCTTTATATGCATTGGATTTCCTGATATGATGTGTTCTACCTTGTCTACTATATTTTTCCCAGTCTGAAAAAGAAATGGAAAAAAGAAATACTATTATTCATGGAAGTGCAACAGCACATTTGATGAAGTGCAACCTTGAGGGGCTGTTGGAGACAAGCAGAGGTTTTTATGGGGAGAGGGTGATTAAAGGACATCAGCTGAATATGTAAAATAAAGGATGACACAGAGAAAGTTTTGTTTTGCTGTTTTCCTGAAACATCAAGTAAAAAGTGCATTCACAATGAAAAGTCATACACTGGAGGCTTGGTAATATCTCACCTACTTCTGTCTAGATGTTCTGCAAGCTGGCATTTTCAGACTGTCATTGTCCAAAGTATAACTAATCTTTCAACACAGCAAAAAGCTGTGAAGGCCGAGGCAAAGCAAAATGTTTAGTCCTTCCCAAGAAAAGGCAGTAGTGTCAGAGCAAAAGGAAAATGAAGCTGGTTTCATCAGAAAGATTACCACATTACATCAGAAACAGCCCCCTGAGTTGTGATATTTGCTTTTGAATGTAAAGAGAAGACAGCAGCCTTGGGTTCCCCTCACCATCAGTGCCAGACAGCTGTGGGGAGTGTGTGATGAACAGATTGCTTGTTAAATAAACACACATGGGAGGAAAAGCGAGGCAAATAGTCACAGCCCAGCTCTCCCTGCTCCCAGCACACTGTCAGATCTGACCAAACCTTGTTTACATCTCATTTGGCGTAGAGGTGGATTCCTGGATGGGAGATGAATTCACAATATGAGACCAAGGGAATTTCTGGGCACGTTCTTTGGGCAACATGGCAATGAGTCCACCCTGTGCGGAGGCTCAGTGCCCAGCTGTCATTTCTATTTCTTGCGTCCCTGACTGCCAGGGGCTCACCCTGATGGCAGATTAAAGCAAAATGGAGGTTGGTATATGGCCTACCACGCATCTCATCTCTGTGTTCACTGGCTTTCTGTATTCGTCTAATTAGAAAACTGCAATTTTCCATGCAAAAGGCTGAGACATTCAAACCTCCACACTCATTCCATCATCAAAGGCTCATCTTTATCTCGGCCATAAAATCTTATTTCGTCACAGCTGTCCTCATTGTAAATGGTAAACCCACATGAACAGAATTATTTTGCAGTTATGTTTGTGATTATTATTTAAGCTAGTCAATAATAATAAGAATCCCTTCCTCACTGCAGTTAAGCTGACAAATTATTTCTATTATATATCTTCTTGAAAAATACCGAATCACCCTAAAGTTTAAGAAACAATTTAAAAATCAACCACATAGCTATCAACTAGATAATAAAAGCAATTTATATTGTCAGAAATTAATAATCTGAATGATTGCAGAACCCTAAGGTACCTAAAAAGTAGGCAATGGAACCAGAAACTAAAAACACAAGGGGAAAAAAATAAAGGTACAGCAATTTCCAAGACATTAAAACCCTACACAATGGCTGGATTGTTTACATTTTAAGGTGTTTAATCCCTGATAACGTGGTGACTTACTGGTAGCAAGATTTTACTGATTCAAACAAGAGAAGGAGAAAGGAGAAATCCTCCTTTCCCATGAGATACAAGAAAGAACTTCACAAGTGGGAAAGCAATGGAAAAAAAAAAAAAATTTGCCCGTATTTATTTGGTATATATATTGAGGCCTGCGAGTAAGGAGATTTTTAAAGTGCAGAATTTTACATGTTCCTTTATATACATGTAAAAGAAGATAATCCCTTGCATGTCATTTGTCATAAATCAAGGTGTATGAAACGTGCACACTCAAACTAAAGTATTTTTTATATACCAAGAGCTGTAGCAATGATACTTTTTCCTCTGGGGTTATAGAAGTTTTACATAAGAACCTGCACTTTGGGTAAGTCAAAGTCCATCGATCAAACTATTTATTGTCCATATTATGGGTTTCCTAAAGCTTTGTCCCTGTGCTGGACTTCTGCAAGCAAAAAGTATTTTGGGGCAGAGCTGCTGGTCTCTGTGAAATTTCAGATTCATTTCTGGGTGCTGGCACTTTCCCCCTGCACCCCCTGTATTTTTCAAGGCCAGAGCTTACTTATAAATCATAAATCATAAGAAATCCATAATGCAGTTATCACATGGGAGTTAATTTCAGAACAAACTTTAACAAATACTTCCATAAAAAGATTAACTGATCACATTTTATTTCAAAGGTCTTATTTACCATTCAAAACATCAACATATTGCAGATTCTTTGAACAAATGGCTTCTCTATTTTTGAATAAAAATTCACTTGAGGAAAGGGAGGGACCAACAAAGAAACATGTATTGACACAGCTATATAAAAGAAAGCAATTAATTACAGAGACAGAAAGCAGATGTTTCTAAAAAAGCAACAACAACAACAAGAAGCCATATGAATGTTGGTTAAGAAGCAGGCAGTATACAACAGTACTGCCTTTGCAAGATCTATGGACCACAGATCCTGCAAACTGCATTCTCTGATGACAATTGCGTGTTTAAACTGACCGAAGTGAACACAGGTGAGGTGCAGAAGGAAGACACATTTTCCTCCAGCAGCACAGGCTACATGACAGCACAACAGAGACTGATACATAAAACATTTATCTATAATATGGGGAATGCAGACCACCCTCAATCCTCCATTTTATGACTGTACTCGCTTCCTTCTGCACATTAATATTTTTTTCTCTCTTTTTTTCTTTCTTCCTCTTTTTTTTTTTTTTTCCACTTTTATTCTCCACAGAAACATCCTGAAAAATTCTGCCTCTGGCCTACTCTGCTCCCTGGCTGATGGGATGTGGGATGGACCCTACGTACCAGGTCATGCTCACCCTTCAGTGTCACCATAACCTGAACAAAATCTGAACAAGTAAAACAGTTATCATCATGTTTATAAGGAATTTCACAATGTTTTCTGCATGTGGTCATGGTTAGTTTGGAGCAACAAGTGTAAGCTCCAGGATAAAAGTGGCCTTACTAGGGAAAACACATTTTTATCCCTATCTGTTTGGAAGGAAAAGCTGTTTTCAGTTTCTCACCTGTTATTGCTCCACATCCTCCTCATGTACAAATTCTACAATTTGACTTTTATTTCACCACTGAAAATTACTGAGTTTTTCTGTAATTTCAAAGGCAGAGTCTTGGGTTATGAAGAATTTTATATAGTAACCAAAAAAGCATACATATGTAAAAAAAAGGTCTCAGTTCTGTCAAATTGTGAACATTTTTAAACAATGAATAAAACCAACTAAGAACACTGGAGTTCTTATATGGATGGAGGTATAAGAAGGATATTGTATCTCATTATTTCCTCTCCTAACCTTCTGAATGGATATGCAATTCTGTGTTTTCTGCTTAGAAGGGAAGGATCTTTCCCTGTAAAAGAGGTCATGAGCTTGTTATAATTACTCATCTCTCTTTGGAGGTAGCCCTTGCAGCAGATAGAATATCTCACCTATCTGAATTTTTGATCACATTCTGTGGGATACCTAACTCCTTGGAAGAAACTGAGGGTGGAGCTCTTTACATCCAGGAAATTGAAATTTGGAGATGACAATATCTTCAGTGACTCATCAGCATGTTTGGAGAACACAAGAAAGATTTATGTGCACATTTTGTGGTGTAAAGAGCTGATTTTCCCCTTTTTCCTGATGCTCCCTGAAGTTTTCTTTCCACTCTAACTGTGAGAACCAATTCAGACAGGCAGTTTTATTCATTTAGACAGTAATTATTCAGAAATTTCACAGCGTTTATGTTCATTTGATGCAATCTTACACAAACACCTGCTAGTACACACTGTTCAGGGTCACTCTGACATTGTATAAGCTTTCAAACAGAATAACAAACCCAAATCAACTGTTCCTGGTGGGAACGGCTCCACTGTTCACTAACACTCTCCGCTGTGCAGAGCTGAAACAGAAATAAAACACATCTTCTTAGACAAGCAATTAGTGTTTCATAATATACGGGAATATGTTTTCAACCCTCAGATGTTCATGGCCCTTCTCAGACAGGAAGACAAATTGTCTTCTCCCCAAGATGCAACACTTCTATCTTTAGCTCAACTGACTCAGAGTCTTACATAAATTTTAATTTGAACAGGCTACTCAAACAACATATGTATTCAAAATTTTTATCATATTTATTTATATTACATAGGTTTGAGTTTTTAGGGGAGAATCACGTGATTTGTTTTCTTTCTTGTTTTACCACAGTAAAGTAGGTATTATCAAGGGTTTTGAAATAATTTTTTCTCTTGACTTTGATTAGCAGATCATGTCCAAGGATGGATCCTGTTGCCTACCGCAGTGCAGAGCTTTGGCAGCCAAACTATTTTCCCATATTTCATCTGAGAAGATAGCTATATTTTGTGTCACCACACATCACTTAAACACAGCACTGGCCCAGCTCAGGGTCCGCATCATCACTGAGCCAGATTGTGCTCATACCTCCTGTGCTGGCTTGACCCTGTCCAGCAACTGAGCAATCACTCAGCCACTCCTTTACCCTCCCCTACCCTTCCACGCACCCAGCAGGATGGGGGAAAGAATCTGAATAGCAAAAACAAGACAAATATGAGGGTTGAGATCAGTGCAACTTAATAAGTTAAGGAAGAGGAAAAACCCAAAGAAGTGATGTAGATGCGATGACTCACCACCTCCCACAAGCAGAAAATGTCCCTGAGCAACAGCTACCTGGAAAAGTTCTGCCTGCTCCCACCAACTTCTTTTGCTGAGCATGATGTTATATAGCATGGAATACATATTTCGACAGTTTGGGTCAATTGTCAGTCTGTGTCTGTTCCCAGCCCCTTCCCCAGCCATGGCCTACTGTCTGAGGAGACCAGAGTGAGAAAAGAAGGCCTTAACAGCGTTCAAGTACTGTTCTGCAATAGTCAAAGCATTGGCATGTTGTCAGTCAAAATTCCAAACCACTGCACCATAAAGGACCCAATAAAGAAAATTAACTTCAACCCAGCCGGATCCAGTACACCCCACACTTCAGTGATGAGGAAATCCCTTACATGGAGATATCTGAGCGCTGAACCCACCCAGGCAGCTAGAGCAGCCAAAACACAGAACCTTTATCTCAGCTTGGTCTGTTGGCCTCAGTGAGGTGCAGATCTACTGCAGAAATGCCATAGATCTGAAAAAAAATGGTAGATGAAATAACTGCTACGGCATGGCAATATTTTGCATTTAATGGAAAATGAGGCTGTTTCCAGTACCAAAGCTAGTTTGCTTGTTGCTTATTTACCTAATATGAGTAATCACTCTTTTGTCTTTTAGTATCTGTTTTCTTGATTCTTGTTATCTCAGCATGGTACAAGGCTGGGACAATATCCTGAATCTCTGCATTACCCTAGTAACTACATTGTAAGCTTGCATTGTTTTTGGAAAGAGCATTTGATCTTCCTAAATTCACAAAACCACAAAGGAATGTCTGAGCTAAGGCCAACTACCCACTCTACATATCTAGACATATCTAAAGCTATGCCTGTGTTGTTTGTGCTGTATTTTTGCATTCCCTGTTCTAAACTAGTCTGCAATGGCTGGTATTATGCAGCTGCTCTCAGCAAACCTATTCTACAAGAACGATTTACCTGACAACAAGTCCTCACTGCTTTCACAAAAACATAAGCAGATAATTTCTTTCTTAGCTAACACAGTCACCATGAAGAGATTACTGCCTTCCTTGGCTGTAGCCAGGTACATATTTGAAGACGATAGCCATGTTTTCCCTTCTTCGCCCTGCTTTCATTTCTGTGGGTGATGCAACACCAGTCAATCCACTGTTTTATCAGAAAAAGTGATTTGTAGACCTCTAGTGATTCCTATCACTCTCTTCTCTCCAGTCACCATGCCTAAAAAGAGGTAAAAAATTGCTACCCTGTAGGGTTAGGCTGGTGGGTCCATCTGTCCCTCTGTTCTGGCTTCAGCAGTGAAAACTGGAAACGAACAGAGGGAGCACACAAGCCTGGCCACTTAGAAGATGCTAAGTAGAACAAAAGAGTTAGGATTATTATCGCGTATAGAGTTACTTATTTATCTCATTGTGAGGTTGAACCATCAACCAGTCACTGCAAACATGAATTGAGGTATGCCCATGGTAAGAGGATAGCTCACAAATTTGTCTGAGAGAAGGTCAGAGGACTAGTAAGCTAGAGACACAGAATTCTCAGTGACAGTATAAAGGTTTTTTCCAGTTTCATCCGCACTATGTTGAATCAGAAATAAATCTGAAGTTTCCCCTAATGTAACTCAATATTTTTGCTTTCAATGTCAAAAGAAGACAGAAAGTTGAATGAATAAATATTTATCCAACTACCTGAATTTTTAAAAAATAAATGGATTCTGTTTAAATTTTGGATGAATATCAAAGACCTGTTTTATTTTTTCTCTTTTTCTTAAAAGTAGCTCACTGATAAAAAATATGGCAATCCAAAGACTCAAGGCCTCAGTAATAAAAAAGTCCGGTAGAGACAAGTAAAATTAAGCTGAAAAAAAGTGATGAGCGAACAACAATTGACAGGAAAATTAGTTCATAATCACTCAGGGGATTATGCAATAAACCAAAGCATTAAAAACGTTTACAACCTAAGGACAGAAATATTAGTCTGTTCAAGCAGCATAGCTTTTTCAGAAAAATGGTTAAAAATTGTGTTGGTTCCCTTACGGGGAATGAAAAAGACACTGAAGCAAAATTTGATCAGGATTACCACTGTTATATTTTAAAATACATCTCTTTATAAATTTATTTCAGTCACTAATATGCATCTTATAAAACTATCTGATTGTATATTAATTTACAAAAGTGGTTTTCCTTTTCCAAAAGCAATTTATTTCTCGACAGAAGAATGTATATGGCCCAACGTACATACACACCTCTTCATAAGAATCACTGTTGAAACTTGATCGTTCTTCTGTTTTAGTCCACAGAGTCAGCTCCCTCCATATCTGAAGATCACCAAGTCGGGGAACTCATGATGCCGGCAGTACAAATCAGCACGTGAGGTGCAGGCTGTGATTGACATGAAGACTAAGAAGAGAGACAATCACAAAAGCAAAAGTTGTGAACGTAGTGCTAATAGCCTGCTGTAATCCTTAGATATGATGCTCACACTCCACCCTCTGGACTGGCCTGCACCTGGCTTACTTTTCATCTGTGCAAATAATTATCAGCGTATCTTTAAAATACTAGGGTGGCTATTCATATGAGATACAGGGAGACTCAAGTAAGTTTTACATAGAAGCCTTTACATAGACTGGCCTTGGAGAGATAAAGAACATCCAGCCATTGAAGCAGGATGGGTTACTTGTTCTCCTGGACTTCCTTCACAGTCCTCAGGATAATATATGGGTGTAGGGACAGTCAAACATGTGCTGTTGTAATTCCAGATTTTTCCCACCTTGACTAACATTCAAATACCCTCTTCATTATAATACATCTTATCTTTACTTAGTACTATACATAGGAAAGATTTTTATAAATTTAATCATAGCTTACTATTACCCTAAGTACTTCAGAGAGTTTATACAGCTAAATTCTTTTCATTAACTGAGTTTGTTTATTCTAATTACTATCTGAATCATAACATTCTAAGTCATTTATTATTAAAATTGCCTCAAGGTGATCAACAGAACAACTTCATTTCAAATTTTTCCACTCCTTCTCTCTTCTCAAAATGAATGAATTTTAGAGGGTGAAGTGTCTGGGAAAGGGTATGTAGAAATATTGAAATGTGGCCACAAATAAAGCCATACAAACACCTAAACAGGTTTATTTAATAATAATGATGCACTTCAGAAAGAGAGGAAATTTAGCAGTGCAGGAAGATCTTTCTGGCAGCATATTAATATGTGCAGTGATGACACAGTTATTGAAATAGCTAACTGGCAGCCTCACTGCAGTAGGTGCTTTGAGAGTTGAGATGGAAAGTAGAGGGAAGAGACTTGAGTCAGCAGGAGCCAGCAGATTGTTGAAACCAGGATCTTCTGTTAGAAATGATATCATTAAACATTTTTCTAACAATACTGCTGGTGCCTTGCTCCCATTTGCTTTTGAAGCTTATCCTAAATCTTCACATCCTTCCTTTGTATACCTATTATTTTCTTCTGTCTCCTTGTACTGACCTATTTCTATGTGGTATTTTTAACAATTAATTTCCCCGCAATCTATTCCCTGCCTCATGTTCACTTTAGTTAACCCAAAATACCAGCCTAAAATATTGCAAACATCACACAGCATTCTGTCTGACTCTCTTGTCAAATTTCTTCCGGCTGAAAGATTCCAGATGTAAGTGAACATGGATGGGCTTTAAGCCCATAAATAAAAAATTAACCTAGCAAATCTTTTTTATATCAATCGTTTTCTAATAACTTAAGAACATACTTTCAGCCTCTTTTGAACAGTTTTACATTTGAAATATGTAGAGAAATAAAGTACCTAGCCTATTCCTGCTTCTGTTTTTGGCTGTGACAAGGACAGAGATTTTCTTCCTTTGCGCTTAACAGCTAATACACAAAAACAATATTTCTCCCTGAGTTAGAGCTGGCAGGACTATATAGGAAATTGTGTTTCTGCATGTTTGATGTTGGATTCAAGTCAGATTATCTTAGATACTGTTAAAAATATTAATCTGCACTGTCTGGCATTGCACTGTTTTCTCGCAGGATATATAAAATATGGTTCTATCTTGAAATGTTTTTGAAATCCCAGTTTTTTCCTCTCACTCCTCAGAAACTGTTTGTGACATAGGTTATTCTGTTCTTTATCAGAAAGGCCTGAGCATGAAGTCCGCACTGGAGTTTTGATTCGGTACTTTGGCATACACAATACTGTGTCAGTGGATCCACAATTAAGCTGTGCAATGAGCTTTCAAGTGTAGCTCAGGGGTGGGTGACTGTAAAAGTTACTGACCAGGTGGTTTCTACCAGCAAAACATCTGAGAACTCAGCACTGTCTATAAGTCACTCTCTTGGATGAGGAATAGCTCCAAATACTGAGCAGCTATGAACTTTGGACACACAGCTGCAATTTACTTTAATTGGTGATTCACATAGATCTCTGGATAGCGGAATTTCAAGAAACATTTCTGACAGGTACTCCCTCCATCTTAGAGGGAGACCAAAGGTATACTGTACTAAATGTCTGTTGTTTTACAAGAGACATCAAGATTCCAAGCCATTGCAGGATCCAATCCATGGCAGGATCCTAAATTCCTGCAGAGAAAGGGTATAAGACTAATACTGAACATACTTCTATGTCTGTATGATTCAAAAGGAAGAAACGTGGTTTTTGTGCCTAATCATCGTAGCAACACAAATTATTTCAATACTTCACTTGTTTGTTATATCACATAATTTCTTCTACAAATGTATTAACCTAACATGACAGAAGTAGAAATATTTTTATAAAATCAGACTTCTAAAAATTCTCTTAGAGAAAATGATAAGGAAATTCCTCTATAGGACTTCATGTCGTGTCTCCTGTTCTTCACAACAGTGGGATTGTCCCCCATACAGCAAGACCAGCCTAATAAAGACATATGAAAATTGTACTAACTGCTCCAGGACACTTCGGACCATGTCTTATTCACAGCAATTGTCAATTTGGAAGAGCTAAGCAGAAACCTTTGGCAAATCACATAGTCTTCAGAAAAGAATAATAACTGACAATTGTCATCCTTGATGAAATTATTTAAATATTCATTCTCTTCTGCAGCAGCCACTGATGAAAGTGACTCAACTTTCCTGCGCTGTCCTTACATACAGTATATCCCAGACTGTTTCTCAGTGGTTCATCATTATGAACTTCATGACACTACTGTAGATGAAGTTTTCAATAATGTGTTTTGACAAAACATGAAGAAAATAAAGCGTGATGCACTTTGCTCAAGAAAGTGGAATTTATGTTCAGGATCACCTTAGGGAAGCAGGAGACCTCAGTGGAGGCTACAGCTCTGATGATGACCTGAGCTGACTTGGCCGTCTTTCCTTTCTGGGTCATACTGATGTGAAAGGCAGAGACAGCTCTGAAATCTGCTGAAGAGCCATCCAGCAAGAGACTGTACACACCCAAATTCCTCACATCCTCTGTGTGTCTGCCTGTTCTGCAAACAGAGCCCACAGCAAGTGAGACTGAAAAAGACTTTGACTTCATTTAGCTCTTTGTTAGCCAAATCTTAAGTGTCCCATTCTGATAGAGGAAGGTCACCCTACCCACAGCAGGTGGTTGGAACTAGATGATCTTGAAGTTCTCTTCCAACCCAGACCATCCTATGAAGCTCTGAGTACCACTTCCACTATTGCTGTGTTTAGCTGGTAGGGATTCTTAACTATTGTCTTGGTATTTTAATAAAGTGGATCAGGAAAAGTAGAGATGCTTGTGAATACTTATATCCCAAGCCACTTAGAAATCTCTTGAAGGGCTTTAGACAAAAAATTAAGCCTCATTTCCACAATTTAAAGGTCTGATCCCAAGTGGAAAAGTACAAATAACATGCCACATACGGAAAGCTTTGAAGTATACAAAAAAGGAAAAAAGTAAATATTCCCCATGCCTCAGCAGTAGAATGCTTGGCAATTGTTTGCTCTAGAAACTTTTTTAGTAGAACATGGAAATATAACTATTCAAATATTCTCTTTATCTGAGAGATAGCAGAGACCAGCCTATAAGAGAAAGTCCAGGGACAAATGAGAATTGTCCCTACTCAAGGGAAACTGAGTTTAAGTGTTTTCTGTAGCAGAATTTTTGCAAGATATTAGTGTAAACACTGAGTAAACAAAGGAAAGAATCAGCTTAGGAGAATCTTATTTTTTTCCCCTGAAGATATGACAGTTGTGATTTAAGTCAGGTTTCTTCAACACAAAGTAGGTCCTACTTGTGAGCAAAATAAATTTCTGACCTCACGTATTCTAGCTAAACTGGACTATGCATTTCATACACTAGGATGTTGCATGCCTGTAGTGTGGCTCTGGATCCTTTCCTTCTGCTCCCGACGAAAATTAACCTCAGATCTGGTTCTGCTCAGAAAAGAGGGTGAACTTTCACTTTCTCCACCCATTGCATATGCCTCATGATGAAATTGAGCATAATTTTCCAGGCAGTATCCATCTGGAAACAAGGCCACTTGGCTACAAATGTTGATTATTCAGTAATGTAGTCCCAGGAACATTCAGGCAAATCAGTCAACTGAGTGAACCACTCCAGCCTGTGAAGCAAATAGAAACATACAGAGCTAATTAATACTTTTGCTTCTTGCAAATGCACAGGGAACTTCAGGAGCCACACACTTCCTGCATCGCCAAGTCTATCATACATTTTTCAATATTCTGGTGGAGCCAAGTGAAATACCGTTTAACAAAGAATTTACAAAATATGGCAGTCTGATGGTAAGAATGAAGAGGTTGTAATATTTACAACACATTTTACTATTTTTATGAAATACATTTCCTTGCTAACTGAAGACTCTGTTCACATGAGTAGTTGCCAGAGAAATCTGATTTCATTGGTCAAAATTAAATTTATTCAAAAATAGTTGAAAAAATTTTGATCAAATTCTACATTTGGTGGAGATGTGAAAGGCATTTCAGAAGAAAGAAGTCAATACCCACACTGCACTGAGTAAAATGCAAATTTGACATTTTAAAAATAGTCACATTTCCCCCACACCCCTAAAAAAATCAAATTTATTTTCTCAACACATTAAAAATAAATGTAACTCTAGCTGCCTTAATAAACATAAGCCTTAGCCCAGACCCCTTGATTTTCAGTTTCTCAGTGTTGTTTTAAGACAAATACTGAGTGAGGCTGACCACTAAGAGAGGATTGACATAATGTTGGTGCAAACCAAAATCCCGCCTGGACACAAAAACAGTGGGGGCACTTGTACATGACACACAGATGACCAGGCTTGAAAGTGTTACTGCTACTTAAAAGAGCATTCACCATGAATCCATGATTTGTGCTTTTATTCCATCAAAGTAGAAAGGGTTTATAATACTGCAGTTGAAAACAATTACCAAATACAAGCCTATTGTGGCAAAAGAGCAGGCAAAATGCTTTTTTATTTTACGCTACTGCAGTGGGCTGAACTAAGACTCTTCCAGCTTTATGAATTTAAAATCCTCTCACCAACACGCGTGTTGCAAACTTCTAGAAAGAAACAATTCTTGAATTCATTTCAGTTGAAAAGACTCAGAAAATTTAAAAACTCTAGGAAAACGGACATTAAAATGCACCTGCTTCATTAGCTCTGAGTAAAGGCACTTTTGTTAGTTCCAAACTTAGCCTATGTTTAAAAAAAAGGAAGGACAAAAGAAGGTGGAAAGTACTTGAAAGCTGGAGCAACTCTGGCTTTCATTCCCGATGCTGTTGTTTGCACAACACTTACTAACGTTCTGAATTTCTTTACAATTTACTGCCAACAACAGAAGAGCAGCAGGTTCCCTTTTAGTCCAATTAAGACTATTGTCCATGTTTCTCTTGGCTCTGAATTAAAACAAGCACACCTGGCGCTGGGTGCACACCTGGTACAAAGTTTCCAACCAGTCCCAGCCCAGAGCAGATACCACTGCAAGGTCCTGGTTTGCAGTTTCGGTCGATCATAAACATTTCTTTCCTTAGCAGCAAACATATTTATTGAAACACTGGCCATGGTACAGCTAGAGATAAGAATGATCTGCTCAGGTTTTATTTCTCTCAGACAGTGATGAATATTCATTTGATTGTAAAAGCAACCCCAAAAACTCCATAAACTCTCCACAAAATATTGGAAGAATCTTGGTCTTAAAAACTGAACAATCAAAACCAAATTAAAATTGGGGAGCATGGTTGCTTTGCAGCCTTTTTCAGTTAAGTTCTCACTTCCCAGCTACTGTGGTGACAAAGGCATTACAAATGCAAAAAATGACAGATTTCATCTTGCCAGATTAGCTTGGTAAGATAAACACATAAAGCAACTAAATAGTGTGCAACAAAGCAGATATTTGTCCTTTCAGACCAGGATTTATAAAAGGCATAGTAAGTATCTTTGAATCCAAGCCAGTTACCTTGTTTTTTCAGTTAAAAGAAAACATCTGAGGATAATCAAAGACCCCTTTTGATAATTTTGCCTGGTTTCTAATTCAGAAGGAGAAGGCAATAGAGATTTACTTTACATGCAACAAAAACATTCAGCCTGGTATAAACAAGAGCAAAACAATTTTTGCTCTGTTTGGTTTCAAAGATAAAATGAAGGGCACCACTAAGTATATAAATACATCCTGTTTTTTATGAATTCCGATGGGTTCATCTTCTTGCTTAGCCGAATGATTCAAACTATTCTAATTCCTTCTCAGGTTTAATTTGTTTTGTAGAAAATGAAAGGTGAAATTTGATATCTGAGTAAATATGTACATTTTCTTTACAGATAGTTTTTAATTTTTCCTGATAGAGCACAGTTGAACTCATTTCTCTTAATACTGCTTTAAAAAATCTATTTAATTGCAGAGTTGGAGCAAGGGGGGTTTTAAATCTGGAAAATGAAAAAAAGCTTTGTTTCCTATCATGTAGCATATTTTGCATCTCCCTTTCTTGTAGCTATTCTGTTGTGGTAAAGCATCCTGTCTGCAGCATTACATGATGTGGCAAAGTATCCACCCAGTCTGAAAGAAAGAGGGTTCATAAATAGGTTGTTATTTTAAAAGAGACTAATTTCTACAAATGGATCAGTTGGTACCAGTCTGTTAGGGATTCAGTCTTTGCTGAAAGTCTATGCAGCTCATCTTCAGAATCCACATTTAAGGCAAGTAACCTGCAAATTCTGCCTTCAGGGAATGATTTTCATGCCCAGAGTCCATGACATGTGGTAGAAACAGAAAGTCAAAGGTATTTTAAAATAAAATTATTTTAGAATTACTGTTCCAGGTAATAATATTTTTGTTCTAAATACTTCTGTGTAAAACATTGAGAATGTTTTGATTGAGTACATGTCATGTATGGAAAGATTTATGTTTCTACAAGAACTTTTAAAATGCATTTTTGTTTCATTTTAAGGTAGCAAAAATGAATGGGGTTATTTTTGCAAAGCAGAAAAACAAACTGACACCCGTGGTCCTGACAGAGATGAGAGTCTGTGACCCAGTGAAGGTCTTACAGAGGAATCAGGACCTAAAGTGGGAGAGCAAAGATGAGAATGGCTTTTGATCCCAGAATCACAGAATATGCTGAGTTGGAAGGGACTCACATGGATCATTGAGTCCAATTCGTGGCCCTGCACAGAACCATCCCCAATAATTACATTATGATGGCTCAATAGCCATCTCTTTCCTGTATGTAATGCCAGGAGAGGAGGAATGCCCTTTGTTAAGTTTCCTGAGGGTCTGTCTTGATACCTTTGTTTGTGCTAACCCTATTCCAAATGTTGAACAAGTCAGTTAAAAATAAGTTCTGGCAAATTTTGAGAACAAGACTGTGGGGCCTTAGCAGACACTCAGTCCTCTTGCCTCATCTTCTGGCATGGACCCTCACACTCACAAGGACTCTCACGGGCCCTGTGCAAGGACACTGGTGCCTTTGCTGGCAGAATGCAGTGCAGCATCTTCATGTAACACACCTGCCAGCTGCACCCATGTTTAAGTTTCAAAATAAGTGTTGTCCTTTAGTGGCACTTATCAAGGTCAAGTTAACCCAGATTATCCCAGGTTTTCATGCTGTTTCTCTGCTTCCTGGCTCCAGCAACTTCTTATCAGCAGGGAAGACTCTGTACAGTAAGGTTTCTGGAAATAAAGTGTCACTTCCCCACTATGAAAAATACTTAAAGGCAAGATAAGACATTAAGAACACAGCTGGCTAAGTAAAAAATATAGGAAGAAGAGCCTTCATGTTTTCCACCTGTTGAGGATCTTTCAATCTTTACCTCACTTATTTTCTTCTGAGACTCCCTGGATGGAGGGAATAAGAATGAATGAGCTATTCAGTCCTAACACCATCCAGTCATTGTAGCCTTTCCTACAAACTCCCCCACCAAATGAATTGTCACCACTAAAGGGATGCTGGCATGCTTGTTGCAAATTATTTTGACATTTTAAGTGGCAAGTGAAGAGTGTCTTAAGAGAGAACAAATATATGAGGGATGAGAATTTGCAGATATGACAATTGCCAGAACTTAATTTCTTAAAGGGGTAAGTAACCACAAAGTTATCTGGGTTTTTTTCCTTCTTTCTTGTCCATTTAACTAGTACTTTGCATGTATCTGAATGTTTAATTCAATTCAGAGCAAGGATCTATTTGATATATCTGAGAAATTATACTAGAATACATTTTGGGAAAGGAAATTTTTTGGGAAAGCTGGTAATAGCAATGGTAGCGATATCTGTTGGTCTGCGAAATAACATATTGTGGGAAGGCATATATTTAAAAAATAAAAAGTAATGAAAAAGCAGACAATGAAACATAATGTGATTGCTAAGAGTTTCAGTGCAGTTTATACACCAATTCTCTGAATTTTTGAGCTGCTTTGGACAGCCTAAGAGAATTTCTTTTCCCTAGCATTGGCTGCAGTTTAGTTCTTCTCTTTTCATGTCCAGAGGACCAAGTTTTTTCCTGACAGAATATTTCAACAAAAATGATTGTATTTTGTTGGAATAACTCATGTGTGTGAGAATAGGAGAGATACTTCATTAAACCGTAATTAAAACATACTAAAATTTCTCAACAAACATTTCCCTTTAACACCAGCTTCTTTTCAGCTCTCCCAGTACCAGTGCATGCTTTTGTGTTTTGGTGTGAGCTGATGGTGCTTGACACACTTGAGTGTGAATATTTCCATTCAAGTAGACGAAAAAGACAGTGCATGGAAGCAAAGTATTGTGAAGTCAGCCTTGCTCTGTGTGTCTGTGTCATGAGCAATCTGCCATAAAGCTGCGCATGGCTGAACCTATGAATGAAACCATGAATGGACATAACACGAAAACAGCTCATGCAGTGTGCCAGGACCAGAGCAGATAATAAGAAGAATTCTGTACAGCGCCGCACATCAATCCTCATGCCATCCTCCAACTATCTTGCCTAGTTCTGGTCCAGCGAGCAGGCCTAGAAAGAATAAAAGCAAAGCACAGCTACTCTGCTAGCCAAGTTATTTGTTCTAGACAGATGTTCTACTCGAAGACACAGTGCAATAACACAGGCTCATTTCAGAAAGGCTGACAAGCAATACTGAGACGGTCGCCAATGAAACACCAGCTACATTCAGATGAGAGATGAAAAAGTCAATGCATGCCAGTACAAAATCTATCATTTCAGTCCCCAACAAACTGTTCAAGTTCTCTTCATTGCTACAGTTTTTAAAAGTAAGACTTAGTTCTGCTTTGTATACTCCCAATGACTTATGTTTCCATTTAGAAAACTAGTTAGAACTATGCCTGTGTTCATGAACTGCATCATTGCCTCAAATAAATCCATTCTCAGTCCTGAAACCATACCTTTAAACCTAAAAAATGTGGGAAAAGACAGAAACCCTTGTAGAGCATCCAGCATAGCAAGGTGTGTGACTTGCGTGTCCCAGCATCAGAACCAAAACATTTCTCTCTGTGTTAGTCTCATGGAGGCTGTGTTCAGGGAGCTTGGCAGTGTAACTGTCATTGAAAGGAAACCTGCAGCTTTTTCATGTAAAATAATGAAATAGTTATAGCCCAATTCAGAACTCTTTCATCTTCCACTAACTCAATTCTCTTTCTTCAATCCCTATGAAAGCACTCTTTGTATCTCTCAAAGTATGCAGACTACATGTCCTGTTTCTGCAGCAGTATAAGAACTGTTTTTCATCATCATCATCCTCCCTTTGCAGAAATTTGAGGTATGGCTGTACAGAATCTGTGAGCTCTCACTGCAACACGAACATCTTCATTAACTGATCCCTTCTGAGTCGTCCCTTTGCCAATCTATACACCTGTCAAAAATACTGCCATGTCATGGGATCTCAGTCTTTTCTAGAAGCACCAAAATTTAGGAGAAAAGGAGAGATGGTCTCATACTCTATCAGCCTGAGGCGGAATTAAAACCAGAGTTCCATTGACAGTCATGGCCAATCAAACAGACTGGAGT
This sequence comes from Falcunculus frontatus, assembly GCA_013398115.1. Lineage (NCBI taxonomy): Eukaryota > Metazoa > Chordata > Aves > Passeriformes > Falcunculus > Falcunculus frontatus. The sequence continues at coordinate 166,494 of VZRV01010291.1, read as the reverse complement.
CTTCATGACTATGTACTCAAGAGAAAAAATGTTCCGACCAGTTCTTAAGAGGAAAAAAATTCTCATAGCCAAATGATATCTGAAATTATATTCAAATGAACTTATTTTGTTTTAGCTACGAATGCTCCAAAGCACAAAAGGAAGAGTGTGTGTGTGTGTGAGGGAATAGGGGAAGAAGAGAAACATGTAGCACACTCAACAGTGATTTTACAGTTCATATGAATGGGTAATTGGCCACTCCCTTCTGTTTTACTAGAATGGCATCTGATTTTGCATTAATCTGACCAACTACAATCCTGATAAGGCACATTCAACTAACCTGCATTTCATTTTTAGTATTAACTTGCAATGTAGTTTACCAGCCAGTCCTGTTAAATCAATGGCAAGAAGGGAAAGAAATGTTTGAGGATGTTTCTGTTGATCTGCAGGATGAATTTCCATTATTGTTTCCACTATTTTTCCAGAATTACGTCCAAATCTTGTTACCACATTGTTTTAAAGCCAGGCTAGGCCAGAAAGTCTGCCAATGGGCATGAGAAAACTTATACCACTTCTGTTTACAGACACAAGACTTGCTGCCAGACCAGGATTTCACTTTGGTTCTCAGCCTCTTTGTACAGTTTTTGTTCTTTTTTTTATTCTGGAGAAAGAAGATGACTTTGGAGATTTGAAATCTCATCCATTTCTTTTTGAAGACATAAGATTTTTACACCCTTCTGGGTATCTTTAATGAGTTTTAACTGGAATTCTAACTTTATTATAACTTCACAATATTTGCACAAAACCCCCCAAAAGCCATAGAAGAAGTACACCCTTCCTTATCTCGAGACATTCCCGCTGCCTCATCTCTTCATGACAAACCTTTCTTAGTATCCCACCAGCACATTAAACTTCATGTGGTTGAACTGAACTCTTTAAATCTTTTTCCATTCTGTTAATGCTGGCTTTGGCTGCTGCTCAGACTCATGACTGAGGAGGGAGTTTTGCAGCACAGTGGCCCACAGGCTGTGTAAACAAAACTACTCTATCTGCTGACACCACACAGAAGTTGAAGCATCAGGAGCTATTTCTCTGAGCAGAGTCTAAATTAATTATTCCTTGACATGCATTGTCAGTGTCTTTATTACATATTTAGAAAGTGAATCATCATTTTGAAGTGGCAAATGGACCAACTAAGTTGCTGAGGAAACCAGCAGTCAAGTACTGCCTGATAGCTTTTGAAGTGATAAAATATTTCATGTTGCCTCTGACTCTGTCCCTAAACCTCTCATCCACTGCAATAGTTCAGAAAAAATCTTGCCCTATTGCTCCTCTTTCTGTCCCTTCTTGCCATCTCACACACAGATGTCTATCTCCTTGAGGTAAGACAGTCCTCTTTGTTTGTCTCACCAAGAAGGTCTCCCCACAACAGAAGGGACATGAGAGCACCCCCAGAAGACACAGCATGGGAGATGGATGAAAATGGGAACCCTCACCAGAGAGAGAGCATTGCATTGTTCCCCCTCTCTTTCTCTCACTCTCATCTGCTTCTGTATTCATCCCAGAATTAATTTACTATAACAGTGGTAAATTATTTGAGTGAAGGAGTTACTCAGATTGTGAAAGGATTATATACTTACGTTTTCAATCTCTCTGTGGAGAAAAAGAGCTGAGTTTTTAACATAATAATGAGTTGTATTTAGAGCATACTAAACCCCATGATACTTTCCAACTTCTTATCTGAAAAAATACTAGAAAATCAACACTGAATGGCATGCAGGCTTCCTCCACCCACCACCTTCAAATGAACACAGGATTATGAATTGCAGGTAAGAAGCAGATACAAAGTCAGGTAGCAGCTGCATCATCCTGACCAGTTGCACACAGAGATATCCTTGGAGCCCACACATGCCACTGAAGTAAGTTCAGCCTCTTGGCGTTCAAGACAGCTTTGCTACAGATGGCAGGTGTCATCAACATTTTCCACATGAATAGGGTGAGAACCACCAGCTGGGCTCTCTTTCACCTTGCTTCTGCACAGCTGAACCAACTCAGGTTCTCAGCCTGCCCCCATACCTCCTGTTCTTCAACCCCCAAAGCTTTTATGATGTTTCAGATCGGCTAGCCACAAATGTGTGGCACTGGCAGCCATTAGCTGCTTTTGAAATGTCAGGTTGGAATGTAACAGAAAGACCATCAGTCTGTTTCAGACAGTCTCTGATAATTTGATCAGGGACAGACTGTGAAAATGGCTGGTCTGCTCTTGTGCTGCTCTTATGAAGCCAGCACCACACTCCATATCCACATTGTCTCCCAAGCAAATGTGCATCCATGGTGTAACCTCTCCAATGTAAAAGCTGTTTAGAGTGCAAAGAGAGTCACATTTATTTCAAAATTCATTTATTTCATTTCTTTAACACACTTATTATTTAAAATATCAGTTTCTCGTACTTCTAAAATAATTTTAAATAAAGTATGTTGAATTTTAGTGAAGTATACAGAAGGATAAGAGCTGTCTTTGATTTAGGAAATCAATATCAAGAAGATCAGGTGGCAGTTTCAGTACTAAAAAATCGAATCAAACCCTTCTGCAGAACCGAACTGTGGTTATCTTAATGTGCCATGAGGAAATGAACATGGATTGTCTCTGCAGGGCACTCAGCAGAAAGGGACTAATTTCAGCAGCCGTTAGAAAGTAAATGTTTGCATTTGATCAATGTTTAGATGCTCTTTGTGGTCAGTGGAGGGAAACGTTTCTTTGGAACCTCAGTTCATCTGACCTATTTAAAACAGTCACTGTATGGAGACAGGAACTTATCCTGAGAAGGACATAATTTTTTGTGAATAATTTTTGTGATACAGAGGAAACTGGATCTCTGGATTCCTTTCTCACAGGTTGTACAAGAAGCAGTCACCAGAAAAGCATTGGAGATTATTCCAAGTACTAAGAAGACTAAATAGGTCTGTCTGGCAGCACAGAGAATACACATTGCAGGGACAGGATACCTCTCCAGATTAGAAAAGGTCACAAAATCATATGATTGCATCCCACACTATCTGAAGATTAATAAGGAGAGCTGCTTCAGACGTAGAAAATATTATTGCAACTCTTTCAGTCCTCTGTACCTTTTCCTCCTCACAAGTGTTTAGGCACTCATAATTTGAAGAGGGAAACTTATTAAGAGAGGATGCAAGCTTGATATAGATTGAAGCCCAAAATCCCCCCAAAAACCAGTAGCACGGAGTCAGGTTGTGATATTGACTGATGCTCTCTGCAGAAAGCAGATAATGTCTCAGCTACCCAACTCAGGGTGAGTGCTTTCCACTTAAACTCAGCTGTTTCCAAAGACTTTCAAATATGGGGGACAGACGTCCAGAATATGAAAATCACCATCAGCCCAAAGAGAAGGGCTACTGGTTTTTGGTACAGATCAGTTTGTTTCCATTACCAGAGTCATGGAGGCTTTACCATCCCTGGCGACAGCTCCTATGGCTGGAGTCCATGCCGGGAATATGGTAGGAAGAACAAGCATCAGCTGATTTTATTTTCTTTTTTTTTTCCTTTATCCATCCCTTCCTCCCTGCCTCAGTCATCCCACCCCTCTTGTTCCCTTCATTCTCTGCTGGTAAATGTTGTCTTACCGGTCAAATCTCACCTTGCAAATGCCTTTTCCTGATAAGAAACAAAATCATTAAGAAGTTTGGTAACTTTAAAACTTTGTTTTAGTTAAAATATCCTAAGAAATCCAGGCCCTCTCCCCTACAGATATTATACAAGTTTTTGGTCTCCTAATGGGTGTATTGGGGTACTTCAGGTTCACATCAGAGTTATATTAATGTGATGGAGAAAAAAAATGAACAGATGCTCTAACGGAATCTTTAAGATCCCTGAATTATCAAAATACAGGTTCAGCTTACTCATTTTCACTCACATTGGATGCATACGTCTTCTTAGGAGCAGACAGCAATGCTTATAACACTGTTTCAATAATGGCTGTCACAGGTGAACAATCCTCAATGCCTCTGTGACCATGGCCTCCTGTTCTTTGTCATTTTTGGTTGGGATCTGGGTTATTTGTTTAGACTTGTTCCTATAATTTTACCCTGGCTGATGCAAAGGAGCTTTCCCCACCATGAGGCCAAAAAGGCAGCAAGGGGATGAGTTCAAAGAAAGAAGGCATGTTTGACTGAAGAGACTCACAAAATTTATTTGATTGATTGCTTATTCTGGAATCTCCTTGCTCCTCCTGCAAGCCACCTCTGCTTCTTTCACTCGACTGTCTCTTGGCATGCCACAGCAGACATAGCAGCTTTGGCCCACAGCTGTACTATGGAGGTGGAGGAAAACGAGCTTTCTGCAATGAATCACTGTGAGTAAAATTGTGAGTCATATAGAAGAATTCTTTACTCTTCAGTTGCAAACAAAAAGCTTGATTTTAGCTGCCACATCTGCACTCCCTCAAACTCACCACAAGATCAGCTTGCCAGGAGGCATCTTATGTGTTGCTCCCTCCACAAGAAACTCTGCCTTGCCCGCTGCCAAGCCTTGCACTACAGCGAAGCATGAGCAATGGAAAGCCTGCTTTGTGTACTTCCCCAGGACAGAGGGGAGAGACTCTGGAGATCTGCAGATCTGCAGAAGTAAAACTTCTGATCTTCAGCATTTTTAACACTGACTTTGAGCATCATAATGGGAACACCATTTTGTGCATATTCATCCATCTCTGGAAAAGGCGCAGAACAAGGAGCCAGAGTAACTGAAGGGGTGGCAGGGCTACCTGCGACAAGATATTTTCAGGAGAGCAGAGCAACATTATGTGTCAGAGCTCAATGCTGGGCAAAACCTTGACAAGAAGGGGTTCTGCTTTTGCAGAAGAGTGCTCAATCTTAACCTCAAATCCTCAAAGTCACAGCTGCCATCTCACCGTGTCAGGGCCCCACTATTTCTGCCATTTGGAAAGAGATGCCAGAATGGGTTTTTTTTTAAGACTGATTAGCATTCCTTGATGGATCGTGTTTCATTAAATTAAATAATGCTCCAATTAATTGATCTGTTAGCAGACATTCTTAATTTAGCAAATGCTGAGGAGAATGCTGAAATTACCATTATATTTCTGACAGAAGAGCCACTGAAATCTGGTAATTGATAGCTTTGCTGTTTTCTCTGATGGCCTGAAAAGCTTTTAAAGCTAAATTCTGTAATCGTGTTCATCTTTGGAAATTAGTTTTGTGAAACCACACATTTAGCTCTTGCTGAGAAATCTCATTTTAGTAATTTTTAACACAATTTATAATGCATAAAATAAATTAGCTTTTGTAGCTAAGCCAGCATATTTTTCTTCAATTTTTATCTCTTTCTAATATATATTTGACCTTGAAAACGGCAGTGTCTGTAGGATACTGCAGCCTAGGAACAAAGAAATAATTTCCATTCCATCACTATGGTTACACTTTCTTCTGTCTCCAGCACTGAGCCATCTGGAAGTGTTTAATACAGAGTCCTCGGGAGGGCAAGAAAACTTCATTTAATATCATTTAGTTCTGATTGCGCAAACACACACATTTACAAACAAACACACTTAGCAGAGCCCTGGCTGAGGCAAATAGATGCATTCTCTTAACATTGCGTATTAGATAGGACCAAGAATAGAGATCGGAGTATCATGGACCTCCATCCCTCACAGACAGTTCTTTTCAGTCCCACATGCTCACGTCTTCTTGTCTCAAGTGGTTCAGCCAAAATACAGGGCAAACACCAAGGCTTCCTGTGGGCTTAGGTCAGTGTTAGCTTCATGGATACCTTCATTTCCCATGAAGACAGACGTGATGATGAAGACTGACTAGAACTGAGAATCATGGCTTCCCTCTGACCACCGTTAATTTGATTTGGAAATAATTTGGATATGTCCTCTAATGCTTATCTTTATTCTGACCGAAAAAAGCAAGTCATGGTCCCAGGAACATGGAACACTTCTTGCGAAAAGGAAGAATATTTACCCTTATGGTTCTTCACTCTTTCAAGTCGAGTAACTTTATCACCTGATTGGCAGCTGAGTGCAGGGGGTCAAAATTGTTCTGTTTCTCCTCTTTTCTTAGGTGGAATCACCACAATGCCTTTTTTCCAATAAAAATCTTCTGTTGGCCAAAATGTGTCCTGTGTTTATGCAGTATTTGTGCGATGTCCCGTAACAGGCATATTTCCTCACTAATAAAAAAACTTCCCAAAAATCACACTTATTAATGTCACAATACACAAAAATTTATCTCTCATGTGAGCTCAGCTCACTAGAGACTTCATTCAGAGCTAGGAAGTGTTGCTAGGAAATAAAAACCTGAAAAAGATGGAAACTGACTTATAGATTTCAATCCAGCAAAGACTTCTTGTTCCTGAAAAGATTAAGTATATGTTGAATTCAAAGCAGAGCATCACCGCTGATAATCCTGAGCTCTATGCCATGGTCTTTAAAGTTCCTTTCTTTTACTTTGATAGCTTCTTTTTTTCCTGCATTGTTACAGAACAAAATTTTTCATACCCCACAGAGATTTAAACAAATATTTTTCTGTTTGGGGGGGTGGGGTTCAGAGTTTAAAAAGAGAAAAACTATAGACAAAAACATGAAAAAAATTATTGTCACCAAAAGCCAAACTTGCTAAAAATTAACATTTGCCAAAAAATAAAATACACTGCACTTCATTTTAAAATTATGTTTTTCAAGAAAATTTTTTTGACAGGTAGTTATCATTAGATACTTTTGAGACAACGAGCTGTGCTGGAGTTCTCATATTACAAAAATTTGATGTCAGATTTCTTCCTTTATACTTTATTCAGTCCCTGCTAAATACATGCACTCTTCTCCTGGCCCACAGATTCCCACTGTGTTCTGTTCCACATTGCCATCCTCATTTTCTTATTTTCATCAGACACCATTATTCTGAAGCACTACTTCTTCTGCTCTGTAATGTAACCAGAGTAAATGCTTTACCCAAAGGCCAGGTGATAAGCCACCCCACTGGACTAACGCCCAGTCAAGGTAGTTTGCCTTTCGCCAGCCCCAGCTGAGCCCTGCCCTACCTGAGCCTTCACAGACTGCCATCAAAGAATTGTCCTGCGCAGAAGTTTTAGAAACATGAGCATCTGAGATACAGAAAACTGAATGATGCTGTTGATAATACCTATGAAGTATGAAAAATCATATCAGTTGAATAAGCTATCCATTTTGTATTACAACTCCTGTCTACCAAGACCATTTTGGCCACGTTGATCTTGTTGACAAAAAATAGCACAATTTTGGCAAAATGTTTCTCAAAGAAGTCAGTGCTGTGCACAGCAAACAGTCTCAGAAATGGTAGTTCGTAAGACAGAAGACACAGGATGAAAGCCCACCACCACATATCTCCTCAGCCAAGACATTACCTCCCACTTGACACGAGCCCTCTCCAAATAGGGTTTCTCACTTCATCCACTCAGAGTGCCACAGGAACAAGTTGCACTGCTCAGAGGACATCAAGCAAGGAACTTCTGAAATGTCACAACAGGGAAAGCAAAGAGCACTCTTTCCTTCAGCTACACCTGAGATACGTAAATTGTATATCCTTTAAGGTTCCAGCCTTCAAGAGCGCAAACAGAGCTGAAAAGCTGCAAAGGTCCATCTAGCGCTGGGAGTAAGGAAGAGGCAACAGAAAAAAACACCCCAGGCTGAGCCATGCTTGGTCTGCCCAAAACATGAGGTGGAGCTCACGGTCTGATTTCTCCCAAGATAGAAGTGCAGAAGCTGAATGTTAGATTACAACCATTTCCCTCCAAATTTCTCTTCTCCTCTTGATTATCCAGAGTTTGGTACGTCTTTGAGCTTCTACTAATATTCCTACTTGTACTTTTCTGAAACAAAGTGACGTCGTGTTTATGCACTGAATAGGAGCAATTCTAATACGGTCATCCTAAATCATCATAAAAATCATCAGGCGAAGTGCCATAACACTGGAAGTGCAGCAAGTCTTCTGCTGTTTTGTTCATCCCTTACCCTTTCCAGTAAAGCTGAATGGCACATTTTCTCACCTTTTATTTATCTTGTACGCACAAGTAACTGAGCTGGGAATACTATCTTCATGTCTATAAAGGCACTGATAGTTCTCTTGTGAGTGTGTGGTGCAAAGAAACCTCAGACTCAGAAATTCCTGTTGCATTATCAGTTCATTTGGCTGGGCAGTGTAGCTCAAATTGGGAGACTCTTACTCCTGTAACTCGTATCTACATAAATCTCCTTCAGGATATTAGATGTAAAGGCCAATTCTACATTGAGGGAAATGAGGAGGTGTATGTCAAAAGGAAAAGAAGCATGTCCTCTCCTCCCTAGTGGAAATGGTAGCAGAAAAGAAAGGAGAATCCTTCAGTTCCAGGTATGAAGCACCAGCAAGGTTCTGGACTTTAAAATACGACATGGTGGGATTTTTATGGTGTTGCCTTAATACAGTTTAAGGATGCACTGTGGGAGATGATGAATTTGAAAAAATGTGACTTAAGCTTCCTGTACAGGGTTGATTCCTGATTCGGCAATTAAGAAAAGAAAATGACTGCATGCAGAGAAAGCCTACATGATGTCCACTTGGTATATTTGAGAGCCCTAAAAGCAGCTTCTTACTGCCCCTCTCTAGTTTCTCTCAAGCAGGTTTCCAGCCCACACCTCCAGTACTGACAAACTCTTTCTTTTTTTTCTTTTTAAGTGTTTTAAATTTTCAACAATCATAATTTTGAAATTATCTTCAGACATTGTACGTGGGCTGTGAGTGAGAATAATCTAGCGAAAAGTGGTAATAGCAATTAACAGTAAGGGATGTTCTTAGAAAAATGTCATTCTTTTCAAGCAGAGTTGGAACACTATTTTCTGTCAACACAATTTTCGTTTTCATAGGTAACACATAAATAAGAATATGTTTGAGGATCATCCATATTGACAAATTAGCAAATGTCTGGAAACTATTTTTCTTGCATTCTTTATTTGGCTAGACTTTTAAATTTTGATTCCTACCTCATCTCTGTAAGTTTCCTTACAGGAATATGAATCTGTGGGTTATATTTTCTGAAAGACCTAAAAAATTACTGTTTTCAATATGAATTTCTGGCCTTGAAAAAATATCTATACATATATGTATACATACACACTTCCTTTTAACTGCATGAGTGTATGAAATTTGCATAATGAATTGGTGTATTGGTCACAACTACACACACTTGATGCCAGAAATTCTCATTTTAAGATTGCTTTCTACTGATTACATCTTGGCCTGGAGTCTCCCACGCTGGGGATTTCCTTCAAGCTGAATGGTTTTGGAAAGTTTAAATATTTCATATGCTTCTGAGAAAGAGGTGAAGGAAAAAAGGAAGTGCTTCAACCAATTAAAAAAAAAAAAAAAAGAAAACCTCTCTATGACTCATCTTTGCGGAGAGAGCATTATCTTCTTACGCTTTGAAGAAAAGATGCAGAATTTTGCTAGGGAGCTAACTTTTTTTGACAAGAATATGCTCTTTACTGCCACCATACCTTTAAAAAAATGGCAGTTCCCACTTGTTCAGCCGAGGCATGCCCAGCAGTGGGTGTAGCTGTTTACCTTCTGAGTCCCCCAATCTTTACACCTTCCTCATGATCACAGTCCCACAGAGCCACAGTGGGTCCACGTCCAATCCTGAGACAACAACAGGGAACTTGTTGCTGCTTGGAATGACTGCCCTGACAGCATGCGGGCAAGGAACAGAAGAGAATACCTGGACTTATGCAAAAGTGCCAAAAAGAACAAATCGGGATAAATGCCTGGGAAACCAAGTTGGAAGGAGTGAGCAAGAAGCTGAACCAGAAAAATAAGCTACAGTTTGGTCTGATTAAGGACAGAAGAGCGAATTCCTAGTCCCAGTAGATTGAAAAACCTTTCTGAGCCCTCTGCAAAACCGTGATTAAACAATTCGCAGTATCTTTATGTAAAAGAGAAACAGGACCAAATTGAAATTGCTCAGCTGTCATTATATCTGCCATTATGTGTTGATAATTAGTTTGTATACTTCTTTATGGTGAATATACATTTACACATCTCTAAATACCTCTGATTAGGTAAAAATTAATCCAAAGCTGAAATTTTGGTGCAATTGAAAGTTATTGTAGCTTTGCCTTGAACTTCAGCTGACTGAGGACTCCACAGAACCTTGATGAGTAGCACATCACATATTAAGCCCTTCTTCATGGGGTTTGTGCTACAAGGTGTCATTACTATTCCATTAGTCTTCAAATGGTGTGACAGAATTTACTGTACTTGCAGAATTCATAGCAGCACAAAACCAATAAATTAAAACAATAATCAGGAATCAAGCAGTTTCTGAGAAAACGAGGATACGTAATTCAGTCTCTAAAAACATCATAAAGCATAAAGAGGAGATGAAGGAACAGCACTCTGACAGACACAAAAAAAAAATCACTCACAGTTGGCACTTTTAAAGAAAACAAAAAACTTCTCCTTAGGCATGTTATTATCAATCAGAAAAAAACCCCACAAGCAAACAAACAACCCCCCATCAAAACTATATCCTCCCAGAATTCAAATTGCAATAATCTTCCATTGCAAATAGCAATATTTTTGGTGTTTACATTCTGCATGATTTAAAATATGAGGCAAGAGTCTTGCAGAACAGCAAAAAACAACTTGCAGCACTAAAAAAGCAAAAGTAGAGATTAAAAAAAATATCTTTTTACTGGAACTACTAGGTGATCCTTCAAGTTCTTGAGCAGATTGCAGAGAAAAAAAACCAAATAGAGACTAGCTATTTTTTTTTTAGAGGTCATCAGCCGAAAAAGACCAAAAATCATTAGGTGTTTTACAGGTTAATGGCTTGTCTTTGGTCTGCAGCTGCTGAAATACTGGGGGTTTTGTATTGTTTCATTTCACGCTGTAAAAACAGCAAGAATTTAGACCATCTAGCTATGTCTACTTCCAACCAAAACAGGTAACTCCAAAGATTGGAAAACCTAGTTTTAACAGAAATACACTGGGAAAACATATTTTCCCCCTGAGATTCCAAGTCGCTCTGAATTCGCTCCAGTATTTAGGCAGATAAATGAGGATGTCTAAGCCATCTTCAGTGGTATTTAGTTCTGTATCACTCTGTTTGGGTCCCTAAAGAGAAGCAGGCTGAAGTGTGAAAGGAGAAACAAAGCTTGCTTCCAAGTAATAATTTTATCCAGGACTGGAGAGAGAGAATTCCATCACCAGCACAGCATTTCTTCCTGCTGCAGGTGGAGTGAGTTTCCACTGAGTCTAGTGCTACACAGGCCAACCAAGTCAACAGCATGTTTATTTTTCACTGCAGACCTGCCTTGGAAAATCCCACCTGCCATCTTGCAGCTCTACTTAACACAGAGTACTGAGAGCAGAAAAAGGATGGTAACAAAAAGGGATGGTAACACACATGGTTCTTAGGGTGGGGCTGTTTCCCTCACTGTAGTTGAGCACTACACAGGGATCAGAGAAGGGGTGACTCAACTGCACCAAGCCAAATTGTGGTTGGGCAGGGAAAGGAAGTCACCAAAACCAAAGGAAACAAAGTGATGTCTTGAGTGGATCATTTGACAAATCTTCCCAGAAGCTGCACTATTAATGAAATCTTGTTTCTAGCAGTCTTTGCATATTTAAGTGTAATAAGAGATCTGCTCACTTTCTCGCAATACTGGCAATTATATTAGCTCCTGACTCCAGTTGCTCAGGGTGCACTAGTACTCAGGTTATCCTCTGTTTTCATTACCACAGGACACACTACTTTTCCCATGCCTGACTCTGCTTGGAAGAGAGCAGAGTGGGAAGCAGATCTTCAGCTTTGCGTCTTCTCTTCAATTCTGTGTGATGTGAGCAACTGCTCTTAAGTTTTGCCTTTGGCCAGGGCAACACAGAGCTAAATAGGACAAAGAATCATAAGGAGTGCCTCTATTGGGCTTCTTGCCTATATCATACAGGAAATAGCAAGGTAGCCATTGCAGAACTGGTGAAAGACCAAGAGCACTCAAGTCTTCCTAGAATCAATGTGATTTGATTCAAGTATAGCAGGAAATGGCTCTTAAAGCACATAGTTAATGTAGCACTTTTAGAATGCCATTAGAGTTCTGATATATTATTAATTAGATGAAATAGGGAAAAAAGACACAGCAGATACCAATTACTACAGCACAGGCTGTAAATAGTCTGACTTCTCAATTTTTCAAGTCTTCTAGATATAACTATATTAATGCTTTATTTAATAAATATTAATTTCCTTTCAAAGTGAACAGCCTTATCAAGCACATTTCACGCGTATGTGCAGGTGATGTTAAATGTCCTCTGGACATAAACAGAATTAATTCAATTTTCATTTTGAGATCTGTCTCATTTTAATAAATGTACATAAACTGTATTTAAAGAGTATATTTATACAGGTATAGCAAAAAGATGTTTTCAACTACCACTCTGCTCTAACAGTTCTCAATTTCTATAAGTACTATAATATTGAAGGTGGTACTGGGCTGCTAATTATCTTGGGCCAAGAATATTCTTACTGAAGTCAACTGATATGCTTCAGACTTGTCTGGAATAGAATGGGTGTCCCACAAAGGTAGTTCCAATATTTTTAATGCACCTCAGTTAACGTGAACTTCTGAGACATTTCTGGCAAAAGAGGTTTGGCAGCAAGATGAGCAGCATTTAATTCTTTGGGGTTCTCAGCAGAAAAAGTAAAGACACAAGGAAGAGGAAGGACTGGCTGATGAGTATTTCTACAGGAATAGCTTCCATTAATCACCTTTTGAGAAAGCAGTGGGTTATTTGCTTTTCAGGAAAAGAGATTATAAATGCCACTAACTTATCTTCTTTTCCTGGTGAGTTTAGACATCCTGTTGAGTAGGAATATGCTGAGAAGCATGAGAGAATAGAAAAGAACTCCAGCTGAGCCAAACACACCCTATTATGCAGCTTCCAGCATTTCAAGATAACTATGCTCACTTGGACAGCATCATATTCCTAATTTTAACATTCTGCATAGGCTAGTCTGGTGTGACGGAATCAGATTGCTGAAAAGAAGATGTTTAAAAAGTTGGAGCTGCTGCTTTCCAGAAGCTTTACTGAAAAATTGCTTTTAGTTATAACCATACAAATATTTCTATAAACATACTCATTATGCTTGTGCTATATAAGCCATAGTAATATGACTTCTTAAGTTCAAATTTATATTATCATTCTAAGACTTAAAATATGAAGATTGTATTCCACACCACTGTGATTCATTGTAAGTGCTGCATATTAGCAGAAGAACAGCTAGCCTCTGTGTGCATATCACCCACACTTTACATAGTACCACAAACAAGGTCCAAGATTCAACAGTTTTTGTAGTTCTGAGATTATCTCTGCAATTAAATTCCTCTCCACTAAGCGTTTGTGACCGACATCCATGGACACAAACAGTACACACATATAATTGGATGTTTAAAAGCCATTTTCATGTTTCTCCAAGTAGAAGGAACATCTTCAGGAAGAAAAGAGTTTTCAGGCTACTTAAATTTAAGAAATTATGACCTGAATCCAAACTTTGCAGCACAGCATTTTGCTGAGGCAAGTAAAATGTCCACAGATAAATTTGAATTATGTGTAGTAGCCATTCCAATCTGCAGAGTTATTACATACTGGCAAAATAATACTTGAGGGTATACTAATACTATAGTATTAGTACAGTAGTACTAGTATACCCCGAGGTATCAGTATATTTAATCCCTCTATCAGGGATCAAATAAAAAAGGGGCAGCTGGGTGATGGGTGACTGAGAACAAACTTTGGAGGTTGTTATTCTAACAAAGCATCATCCCAGAAACAACCCATCCCCTCTGGCCACAGGTCAAGTGTTTGCTCTGAAACGCTACAACAGGCAGAGTCAGTGACTACTGCTGTTACTCTGCTAGGGGAAGGCACTGTCAGGGAACAGGGGACCTGACAGTGGGGCCAGAGCAGCGCTGGCAAACCCGGATGTGCAATAGGCCTGGAGCAGAAATTGTGTATGTCACAGGAAGCCAGAGCCAGAGGGAACAGAGTATGAGGTTGATTTGCTGATTTCCTAATTAAACAAATTAGGAAAGGAGATATGGCCAGAGACAAAGTTGAAGAAAATCCCAGTAAAGCTCCTTGGCCAGCACTTCCAAAGATAGCTCAACAGAAATGTGTTGACTAGCCCATTTGCCTGGAGAGGCTGCACGGAAAATGATTAGGTTTTTTCTCACAAATAAAACTTTTTGACGGAAATACTGCGAATAAAAGCAACCACAATGTGGAAAGAAAGCTCAGGCCACTAGAGAATTGGATCACACATCTCATGAATCAGCAGCTGTGTATAGGGTAAGGTTATGTTAAAGTGCATGTCTGCCTTTTTGCAGCAGTATTCACGATCTTTTGCGTGGCCTTGGGTCATCTGCTTAGCAGGAGTTAAATAAACCTTTAAAACTGTACACGTTTTCTCAGAGAGCCTACAGATACACACCTATTAAAGAGGTGAGGCAGGGTGAAAAAATAGTGCAACAAAGATATTTTTATTTTGTATACAGTCTTGTTTTCAATACCAGTAGGGAGGAATATAAAAAGGCATCTGAAACTCCCATCAAATTCTAATGGGAATTGAACACTCAAATCATTGCATAGATTTGAAAACACTAGTCAGAGTCTCAACTTCACACATCCTGTCACAGTTATCTACCATATTAAATTGCTGTGGATAAAAAACACACAAAAAATAATTTTTCCCTTTCATGCTGGGTCCATTAATTCATCTTTTAAAACTGACCCCCCTTCTATTTTATACCATTTAATTTTCATTCATTCATAAAAATTATTCATTTAAGTCATAAAAATTCATTCTTTGTCAAAAATAAAATATTCCATCATCTCTGCCCAGTAACTAGTCTAGGTGTCATTTGGATTTTGCTTCCCACCTTTCTAACACATAAATACAAAAGTGAGAGCACAGAGACTTGCAGAAGGATATAGAATATCTAAGGAATTTTAATCACGTGACGAATAGCTAAGATCTTATACAATTTTGGGAAATCTACAAAAATATTCCGGTAATTCTTACATTGACTCTTTAGTTGGTTTCTTTGTTGGTGGTGGTTTGGGTATTTTTTGAGTATGCTTTTTGTTTGGGTTTTTGGTGTGGTTTTTTTTTCCTTTTTAAGATTATCAAAGAATTACAATTAATGATTAATTACACATAAAGGTTAATTAGATTGCATGTTATGCTGTGAACAGAGATATGAAACAATAGGTATCCTAGGAGGGGATAAAAAAGGCTCATGAAAGCCAAAAACCAGAAAAACTCTGAGGACACAACACTGATAAACTGAAGCCTTGCTTATCAGCAGGGGTGCACTGTCCTATTAGCTGTAAAGAAGGAAAAAGTTACATATCCAGAATGAGAATAGAAATAGCACATCGGTAATCAAAACATGTCCATGAATTTCAGACCCCTTCCTTCCTAGCCCTATTTGTGATCATTCTTGCTAACACAATTTAGCAATCACCAGCTTTCACATTCCTACAAATTTAATGTCATGAAAAATCTACTGTGAAACTTAAGCTCAATTTTTGGCATCTGATAACCCATTGTATACATGAGAAGGACACTAGAACCATCTCTGTGGGGTCATAGCTAAACTCTGCGCCTTGTCCTCATATGTTTTACTAGAAATACTTCAAAAACTTCTATATATTTCTTTCTGCCTGGTGATCTTTTCTGATCCATAACAATCAAACTGCTAATTTCTTATGTTATACATGAGGCAATGAAAGGACAGGCAGGAGCCTTCTAAGGTTTGTTGTCACCCTCTTATCCTTAATGTATGAAAGAGTGGCTTTTCTCAATTATACAGGCTGCAAAGTGTGTAAGGTTGATATACCCCTGAGAAAACTGAAAATATGGGGCTAGAGAAAAAGTATGAGAAGTATCTGTAAAACAGAGCTCCAGACACTTATCTTCATTTGTTGACAGAACTGAAGGCCACGTTTATGCTATCCAGGAAAACAGAAAAGGTGTTTGAAGAGACCTGTGACAGGTATTCTTAGATGCAAAATAACTGAATAGCAGACCAGGTATCTTACTACCTCGTAGCAGTAACCAAGAAGAAAAATCACTTCTTTGGCAAACTAAAATGTGCTGTAAGAAGGCAAAATTCCCACCTCAATGGCTATCCACAAAACTTCTTTCAAGGAATAAATTATCACAGTGGGATTGAATTATCAATACGTGACAAACCTCTTTGAAGTCGCTGGAACCAGGACTGGATGTGCTTTGCCACCAAAGGCATGCAGCAGAAAAACAATGCACTAACTTGTGTTTATTTGCTTGAAAATAATAGAGAGCAGGTAGATTGGATGAAATGGATTTTAATAGGACTGAACTGCTCTCAACATAGCTGCAGTCTCTGAATTATTAACTAAAGTCTGTGAGCGTAACTTTTAACTGATATCTGCAGTACAAGTAGTTTCACATGTACTGTGGTCAGTCACAATATATAAAATCTCACTTTTCAATAAGTCATATGGCTCTTTCACAGAACAGAGTGCAACAATAAAATAAAGGGGAAGAAGGAAAAAGAAAGATGAATGAAAACCTCAATTGACAGCATTAATTCAGTCACAGGCAAATTAAAGAGAAATCTCTTGAAATGCTAAGAGTGACTGATCTTCACTTAATTCAGTATTTTTCCAATACATAATCAAACAAAACCAGGTTGATCCAATTTAGAGTGACTGTCATGGTACTAGAGGTATAAACTAGCTTATCACTGCCAGGAATCCAGAAGCACACCAAATTAATACTTTTTGTATTATTTTCTTGCAGGATAACTGCATTGTAGTTGTAACAGCATTTCTGTTTAGGAGGACAGATTTCTACTGTCTATATCATTTCACTGGGAACAGAAATTAATTAGAGATTTGCAATCTCCATGGTGAGCAAATCAAAGGTACAGAGCAGTATGTGGAAATAGTACAACATCTTCTGTTTGTTTTTGTTTCGTCTGTCACCATGAGACCTGAGCAAGACCTAAGGAAACATCTTCATTCTACTCAAGTGAGCCGCATTTTTTTGTGTGGATGAGAGCGGTGAGAAAGCTCATTTTCTCTATGGGACATAAATTCTCTCTGTCCCAATTCTATAACATTCAGCCTCTGACTCCAGACGGTCCTGTGTGCATTACTATCATGTCAATGTACAAACACACCACTGCAACAATAATGAAATAATGAGCCAACAGATTAAGGGGTTTTAATTTTCATTTTCATATTCACTGCTTGGAGAGAATCCCAGAAGTGGCCAAGTACATGTATTTTATAGCATAAAAGATAAAGTAAAAAAGGAAACATTGATCAGTAATAACAATTTTCAATACCATTATGTTACAATTGCATTAGAAAGACTTATCTTTCTACCTGAAATAGAGAAATAACTTTGACAACAAAATAAAATTCACAGCAGTTTTTTTTAGGTAGCCCCTCATCTGGACAAAGACTGTTTGCTGTTATGCATACCTCCACACAGCCTAACTAGTTTCTGTTCCAGTTTTTTTTTTTCTTAGTCACGCTGAGATAAAGCAATCAAATAGAATGTTTCTTTCTGTC
The DNA here is from genome assembly GCA_013398115.1 of Falcunculus frontatus. NCBI lineage: Eukaryota > Metazoa > Chordata > Aves > Passeriformes > Falcunculus > Falcunculus frontatus. Next base: position 148,851 of record VZRV01010291.1, on the reverse strand, counting down.
CTTTGTGGCAGTCACGAAACCCAAAGTAGGAAGATTCCATTTTGGGTTAAAAATAAGTATTGTAAATCAACTTCATTAGCTCTATTTTTAGTAGCTTTACTAAAAAAACCCAATACCTCCCCCCTCAAAAAACCCCACAAATCAACCACAAGCCACCACAGCAAACCACAAAAGCAAATCAAACCCACTAAAAGACACTTTTATTTTTATGTGCATTTCTCTAGTTTCAATTTTCCTTTCAGAAATCTGAAAACACTCTTTTCCCCTAAGCATGTCGTCCCTTCAAACGCTAGGTTTTAGGGTATTTTTAGCTTGTATTCTGAAAGGAGTTGAAATTGACACAGCTGGTTTTTCCAGACAGGAACAGCAATTTAACATAGCTGTGTGGTGCAGGAAATTGCCAAGTACAAGCAATGCAGCCCCAGGATCAGGTGTGAGCTGGGGGCCCGGTGTGGCTGGTGCTGCAGCAGTGTCTGGTATCAGCTGCTCCTCTGGCACAAAGTTATCCCCGGGGCACAATCCCTTTCCTTTAAAAGAGAAGCACTTATGCAGAGAGCTGTGTTTGTGAATCATTCTGTCACTCCACTGTTACTCACCTACCACAGTCCTATTTATTTTTTCTCAAGATTCAGTGACACTGATAAGCTGCTCTCTTCCAAAGTATTACACGAACATATCAACTTCATCCCTTTTCCTGGTCTGCTGAAGTGAATTGTTACAAAGCTTGACTCAGTTTGTGTCGTGGTTGGCTGTATTATAGGAGCAAGCATGAATGGCTGGGCTGCACTGCTGAGCTTAGGAAACTGCAAGCAGCCCAGGGCTAGGCAGAGGGGGCTCCACAAACACTCGTAATTGACACAAAATAAAAGTTTCACTAGCTAAGCATATTTTCACTAGCTGAGCTCAAACCAGCACAACAATGCTGACAGGCAGACAATGAAACTGAACCTCTCTGCAAAACTGTTCAAGGCTAAGAGAAGTAACTGGCATGTGAGAAAGCCTGGCCACGAAACATGAAAAATCAGGGACCAATTTGCCTGGAAAACATAGGGTAGAGAGCAAGAGGAGCAAGAGACCTCAGGAAGGTGGAAGGTTCCCATTCCAGTGTGTGCACACAACTGCCTGCAGAAGGGGAACAATCAGGAAGGAATAGAGCTCCACTTCCAGCCACAAAACTCTGGCTTTGCTGCAATGCATCAGGGGGTTGGACTGAAGTCCCCATTGGCCTGAATTGTCCTCAGATCCTACAGTCTTAAACATTATGATGTCTTTACAAAATAGAGAGTTCTCCCCATTTTCCTGCTGGAGCCACAAAAGCCAGAGAGATGTAACTTTCTTAGGTATCACAGGAGAAGCAAGATTTTGAAAAATCTGAAATGCAAAACTGAAGTCTTGGATCGTAGTCAGAAGTATTACTCAAACCATCATGGATCATAGATCTTTGTCATGGGTTCAGATTTGTCCAAGGCCAGATTCAGTGACTAAACTCAGATAGCCCAAATGCATCTGAAATCACAAAACACCATCCAGAAAAACTCCCTGTGCTTCCAGCTACAAAACAACTTCACAAATATGAATCTTGAAATGTTGGCTGTGTTTCTTAGTAGGAAAGTATTCCTACTAATTCAATTTATTCCAAACAAAACCAAGTTATGACCAAAATAATTTTTTTAGCAGTAGAAGAAACAAATGCAACAATCAAAATTTTGGTATTTTATTTCTCTTAAATTTTCAGCATTACTACTGGGAAAAGTCAAGGCTGTCAAACTGCACCTTAGAATCATAAAATAGAATCATAGAACGGTTGAGGTTGGAAGGGACCTTGAAGACCATCTGATTCCGACCCCTCTGCTGTGGGCAGGGACAGCTTTCTTCAAACCAGATTACTCAATATCCCATCCAACCTGGCCTTGAACACTTCCAGGGATGAGGCAACCACAGCTTCTGGGTGCCACCTGTTCTAGTGCCTCACCATCCTCAGAGTAAAGAATTTCTTTTTAATATCTAACCTAAGGTTCACCTCTTTCAGTTTGTACCCATTAATCCTTGTCCCATCACTAAAATTCCTGAAGAAAAGTCCCTCTCCAGCTTTTCTTGCAGTCTCCCTGCAGATACTGAAAGGCTGCTATGAGGTCCCCACACAACCTTCTCTTCTCCATGCAGTCACAACTGTCTCAGCCTGTCTTGATTGGAGACACGCTCCAGTCCTCTTATCAACTTCAAGGCCTCCTCTGGACTTGCTCCAACAGTTCCATGTCCCTCTTATGTTGGGGGCACCTGAACTGTACACAAGAGGGGTCTCACAAGCAGAGTGAAGAGGCAGAATCCTCTCCCTCACCCTGCTGACCATACTGCTTTGGATGCAGCCCAGGATTCCATTGGCTTTCTGGGATGTGAGCACACACTGCCAGCTTGAGTTTTTCATTAATCTCTACCCCAAGTCTTTCTCCACAGGGCTGCTTCAATCACTTCTCCACACAACCTCTAGGTGAACTTGGGCTTGCTCAGACTGGGGTGTAGGACCTTGCACTTCCTCTTGTTGCACTCCATGAGGTTTGCATCGGCCCACATCCCTCTGGATGACACCCCTTCTCTACGATATCAACTGCACCACACACAGGTCGGTGTTATCAGCAAATTTTCTGAGGGTGCCCTTCATCCCACTATCAATCTCACTGTCACCTTCTCCAAAGCATAATGCCAGGAACAATTTTCAATTAGGCCAATCAGTCCAGTTAACACTAAACTCACTATATTTCATTCATGCAATAAGAAATATTAATAAATGCTAAAACTGATCAAGGTAAGCATAATGATATGTTGCTTAATATTAGTAATACATTTTACCTCTGCTCAGTTGCACATCCACTTGCAGGTACTGACTCTATTGGGAAACTAATGGTTCCTCTTAACTTTGCAGGTATCAACATACTGAAAAATATATCATCAAAACATGAAAGCAAGGAAAAAATTCAAACATAGGTTTGGAATTGTATCAGTTTTACACAAATTTAGAAAGGACTTGAAACTGCAGTACACTTCATTCCCACAAGAGTGTATACTGGGTTTTTTGGCTTTTCATCTAAGTGTGGCTGTTTCACATCATTAATGCAGATACATGGGACAAGAGACAGAGTGTCACGAGTGCCAACACTCAACATAGCACACATTCAATTTGCCTAACAAATGTACAAGCTGCATCTGAAATGAAATTATGTGATTGCCTAAAACATCACCAGCTGAAGACTACTTTATAAACTTGAGTTACGTTAAGTGTCCTTCAAACTTAACAGCACAGAGCAAATGATCTTTGTGATAAAGCTTTAAATCCCTGACTATTCTTCAATTTCAAGTATCAGAATACTGGTTTTGTGGACAGGTAATTTTCTTCACAGTGAGGAAATCTCATGTTTGCATGACCTACCTATATATTAGAAAAAATGAGGTGTTCTTTTGCCTCGGTTTGCAAGACCTTCCTGGAAAGCTTCCAACTAATCCGCTCACCCCCAGAGTCATGACTGAAAACTTCTGTAAAGAGGGGGTTTGCTTACAAGTTCTTCAGGAATTTCAGGAAACTGCTCTTGATTCTTCCTGCTCTACAGGCAGCTAGTCAAGATTTTGTTTTCCTTTCCAAGAGATGGGGAAGGGACAGAGGCAAACAAATAGCACATTAAAAAAAGAAGACTAGAATTATTCACTGTCAGGATTAAGGGTGACTCTTCAGTTACCAGAACAATAACTGTAGTCAACTGATAAACACCTAATGCCTTGTAGGAACTCAGATCTCAGAGCTGAAACAAATTTTTGCAATGTTGTTTCTGTCACCTATCATAAAAAAAGGAAAGGATAATCAGCAAAATAGCAGGATAAGGAGACAAATACTGACCAGGTCTAGGTAAAGATATAAATTATTGTTGTGTTATTGACACAGCAATGGCAGGAGTTTGTGAGTGTGGAAGGACAAACAAGATTTGATCCCCTTAGGCTAATGCCAGTAAAATCATCCCCCAAAAGGATGTCTCTAGTGTTTGCTGAGACAGTAGCTCAATGTTACCTCTTGCATCAGTAACTACAATGAATAGTTTTGAGAGCGTGACTTGTGTTGGCAAGGGCAAGGAAAATATTTGAAGCATGTGATATGGGACATGGCAATGAGAGCAGTGAGAGCTCTTGCCAAACAAATCTCTCCATCAAAGGCAGAGAATACTAATCCCAGACCTTTCTAATTCAAGTTGTTGCAAACCCCCCCACTTTTTTAAAGGGGGATAGAGAAGGAATGCTAAGTGGACCAAGGAAGGGATTATGTTCCCCAGGCTATTTTTGTTAGATATAGTAAAAATTAATAAATAGAGACAGGAGCTGGTAAACATAAATGAGGGAGTAAAAAAAAAAAAACACAACTAACCTCGGCACCAGAATTGATCACTGGGTGAAAAGTACAGGCTCAAATTTGATATGGTAATCACACATTTTAGCCACCATGACAGATGCTGGAAGAATACACCATTTTTCACAAAACTTGACCTGTGGGAGAAATCAGTCTGTGGACAGGAAGATTGCTACCAACAACTTGGAAGCCCAGGTGATTTTATTGCACCACAAAATTCACCACATTACCAGAGCATTCAGAAATAAATGTTGTGGAGGGCAGTTTATAGGGACAGGGGAATAACTGAACTAGGGGTGCTCTCAAATACCATGCTCTGCTCTAAGTTGAATTTTTGGGTCAGGCTACCAAAGAGACTAGTACTAAAGAATACTGCTCTTCTACAAATATATTACCTAGGGGATAAGTCTTCACTTTACTGTATTGTTGTTATGTGTGCACATGGAAAAGTACACCACAGCCACGTCATGATACAAAAATGAGTGATAATTACTAAAACAAGCAGCATGTGGCACTGATGGCTGTGGGAGCAGTTAATAGGATACAGTAAGACACACAGCTTGCACACTACGTCAGTGGTTTCATACCAGACCAGGTCAATCAGGCCTAAAATCACCACTGATAGTCATCAGATCTTGAGTCACTGTGACCCAAGTCAGTAACTGCTAAATCAACAATAGGCCGATGTTTTTAGCTTAAATAAAAAGAAAAACATCATCACAGTGGATATGTTTCACCTTGAGCTGAGGTTAAGTTGGCGAGGAAGCTGTGTTCATCTGTGCAGTGCTGAGTGCTTTTGGTTTGTAGAGTAGTGTGAAAAGCAGACCTTGGGGATGTGGGCTGCAAAGTGTCTAACCCTACCTCTGTAGATAGCATACTGAGATTTTGAGGCCTATCATCTTGATTTCTTTAGCAAGGTCTAAACTTAAAATATATGCTCTAGAGGAGTCTACAGTCGTTATGTAAAATGTAGCATGATGGGGCATCTGATGGAGGAACTTAGAAATTATTCCTGTGATTGTTTTCATCATTTCCCAAACTGTATGTATTAACTGGAGTTTATTTAGCTTCAACTTCCCTCAACTACTGCTATAGTTTTGATTACTACAGTGAGAAGCCCTTTTTATTAATTTTATATTCCCCATCTAAATACTAAATTAAAAGACTGACCAAGACATTCATTAATCTTCATTCCACAGTCTAAATATATTGACAATATTTTTTCCCTATAAAAGAGGTTACCTAATTCTATAACCGATAATACCTCACTGCTGAGGCTTCAGCAATCCCGTTTATTTACCTGTACTTTAAACTTTGGACACCAGACCTCAATTTTGTGATGCAGTGGCTGTCACATCACAGCCAAATGATCAGGAATCAAAGCCTTTTTTTACTGGACAACCTCCTGCTCATTCAGTAGTGCACAATGCCAGACCTAACCCCCTCGCTCCAAACCACGATGAGATTGAAGATGCTCAACAGCTCCCCAGTACTCACATCCCCAGACTTATATAAAGAGGTAGAGGGGGTTATTTAATTGGAGACGTTTTGATTTCATTGTGATTCAACTTAATTTCTCTAGAATCCCCTTAAAATTTTTTCTGCAGACACACACACGCGCACACACATACACTCGCATACATATGTGGATACCCACCAAAAATACCACTGACGTTTCCAAGAGGCAAGCAGGCACTCCCATAGTTCAAGGCAGACAAACATTTCAGTGTGAGCATATCCAACTTCTAGCAGAGGGCAGCACTCATGTAACATCTTGGGAATGTTTTTTTCATCAATTAGAGAGGGAGGAATCCATAAATAACATAGAATAAGCAAGATATCTACATCTTTATATACACTTTTCTACAGCTGACACTGGAGCTGCCAAAAGTGTTGTAAGTTGGTTCTTCACTGTATTCAAGGGCTCTCGAGTTTTAACACAATTTCTGTGGCAAATAGGCATTTTCTCAATACACATTGTAACTGAACTCACAAAAGAAAAACAACAAGTCACAGAGAAGTCTCTCTTTTTATGAAGTGTTATTCCCTGACCTAAATCAGTCTTTGTCTTTGAATCATTTTATGTTACTACCTATTTAGTGGATTGATTGCTGCTATGGCAACCACCCATCCTCTTCTACAGCCATAGGTATTGTTCCTTGATACACTTATGTTCTCTCACCAAATACACTTTGTACAAGCTCAGAATCAGAAAATATCTGGGAAATTAATTTGCTTTGACACTGCTGTTATCTAGGCTGTAGTGTATTGCAAAGATAAAATAAGACTGAAAGTGTAAAGCAAAGTTTGCACTAATCCCACTAATGGCATGCTCAAGGAGCAGTACAGGGAACAAGGCTCCCCACATTAATTTTTCTTATCTAAGTGTAATAAAATATCAGCTCAATGTCAAACCTGAAACATGTCTCAGAGACCTGAGGAGAGATACTCCTGTGGTTATAAGAAGATCCTAGGCACTCAATCTCAGACGGAAGATGAGAAAATGGGATGAAAATAATCAAACTTAGTGGCCACTGCTGCTGGCTCATACAGCTATCTATGCAGAAAGTCAGTGATACAGCCCAGAAGGGGCTGTATCAGTCTCGGAAACATTTAATGCTATCAATGAAGGTCAAATGACAGAGGTTTGTGGCTTTCTGGCAAAGAGCTATCAATGTTCATATCATTTCAGCTAAATTGAAGGTGTCTGGTGGGAACAGGCCATCCATGAAAACAAATCTTTCAGATACTCCCTTGACAGGACCTTTGCTTTCATCCCACAAATTTCAATAGCACTCTGTATGACTGATACAAATGGATGCTTACAGGAGACAAAGAGCTTTCCCACATTGCTTTTATAAGAAATCCCTTTCTTTCCTCACTATTTTGTGGTTTGGACTCATAGTCAGAATTTTATTGTCAGAGAGAACAAAAAAACCCTGTGGAATATCAATGGGAATAAAACTAAAAGGGCTGTCTGGATATTATATTTTAGGCAATACAGATTTTAAACAGAGAAGAACCTAGTTTGTATTTTTAAGCCTCCACCCTCCACAGCTTTTAAGGAGGAAAGAGATACTTTTCTTTCTCTTAAGCTATCAGAGCTCATATATAAATACCCTGAAACTACCTTTTTGTATTTATATTTACAGAGATTTTCTACAAAGGAAGAAATACACTATTTTCAGTCTATTCTCAACCACTCCAAAGTGTCACTGCTTTCTTGGGCATAAAATCAAAAGAAGCATACTTTTCTGAGCAAACTTTAAATACGAGTGTTTTTTCCTGGGATGCAAAAAGTCACACACACCAAAAATATCCCAGAACTTCTAAAGAGAGTAGATCAAAACCCCACTAATACAGTATACATAACAGCATTAGGGAAAATATTTCAACTAAACTTGTAATAAAATGTGCTGTAAAGCCTCCCTAAGTGAAAATACGAGGCTATACTGATACTTGTACAGTGTAAGGCATTTATCTAATTTTGGATGCAACTCAGAAGAAGACCCGACTGAGAGTTAAAATATGCACTTTTGCATGTGTGGTAACAAATTCAGGCAGATGCACTTCTCAGCTATGTGAGAATATAAAAACAATTATAGGAAAGTATATTTTGAAAAGTCAATTGGTAGATTTTGGCAATCACGCTATAGCTAGAATCTACACCAAGGCAGAGATTGCCTTTGATGCCTCATGTTATAACTTTTATACTTTTCAAATCCTGTACTGTTTAGTATGTAACTCTGAAACTTCATGCAGCCTGTTAGCTGCTGTTCTCTCATTCTGGTTAGAGATAAGAAACCCTCTCCAGGCCTGAACTCAAGGACATCTTGTTGTCCCAGGCTGAAAAATATGTAAACTAAAGCCTCTGGCAGGGGGAGCAAACTTGGGGTAATTACATCACTACCTGAAATTATAGTTGGAGAATTAACCCTGATATGCAAATGCAAAATTTATAAAAGTGTGAAAAACCCATGACCCAGCATGCATCTTGGGTGGAGCCCCTTGGAGGCTTTTGACTGCCCAGGGTGTACCTTTGAAGGCCCTTCAAATAAATACCTGCTTTTATTCTCTTAATCTTGTCTAGTCTGTGTTTTCAGGTAGCCACTTCAAGGCATCACCTTATTCACAATAAAGCCATTTTTATTTGTCCTTATTGTGATGCTCTGCACTCATATAAAATATATATTTTTTGCATTTCTTTTTTTTTCCTTTTTCTTTTTTTGTTTTTATTAGCTTGTCCTGAAATCTCATACAAACAAGTTTACAGACACTTTTTCTGGCACATCCATATATACTTCACACATATTAATATGTCGCACATATTATATGTTAAAAGAACTTACAGTCATCCAGGACAGGTTATGCACAGGCATTAAATGTTTCTTTTATAATCACAAAGTCATTCAATTTATCTAACTACAAAGCCTTATTACTTGCTGCCAGGTAGCCTACCCAGCAAAAAAAGAAAACCAACAAAAGAAACCAACCAACCAACAAAAAAGTGTAATCAGGTTCATCCAGATGATGTACAGAGCAGAAGGAAAGGAATTTATCCCCAAACTACTTCCAGAAAACTCTTAGGTATGTTATTTAGGATGCCTGAAAGTAAAATGTGTTCAGGGCTTGGTGAAAAATAGATCTACACACTTCAATATTTTGTCAAATCTAGTGTTTCTGCCATTCTAACCAAGATTGCAAGAGCTGAGCTTTCTTAGCCTATATCTTGCATTTCTATCCAGTGTAGCCACTTGACCTTGAAGAAGCTTTGGCAGCACCTCTCAGGCATGTTAACCCATAGACAGGTCAACAGTTCATCCTCCGAGAGCTGCATGTCTGTGTGTTTGTATGTGCACATCTCTCTCTCATTCTTATCATCACTTGAGATGTGTTGACTCTCAGTGTTTCTGTATTGGGGCATCTGCTGTCCCTCCACAGCCATCTATCACAGAGGAATTCAAATGCTCTAACTCTCTGTAGAACAGTCTTATTGCTGAACTAACATGCCTGCTACTGCAATTGTACCCATAGTGAATCATATACGTAACATTTCTTTGCACACTCAAGCCCAGAATAAGCGTGGCAAGAGTGAATTAGTGAGTGACGAAGAATACCTTGGCTACCACAGTGCAAGGGACTTGAAGACCTGAGGCAGAGAGATGGCACACTGCCCCGTGCTAACTCACTAGTTTTACTCCTTCACTCGTGCACAATTTTTCTGTCTGTATAAAAGGAAAAATTAGACTAGAAATAAGTCACACATGTTTTCATATATATTGCAGCCTCCATTACAATGGAAACATTTTGAACACTTCAGAGCTTACACAAATTCACAGAAAAATAGCCATGCAAAACTCACATCCATGTAGGGCTGTCTTTCTGTCATATCATATTTCATCTATGATACAGGTAGGAATTCTGTACCTTGAAGATGCAACTTTTTTTGTTGTTGTTGTTGTTGATTAAAAGATTGACTAGTAAATCTCCAGGGCCAGCTCTGCACAGCACTTCAGGGAATTTTTCTGGGCTTAATTTTTCAATTGCAGATTTTATGGAAATCCTTCAGAGGCAGGTGGCAGCAGAAGGTCACTGAAGAAAAATGTTATAAAAGAAACATCACCCAGAGAGACATAGAGAAGGCACGCATGGCTTTTTAGTTTTGTGGGTGTATGCTTACCTAAATTAATACTGCTTCAGAAGGAAACTTTCTTGGGCATTGCATGAACATTTGACAGAACACAAGAGACCCATGTAATTAATTTTCTAGGTCTAGATTCATAAAACCAAGGGAAACAGCTTGTAGATTCAGTAAGAAAACTCAATAGCCAGGCTACATGACAAGAAAATTTGCCACAGATCCACCCTGTGACATTTTTTTTCTCTTGTGAAAGCAAAGTAGGGGAAGTCCTAAATTACTTTCAGAGTTGTCATGGTAAACGTTGCAAAAGAAGATATTACTATTATCAGCTGATACTTTGCCTATCTTTCTCCATCTCAGCAGTGCTCCTGAAGATGGCATCTATCTCTCTCCTAAAACAGGTATCCACTCTCCAGAAAATAGAGAATATATATGTCCAACCAACTTAGCATGAAGTATAACCACATACAAAGGACAGAACAATTTATTTGTAAATTTTTGTGCATATTACTTTCTCAGTAATGTACTATTTGAAGATTAGGTATACAAATATGACCCAAATTCAAAATAGAAGACCTTAAACTTCACTTGGCATTTGCCTCCTTCTGAATTTCTGCTGAATTTTTCTGCTTCAACCAGAGATTGTTTCTAGAAGGTCATCCTACTGGCTTTGTTTCATGACACATCATGTTCTTGGTGGCCAGAGACCAAATTATCTTTCAGTTATGATGCCATAAATCTAATGCAGCTTCAGTGAGCACTATGAGGCTAATCTGATATACACCAAGTACTGAAACAGAATTTAACTCCCAGATCATGAATAAAAAAGTGAAAAGTTTTCAAAGTTTCTATTAACAAGTGAACTTGAAGACTCTGTCCTATTATCAAAGATGTGAATGGAAACAAACAGTTCTAAAACACATAGATTTGGCAAGCAGAAAGGAAAAACATTGCCATTTACAGAAGGCAGCTGGAAATTATCCTAGTTATGGGTTTCTGATGACTTCCTTCACGCGCAAATTATGTTCTAGAAATGGACAAATGCTAGCTTATGAGACATGTTCTGCTTTGTCAGAGCTGCCCTTCCCTCCACTGAAACACTGCTCTCCCTGTGCCTGGGAGCCACTGTTTCCAGATGATGTGACACAATGTTCTGAAGGAGGAGGGCAGAATGTTCTAACTGCGGGACAAGATAGGTAGGGTGGCTTTGGAAACAAACAGTGGCAAATTGCTTGAGAAGATGAAACTAAAACCTAAAAATTCCATACTTAATTCTTTAAGTTTACCTGGGTCAGTTTAGCTCATAAATATAAGACAGCTCAGTGGAACCAATTTCCCAGGCCAAGTCACTTGAAACAGATTTAAAATCTGTGTTATCAATTCCAGCAGAAAACTGATTGACTAATTATCAGGAGTGGAAATTTCAAAATAATCTTTCAGATTAAAACACATAGGATTGCCTGAACCTTTCTTTTTTCTGCTGTATAATGTTTTTGACTTACCTGTAGATGTTGTATCAGAAGAACATGAGACAACACAAAACTACTACTTTTACTGGCCTATTCCCATATTTATTACTGCTGTATTTACTCAGAAGAATCCATTCTTTTATTCAAAATATAGATTATCAAGCTGGAAAGAAGTATTAAAATATACACAGAATCCATTAGGTTTCTACTTTGTTTTGTAAGGGCCTCACCTGTGTCTTTTTTTTGTGATATCATTATTTCTGCAAAGGTTTACTTCAGGAATACTGCCTGCATCTCAGAGCAGCTTTCACACTTTTCATCCTCCCTTATCCTGTTAATATAGTAATTATCCCAAACATACTGAGTATGTGAGTAGAAGCTTTTATTTGCTTAAGTATATCATATGAAATATAGATAAGTTAGCATGTAACCTCAGTCTAAAGAAAAACATTTTCAAATTACTTAATATTCTTTATGTATGGGAGAACCTATCAGAAGTGATAACACTCTGGTTTTCCATTAAGTAAAGAAATACTTATTATAAGTTACAATAAAATTATTCAGCTGCTTTTCATAAACTTAACGCCTTTCCATTGTGTGTTGATTTACCTCCAGTGTTTTACAGCAAGTACCTGACATCTTTCTGCTATAAGATGTGGACTTTTTAGTGCTGAGTGGAAAAAGAGTTTTAAGACAAGTTATTAGTTCACGTTTCTTTTGGTGTTAAAAATAGGATTCTTTGCATCTATGTATTTGGTTGAAGGCAGTAGCAGTCACCAGGTACATTAAAGAAAAATCACAACAGAGTTTTCTAGCTAATCAGTTGGTCTTTGTTACAGAGTGTTAGGCCCAACATCACATCTAACTAAAACCAGGAGACTTCAAGTAGTGCAGGAGTAAGGTGCAGGACTTTAAATCTGTACTTCAGCCACCAACGAATCTTTGCCTTGTAAGTGCCAAAGTTTGGTGCCTAATCATAAACATCACTCTGTTTCCAAAATCAAATACTACTTATTGGGACATAGCTAGTACTTTTATGCATAAGATATGCAATTAAAAAGACACTAAAGAGTTACAGTTAGATAAGGCAAGCAATGTATGATATGTCCATGCCGGGACACAAGAGAACAACAGCTACCCCAATTTGTGTGTCTATGTCTCACAAAATTACCATCTAACAGAAAAGCGGTGCATGATTAGCACAGCCAGACTACAGTTTGTCTTGGACTTGTTAGGACCCCCTAAAAGAGATCAGAAGGGGCATTCAGTGAGATAAACCTTGATATGCTACAGCATCCAAGATATGATGTCCACAAGAATCAAACTTTTCTGCTGTCTTAATCTCAGTTCAGACAGGTATTACAGAACATATATTTGCAAAAGTGACAGTACTAATAATCACAACTAACAGATTGCTTACTGGAGCACATGACACACTGTGTTCATATTCAAACCCTAATTCAAACTTCAGCTCAGCACTGAAGCTGCCAAAGAGGACACGTAGGCTTGTCATCGTCTTACTTAAGTGAAGACACCAATGTCCAGCACCACCTCCTCTCATACCATGGCAGTTGGATTGCACATCCAGAGGAAAAAAATATCAGCGTGTAGAAGTTTCTGTGCTCACCAGAAAAAGGGATCCCTTCTTTCCCACACAGTGTGTAAGACATTCCTATTGAAAACACTCAATTCAGTTGTACGTAGCAGTGAGAGAGACTTAGAAGCACCATGAACAGATACCCCTGCGAGGGTGTGGAATCTGCATCTGCAAACACAGGTATGCCTTAGTCAAGCCTGGGTAGCAAAGAAATGTTTGGTTTTGCGTATCTTTAGAACACCTACCTACCTACATTCATACAAAATAGATTTCTGTTCACTACTATTAAACAAGCCTATATCAATTTGCTACAAAATCAGAAGGCAGGGAAGTTTGAATTAGTTTTACATATTAAGAATATTCTTTACACCCATACAATTTAACAGATGAAAGGTTTTTAACAGTCTTTTAGCTTGCAGGACATAGACTCAGTTTTTCCAATTATTACCTATATCAGAACAACAGTGGCAAAAAGTTGGAAACAGAAGGAAAAGAAACAAGGATCATAGAGACAGTGGTAGCAAGTGAAACTATAACCTTTTCATCACAGAAAAAAAAATCAAAATAATTGGGTGGATAACAAAATTTAGACTCTTTAATACATAATGTTTATTTAGGTCCAGGAAATTTATGTAAGTGAATCTTAACTACTTTAAATGGTGCTGCAATGGAAAACAGTACCTTTTCTTCAATAAGGAATTCAAAGCCCAAAGATTATATTTGAAGTGAGACTTTTCATTCTCTTTTCTTTTTGCAGTGAGAGGAAGCCATGAGTACTGTTTGGGTGAAATGAGGATGCAAGTTAAAATTACAGAATGTGATCGACTTATTATGTTTATCAAACACACTCCAAAAAGGTTTCAAACCAAATAATTCTGTAAATAAATATAATCTCCAGATAATTTCCCATGCAATGTGTTTGTTGTTGCCAAGTTGCAAGCAAGTAAATAAGCTACAGAGGTATTTGTTTTGTGCCAATGGATGGACGAATGTACCTCTTGAAACTCATTTCACTTGCAAAAATGGGGAAAGAAATGCAACTATGAGGCACAATACGCTCAAATATAGTCCTGAAATTCCAGAACACCTCAGCTAAGATACTTTAATAGCATAGAAAGCTCAAGTTCTCTATGTAGCAGCATAAAGGCGATGCGTGAGCAGGAGGAACAAAAGGAAGTACACAATAAAAGGAATGATGACAGCAACCAGTCCAATAATTGGCTCTCTAATGTCTTCCCTGGAAAATCTGTTTGTACAGCACTCATGACTCTTTTTATTTGGTTACTGCAAATGTTCTCGAAGTTGCCTTTACTGGCATCAGTGTTTGTTTGAAGAATTCATGCCTTATCACCACCCCTCTGCAGCTTTAACAGCTCTAAATTGTAACATTTCTCCATTCTTTGAGACCAGGCCTTACAGGGAAAGGCAACTGTGCAGCTGAAAGTGCTTTCCGAAACAGGGTCCTTGAATTTCTGCTTATTAAACTCTGATATTTGGTCACTCACTCGCCTTTTTGACCATATTTTGTTTAGTAAGGTCATCAGAGAAGAAATGACAGTAATAGTCTGTAATAGTTTCTAATTGTCTCTAACAAGTATACAGCTTTCTCCTACTAGGAATAAAGTGTTTGCCAATTTCTGCATAGACACTTTTCCTTAATTTGGTTTGACTTCTTGGCATACACAACAAGCACTAGTAGCATCCTCAGTGTCATTGTTCATTTCAGAACAACATAAAACCTTGGTGCCTTGCAGTCTTCTTGCATCTGAAGACATGTTTTGTTCAACACTTCTTGCAGTAGTGTCTCTGTCAGCACCAAGATAGGGATTCCCATATATCAGTGATACATACCACAATATATCAAGTAGAGGTTGGAAATGAACAGAACCACTTATCAAAACAGTATTGACTGGTTTCTGCTCCATGTTCCTAAGACAGCTGTCTCTCACAATCTGCTTACAAATGTAGATTCTCTAGGGCACCTACCAGAATCTCAAGTGACAATTCAAGGGTCCCTCTCCATTTAGCAGAGATCTATGTCCTATCAATGAATTTGAAAACATGCACAAAAAAAGGTTTAATCTTTTTTCCCTGTACAGCTGAAGCCTTGTTGCCATCTCTTTCTATTTCACCTGTGATGCTGAAAGCAATTAGGCTAACACACACCTCTTCCAGGCTTTTCCCACGGGTAAGATTGCTGTGGAAGTTTGGCACTTACAGCTCTGCACTACATTCAGCCTCCATATTCTTGGAAGGACATCTTCCCTGTTGGTGCCCTGTGCCATATTTTTAGACATTTTGATCATCTACACTCTTTGCAAGAATAAGTTCACCTCAGCGAATCAATGAATGACTGTACCTACTACTAAATCCAATTTCACTTTTAGTACCAGGAAATGTTGTTGCATTTTCAACAACAAATTTATTCACTGGTTTAACTGAAACATAACTTTAGCTTCCAGATTGAAGCAGAGTCCTCATCTATTCTAATGCTGTCCATTGCTCCCATTTTACATTAGCTTATATTGATATTTCTCATTCCAGCAAAATCTTGCAGAAGTTATATAATCCTTTTAAATATTCTTGCATATTTCATGAAATTTTCTTTGTCTTCTGCATTAAACAGGTTTTCAAGCCTTCCAGCAGGCTGCCCAGGAAAGTGGTTGACACACCACCCTGGGAGACATGTAAAAGACTTGTGCACATGTTGCTTTAGGAGCATGGCTTAGTGGTGGTCTTGGCAGCTCTAGGCTGAGGTTGGACTTGATGATCTTAAGGGCCTTTTCCCACCTAAATGATCCTATTATTCTGTCAGTCTAAGTTGTTTTAGGAATTAACCTTCCCTTCCACACAGAAAGAGCAACTCTCTATCTTTCATGAGCTTCAGCCGTGAGAAAGGGGTAAGCTTTAGATCTGCAAGTTCCAAACAAGTCACGAGCTACCTCCTACCAAAGCAGTTTACTCTGCTCCAGGAAACATCCATATCTGCAGTCAAAAAGTGCCCCAAAAACGTGTCCCAGGCAACATATATTTTAGAGGGCAAGGGAATGCTGAACTTGAGCTCTCATTTATGTATCTACCTGAGGGGAGCCTACAATAAAGATGGAGAAACTTTTTACATGAGCATGTAGTGATGGAAGAGAGGGGATTGGCTTCAAACCGAAAGAGAGTAGGTTTAGATAAGATGTCAGGAAAAAAAATTTGATTGTGAGAGTGGTGAGGCACTGGAACAGATTGTCCAAGGAATTTGTGGATGCCCCATCCCCAGAAGTGTTCAAGACCAGATTGGATGGAGCTCTGAGCAACCTTTTCTAGTGAAAGAAACCCCCGTCCACAGCAAGGGGTGTAGAGCTAGATGATCTTTAAGGTTCCTTTCAACCCAGGCCATCCTGTAATTCTACAACTCTATGATTCTTGGCTCTGGTATTACATACTTCCTCCAGTCCCAAATTCAAAGGCTATAGATAAGCTGACACATATAGAGATAGAAGGTGCTACTCAGTTTTTCATATCTTATACTGGGATACTGTGTGAAACAGTCCTATTACCTAGAAATCTAACCTTGAAAACCCGAAAATAGTTGTCCTTGAATAGTGTTGACAGAAGTATGTGACAGCCTAGAATTGTATCACAATGTTGCTTAACATGAAATTTTGGGGTTTTTTTCCATTCTTGTCTGCAGGTTTCAGTTGTTCGAAAGGATCACTGTTACATTTTAGTCTATGAGAAGGAACTCATTTCTTCCTTCCCCTCCTACAGGTTTATTTTTTTCCCAGTCAGGAAGAACTGAAAAATTGCCTTATATCATGACAGTAGTTTTGTTGAAAAGCAAGGACACTGAGCACTTACATAGAGAATCTACAGGTTTTTTGCTTGTATGCGTTTTCTGAATTCCTGGACCATCAGCAGTAATACTGTCAATGTATCAAGCACATGGCTGACCAAGATAATCACAGGGAATATTTTGCACAGAAAGCACCATTTCCCTTGCATTGCACTCTGATAGCAATGCTTTTTACATAAGCTAGATACTACAAATTACAGCAATATCAAGACATGAACATTCCATATTCTGCTCCTAACCAGTTTTAAAGTCCTGGAGAGAAACTCACCTTTCTTTTTTTCTTTTACTTTTTTCTTTTTTTTTTTTAATTGTAATCTTCTTCGTATTTAAAGATATCAACACACGAAACAGTCTTGAAAGCCCAGGAGCATAAAACCTGAACTTCTGACATGGTCTTCAAAGCCATCCTACAAATCAGACCACTGCAGGCAAAGAAACTCTAGTCCAGCCTATCAAAGGCAATCAAATTCATTACCTTCATACAAGCTCACTTTACAAAATGAGCCACTTTAGGTAACTGACAGTTGCAAAAGCACTTTAATTAAATTAATTGAATTTTCAAGGAATGGCATACATAGGATTTAAACTTATTTTAGACTGCTAATGCCATTTGAAAGATACTGCTTACTTGAAAGTCTCTTTAATAAAAATTTCCCACCAAAGAGCCATCAGCAGCAAACACAACATAGCAGGTCAGTTTAAAAGCTGCATATTTAAAAACCTGTTGTAGTAATCCCAGAAACTCTGTTTCCTGTCACATGACAGATGAAGACTTTTCTAACCCTAAATCATGTTGTGTGGATGAAGACATGTAATAAAGATCAGTTTCTTGACAGAGTCTTGACAATTCACACATTTACTGCAACAGCTTGTTACGATCACTGTCAAGGGAGTATTTTTCCATTTATCTTTTCTTACGTTCAGTAGCTGGTCACAGCAGTACGTATGTCCCTAATCAGATCAGCTCTATGATATCTAAAAATTTCTGCTCTTACAGCTGCCAACTTACAGCAAGTCTTGGCCTGCAATAAAACAACAATCAACAGAGTAAAGATGGGTATAGATATCTGGAAGCACAGGGGAGGAAATGAAACAGCAGATGCTGTAAGTTCTGCACTTCCAGAGTGCATCCCTGAGCTGCTTTGTCTGGCCTCCTCCTGGCACAGAAACACCACATTCAGCTCTGCTGCCTGGTTTGGTTGTGTGCATGAAGGATTCAACACCACAGACTGCACAAGCCCTTCTCACACAACACAGAATCCCGTTCTGTTTATTCAGAAGTGGGGTTTTTGCTTGTTTTTTTCTTTTTCTGTTTTTTTTCTTCTTAATTTTTTTTAGTCTATTCTTATTGGCATAAGGAATAGAAAAATCCTGTACTACTCCTGCACCAGTCTGAAGGCAAAAATAGCACCTTGCACATTCCTTTGGTAAACTCAGTTGGCTGACTTCCACTTTACTATGAAAGCAGTTTTTCTTGTTCAAAACAGACTTTTTTTAAGGTGATATGTAAAGCAGTACAGGCCAGGTATATAACATTCTCAGACAAGAAAAATCTACCAGAATAAGCATAACAGTTTAGTGTGGTGGAGGTTTAATTTGGGTTTGGTTTATGTTTTTTTTTTTTTTTTTTGGTTTTGCTTGTTTGGGTTTTTGTTATTATTATTTTTCATTAATACTCTGAACATCAGAAAACAGCTCAGAACCACTGGCTTGAAACAGGAGGATAAACCCCATATAACTAGATAAATCTAAGTTTTTCTATTTTTAATTGCCTGAGGAGAATTGTGTGCTAATATGAGGGCTACTTTGTAGTATGTTGGTATTTTGGATATTAGCTTATAAAGATTACATATTTGGACAATAAATCCTCATATTAAAATTTCAAAACCATGCAGGAGAGTTTACTTACAATCAGGAAACAACATTTATTCAGCACTGTTTATGATCCCATGTGCCTCTGAGTTTTATGGGACAGAATAATTATTAGAGTAAAGTGTGATGTGACAATGGAGTTAATGAGCATGTGAAGGATCTAGTAAAGATACAAGGTTGAGTTTCCCTGCCATTATGACCTGGATTTCGCTACCTTAAATTTCCTTTTTAAATATGTGCTGTACAGTTTTCATTGAAAGGCAAAATAATTGATTGTAGCAAGCACTACATAACGAACCTGGCAATACAGCTGTTGCAGTTCCAGACAGGCACTGGATTATTTGGGCCAGGAAGCTGCATGGACCTGGCAATGTTTGGAAATCCTGAGTCCTTGGGACCTCATGACTGCAGCCATAGGACTCCAGCTGTTTCCAGCACAAGACCTCTGAGCTTTCATCAGTGGTGGCACAAGCTCAGTCTCAGTATTCAAATGCTCTGATGCTTTGAGATGTTGCTCAACGTTGGAGAAAGAACGATATCACAAGCTGACATTTCTTGCTGCTTAATTGTCCAACATCCAGTGAAACTGAGCTCTTGGATAGAAACACCATAAGGAAACACTTCTCTGTTTCACAGCTCTTCTTCTTGAAAACCATGAGATTTCATAAAAGCGTTCATGAAACAGTGACTACATATATTTCTATTAATATTGGTTTTGCTTTTATAATGCAGTGAGCCAGGAACCAGAGATATCACTACCAATTGCCCCCATATTTATTCCTTTCCTCCTACAGTTTATTCACCACTAAGAAGGCAGCAACCCATGTAACCTTACTAAAGAAAAGTAAATGTTCACTCTGAGAAAGTGTGAAGATTGGAAATTGAAGTATCCAAAGCACAACCTCTCATTTATTCTGTAATTATGCACTGTTGCCTCCAATACCCTATTTCGATGCTGTTGTTGTTGTTAACAATATGGCTCAATCTGCCTTTCCCTCGCCAGACATTTAGGGGTGCTGGCCTGATAGCAGCCTTGGAAATTTTATTCCAGTTTCCAAATGCAAATTGGCTAAACTGATAGGACCTTTTTGCAGTTTGAGGAATTGTGAAAACCTTGTGAACCTATATTCAAGCTAAAATTACTAACATGACTCATGAAATTGCATATCCCCATGCCTTATGATTATCTTTTTTCTGCCCTCTGCCTCACATGACTCTCAAGAGTGTAACAAGAAGATGTCTTAATCCATGATTACACTTTGAGAGCCCACCTATCCATAGAAACTGTCTTCCGGTTTTGGCTGGGACAGAAAATTTTCTTCTTTGTACCGGGTACAGTGCTGCGCTTTAGATTTGGTATGAGAATAATGCTGATTACTCACTGATATTTTGGTTGTGAGTCAAGGACTGTTCAGTGTCTCATGCTCTGCCCACGAGCATATGCACAAGAAATCGTGAGGGAACACAGCCGGGACAGCTGACCTGAACTGGCCAAAGGGATATTCCACACCACAGAACATCATGTCCTGTGTATAAACTGAGAGGAGCTGGCCAGGGGCTATCAATTGCTGCTTGGGGGTGGGTTGGACATCAGGCAACGGGTGGTGAACAATTGTTTTGTGCAATGCTTGTCTTTCTTGGATTTTATTCCTCTCTCATTCTCCTTTGCATAAGGTCGTTGTTGCTGTTGCTGCCATTATTATGATTATTATCACTATATTATTATTATCACTATAATAATATAGTAATATAATTAAATATAGTAATAATAATAATAATAATAGTAATAATTAGTTAATTAATTAGCTAATTTTTGTTTCAAATATTAAATGGTTCTTATTTCAACCCACAAGGTTTACCTTTTCTTTCCAATATTCTTCCCCCTGGGAGATTGGTGGGGAGGGGAGTGAGCAGCTGCATAGCACTTAGTTGCCAGCTGGAGTTAAACCACAACAGAGAGAAATAACTGGAAGCTGGGCAAAGAGTGTCCTGTCTCTATTTCTTCAGAGAAAGAAGGGATGGGATTATTCCCTCACGGCTGCAGACAGAAAGGACTGGAGAACTGAGAAGCACTTCCCAGCTTCTGGGGAAGAGATAAAGGGATTATGGTCCTAGCAAAAATTTACCTTCATTTAGCTGCAGGATTGACCATGATAAAGAAAAAATCCAGCTGACTGAAACACACAGAGATGTGTTATGATTCAGTAACAGTCCACAGAAGGACATAATGCTTCTAAAATCTCTCATCATACCCCAAAAATCCTGCAGATGGGTAAGGAAATCAGCCGGGGAAAGTCAGTTTCCTATAGCTCTCACTTCTAGCTACCCCTTTTGCTTAACTGAAATTAGAGGACATTTGTATGAAGTCCTTATAAATCTTATATGTTGCCTATTTCAACTTGCAAATATCCCTGAACACCAAAATGTCCTCAGGGTGGATGCAGAAATTAGAGTTTTGTTTAAGATGTTGCAGTATCTTCACAGTTCAGCATTGACTCAGAGTGCTTAATGGAGACAACCAAGGGACAGAAGGAGAGACACATCTGTCAAAGAGGCTAAAATCTAATCACAATTTACTTCTATCCTCGGCCCAAGAATGTTCAGAGTCTATAAGTGTAATTCAGATATCAGCTGGAGAGTTGCTATTAGAATTACTCAGAATTAAAATGCAAGGCCTTTTGCGTTCATGGCTTGTGCTTCCCATGGAAGGGTACAGTATAACTTTTCCAAAGAGTTTCAAGAGGGAAACTAATAAAAGAATCTGTTATAGGTTACTGGGGACAGAACGGTATTATCTGGCTTTGGCACGGAGGTGGGAATCAAAATCTGGCTCCTAAATACACAAATTTACAGTCATGAATGTAAGGCAAAAACCTTAAGGAAGCCCTACAGAAATTCCCTAGACACTCCTGAGGGTGCATTCACATGCAGGGCTCCTCTTCTTATTTGCTCACAGGTTTTCCCCCCAGGAAATCCTTAACACCAGTTAGTTTCTGAATTTACTACCTGAGACTACACAGCTGCTGGTCTTCCCCTGATCTTCACATCCTTCCACTTTTTTATTCTTTTAGGTCCTTCATGTTACACATCACAACAGGAAGGCAGAAAGGTAAGTTAGAAGTTGCAGCCGTTAATGGACATGAAAGCAGGGAATTTTAACTCTAATCCTTATGTTGCTGTTGAACCCACTCTTTGATTAAATATCGTGAATGGAAGATGTACACATTCAAACGTAATGAAATACTGCTTCTCTCACAGTCATCGCCATCTAATACAGGTCATTTGATCTATTTACAAAACAAATTATATTATTTTACACACTTGGGTAGCATTTTAGTCGTAGGAGGCAATTTCATTCTAATGTAATAGAGAAGAGGTATGCCTAACTTAAATACCCATGAAACCCACTCTTGAGATTCAAGTAAATTGTATATTGTGAAGAGAGGTAAATGCATCTGTGCGTGTTAAACTGTTAAAATTAATGTGTTTACACTTTATTTACCATGTACAATTTTATCCATTCTCCAAGGATCCCTTAACAGATGCTCAGTTTTAATGATTATTTTTAATACCTGTTTCAGAGGAAGTGGAACATGTAGCATTCCTGATAAAATCCACAAATCCAGCCACTCCTATGAAAGTAACTGCAACTCTCATTTATCACTAAAGAATCCTACACCAGCTCATAGTGTTTCTACCTTTAAATCCAGCTACTGTGCTCCATTATTATATAATTATCTATTGAATTCCACATTTATTCGTTAATTTCCTAAACTCTATAACCGGTGTTTCATTCTTAATTGCTTGTTGGAAAGCAGTAGTTACAGAGACACGTTGAGATAATGGCTTGCTTAATACTAAATGCTACCTATACTGCAAGAGATGTCTGAACTTAAAGAATTTATATACCAGATCACAGGCTTTTCTAAGGAGAGTCAAAGCACTGTATAGAAGCTGCTATGATGGACACTGTGATCAGAAAATATCATAACCTTGTATTTGTGAATACACTTTGGTGTCTGTATGTTCTTAGTAATATCAGGTAAGTATCTTCTTTCATCACTGCACTATTATATACCCAGCAGAATATCTAAAAGCACTCTGCAAACTTCCTAATTCCCCTGGAAAGTAGTCTGATGCATAAAGGCACCAAAAGTTACCCAGTATATTTGGTCAAAGTCAGTCAAAATGGCAGCACTAAAGCTCTCTATTTCCTTAGCCAAAAGCCACTATCTCAAAGTAATTCCTCATGAGGAATATACTGCCTTTGTCTACAAGGCAGGTGTTTTAAGCACAATAAAACAACAGTGGAGGAAGTTGGTTAAGCAAGTATTCAGGCTTCTTCACGTTCACTTTGAATATTCTAGTTCAATACAGAGAAGTTGGTATTTCCAGTCAGGTCTTAAAACTGACTTATCTGGTAAAGTTTTATCACACTAACAGATAGAGATCAAAACATTTACCACCATCTACCTTTTATAGCTTCTTTTGGAGTCTACAAAGAGCAGAGCTTAATACTAAGTAGAAATATTTTTTTTTAAAGAAGCTCTCTTCTTTGACTTCGTGTCACCATGTAGTCAAGAAAGGCTTTTAACAGAGTGCTTGGAGTCAGTCTCCGTAGACCAGCTGCCATTTCTACACGTGAAAAATATTATTTTCTTTGTCTTTTTGTAGGTTCTTCTTCATGCCTATAAGGCAAGAATGAGTAATGCATCCGGGCCAGCTGCAGGCAGCTCGACATCCAGTTACCACAGACACACATTCAACTTTCCACCAACACAGAGTGCCATCATTAGCAACACAGTGACTTCAATTTTCTTCCGTGCTAACTGTGAAAATTCATACTTATAAAAATATCTTAAGCCAGGAACAAAACAGATGTAATTACAAGTAAGTGACTGCTTCTCTCTGCATGTGTGCACACTGATTTAAAAGAAAATATTCTTTACTGCTTCTAGCAGGCCAAAAATTGTGACTTTGGTCATGATGAATTTGAAATTTTTACCTTCCTTGAAAAACCACGTAATAGGCCAAAGATAACAAAGTTGGTCATAATGACATTATTAAGGGCATGCCTACGTGGCACAAAAAATTGTGTAGATGTAAACGAGTGACATTGAGTGCAAGTACCATACTTTAACACAGGTTTCTATTCCTAGTCCATCATCTGTGCTAAGAAGCTGGCAATCAGCATGAGTATAATGCAGAGCTAATGCAGACAATTGTTTCAATTAATAGCACTCAGTTTACCTCAGGGTATGAGATGGGATGCATGCTATGTGAAATCAGTTTTAGAGATCTGATTTATCCAATAGCTTTTTTTACTTCTTGTGTAGTCAAACATAATACACAAATTTCTATAAAAAGTCAATGCATTGTTGTGGACCCACATCGTACTGAGCAATTTTTGCAATCCTCTTCTCTCTACCCTTGAATGTATCGTTTGCTCTTACAGTATAACTTGAATATTTTTAATTCACTTAAAATACCATATACAGACTGATGTCACAAACAAGATTCACATTATGCCTTTTACCAGCAAAACTTTCTCTTGCCCTCTTTCAAGGCCTCTCACTAGAGACTAAATAACACCTCAATGTAATTAAATGAACATCATAGTGCTATTAAATAAATGTACTTTTTAAACATACAAAATTAACTCCTTGGAAGTGATAGAACTCTAAGTAATTATTCAAAAGGGAAAAAAAGTCAAAAAGATGCATCTTCCTTTTCTCTGAGGTTAATGGAATGAATTCTCATTTAAAAAGAAAATTTTTATCTTTCTAGTTACAGCAGTTTATATCTGTGTTCTGTCAGAATTTTTTCCCTTCCAACTTCATTTAGATCACTAAGTGTTTTATAACTAGTTGCTAAACTTTAGGTTGGTTTGTTTGGGTTTTTACAATGATCTAATAGACAATACTATCTTTAAGGACTTGATTAACTTCCAATCACTGGCTTGCCTTTGCTAGACTAAGGTCATAAAATCTTGTAAAGCTTAGAATAGTTTAGCAGGAAGAAAATGACTTCTTGTTGATTTGACCAAGTGGGACCAGAGTACTTCATCATGACCTCCAGAGAGATCAAAAACAAGAGTTCAATGTCACAAATCAAACAGAAGCTATGGTTTTCATATTCTTCCTGATTTGTGAATTCTCACTGCACTTTTCACGCATCTTCACAAATCCATAAAGAAAAATGTCTTCAGACTTGCTGTGTGGGGGAAAAGCAGTGCAGACTGCCTAATCCATTCTGTCACCTCCTGGCTGTGCAGCCCTTTCCAGATAGCTCTGGCCTCAGACTCCATCTTCCCATGCAGCTGGGACATCACCCATGTCAGGGCTTAGCAACAATTGCTACACACGAATGCTACTCCTCATGCTACTCATGGAGTATCCCTTGAAAGTGGCATTGATTTTGTCCTAGCAAGTCCTCCAAAAAACAGGATGACAGACAGGCAGCTAGCCAGAGACAGGTGCTCTCTCTCTACTCTGGGAGAATGAAAGCTGTTTTCAGTTTTCCTGGTGCTGTAATGGCACATGGGGTCCATAAGAAGCAGTGTTTGAACTGCTACTCTTATCTCCTTTCAAAGCACTTCATCTGGGAGGAAAGGTGGTCTCAGGAGAGCAAGGACCACAGTCCTGCTTAGGACTGCGGCCAGCTGAGGTTTGCTCATATTGAGAAGCACATGGAGTGTGCAATCTGACTGAGTTTTGTGCATCCTCATAAAAGAATAGGAAATGGCATTATTCTCTCTCTTTAAACCTCCATTTGTGCTAATTCATTTTTCTGTGCCACACAGTTTTAGGAAAACACAAAAAATTGGAACAAGATTAAGCATTATTCTCTAATGGAGGTCCTATGCTGATAAAAAACTGTTTCTGAAGAAAATGTAGAATTCATCAGATTTACGACTTACTTTTGCTATTCACAGCACACTTGGAGTTTCCTGAATCTTTATGTATTCCATAAAATCTAAGAATGTTTTATCAGGTTGCTTTTCTGAGAGCCCATAAAGAGATATAATTACTAGTGTAGTAGCAAGTTGCTATTCTTTTACATTTGGGAAAAAGTCATGTGAGTAGGAGAACTACTTGTTCTTCTACTTTTATCTTGTGTTCTGCAAGGAAATTCTACCAGGACAGACAAAGATCAAGAGGGAACTTTTAGTTTTTAATTTTAAATTTTAATCATGTTTCACAGATTAAATAACAATAATTAACTTTAAAAAATAAGTTAACACAGATGTAATAATATATACTGCACAATATAGAACTACCAGAAAATGCCCCGCTTATGATGTATAGCTGAAACTGCTTGCATCTGTAGTCCTCTGAATAAAATGGAGATTATAGGGAATGTTTAAAAAGCATTTGTTCATTATGGCTTGGAGAAAACTGTTTAAAGGGAAGTAGTATCGGAAGTTCTTTGCCTGATGCTGAAGGTCTAAAAATGTAGAGAGGGTTAAAGCTATCAAATTCCATTATTAGACACAAAATAATTATAAAAAGTGTAATTTCCTGCTAAGTTTCTTCATTTAAATCACACAATAGGGTATTTCTGGTTTCACCATTTCATGCTCATTCTCTGAGAATGATGGATACTACTGTTTATCTAACACTGTCCCTTATGTTTTAAAATGCAGATACAATGCATCTCCACTACTATTTGGCTTCCTAAACTCATTTTGTTCTGTTAAAGAAAATACAGATTGAGTTAAATAAATTTTTTTGCTCCTGCATATTTTGTCTACTCTCTCTAAGTTGAGAACTGCTCATATTCTCACTTTGTGCAAGGCGAGCAGTGCTACTCCACAGGTGTAACAGAGAAAGAAGACAATCATCTCCAGAGGACAATACCCTGACAACTGCAATATCATTTGAAAAAACTCAGTGCATTTCATAATACAGTCAGGTGGCTGTGCTGAATACCTGTTGACAAACAAACAACTAAGATATCTATGTCCTCTAGAATCAGTTAGTAAGAACAGAAACTTTGAAAAGGAAATTATTAATGTAAACAATTGACTAACAATTGTGTGGTTTTAGTTTGTGGTTTTCAGAATCCTGGAGTTTTCATAATACAATTTAAAGGGTGTCAAATGGGTCATAATTTACAAAAATGAATTTGTATATGCCATGTAGCAATCCACAAGTATGTACTTTCTACAGGATCCGTGAGTTCTTCTGAATTTATAAAAAATGTGAAAAGCACTGGTTAGATAAATCCACTGCTTTCAGTAATTCATATTACAATATATTTAGCTAGTTACATTTCTGTCACAGAGCAAGCATGGAAAATTTCCAATAAATTCTAATCGTTTCATATCAATTAAAATGCACCATTGACAGCAAGGATGAAGAATTACCAGGTCATGGAGCTAACACATTGTTACATTTTATTGTGGTTAATCAGATTATTGCAGACCATAAATATTCATGGTAAAAGTGAGCCCGTTTTTACCTGCATTCACAGGTACAAAGTGACTAAATATGTGGATTCGTATGGTCATTGCTAGCATTGACACTTTTGGCAGGTCCATCTGAAGCAGGATTTGACAAACTTGTCTACAAATTCAGTTGCAATCGTTACATAGGTTTCCTTTATTCAAAAAGTTCCTGTTTTACCCATAACTTCACTCAATATATGGCTGTACCAACACCAATTTAGAAACATACTATTTGTGAAATAAAAAAGTGTATTAAACTCTACTATTCCTCTCCCTTGAGGTCTCCAAGACTTATCAAAACACTTGCTCTGATTCTAAAACACTAAGTATTGGGTTATTTGGGAATTAATATCACATATGCCTTTCTTTTATCTCCCTTTGAACATAGAAGGGCTATGGATGTAATCCATCTGGACTTCTCTAGGGCTTTTGAGATGATCTCCCACAACATCCTTCTCTCCAAATTGGAGGGAAAAGGATTTGATGAGTGGACAGTTTGGTGGATAAGGAATTGCCTGGATGGTTGCATCCAGAGAGTACTTTTCAAGAGCTCAATGTCCAAATGAAGAGCAGTGATGAGTGGTGTCCCTCAGGGGTCCATACTGGGGCCAGTTCTGTTTAGCATCTTCGTCGATGACATAATGGCATCAAGTGCACCCTCTCCAAGTTTGCAGATGATCCCAAGTTGAGTGGAAATGTTGACGCTCCTGAAGAATGGGATGCCATCCAGAGGGACCTGGACAAGCTGGAAGAGTGGTCCTATGGGAATCTCATGAGGTTTAACAAGACCAAGTTCAAGGTGCTGCAACTGGATCGGGGTGACCCCCAGTATCAACACAGGACCAGGTATTCCTGGTCAGATCAAGAGCAGCCCTGTGAGAAGGACTAGGGCGTGTAATGTAAAAGCTTCAGCATTAATTCTCATTGTTAGATGTGCTGTGCATATCATACTGAAGCAATCCTTCCCTTTACAACTGCTCAGCAATCTGCAGAGGCAGAAAATCTTTCACCATTAATATGCAGGTACCATACATCAGTTTAAAAAATCCCAGTATAAGTACTGTAAACTGTAAACACTTATGAATAATTCTGAAGGTTGAAGAGTTTATATGCAAATAAGAAGAAATGCTAATTGCTCAGTTTTTAAATGAAGATATTTCCTAAGATACTGACCTCTAGGTTTTAGTGCTTCTTTCATTCTGCCCTTGATATGTTACAGGCTGCATCCTGTGATTTAATCTGATGTGCACATAACATAGGTTATGTTAAGATAGAATATGCTTCATGTGGGAACTTTAAAAGGCAGAAATGGTGATCCATGGAGCAACAATGTGGGTAAGATTGCAGTGTACAACACTTTACTTTGCATTTCAGACAGGCTATTTTTCCTCGAATTTTAAAAATACTGTGGCCAAAAAAGTGAATTCTTAACAGATGCCCCGAACACCAAATATGAAATTTGCCCATAATGTAACTTAAGCAGAGACATAACATCAAGAAGCATAGCTTTTGAAGCTTCATAACCCTCTGCTAGTTTGGGAGGCTGTTTTACAAGACTGTTGCCTTCTGTCTATACTTAACATGTATCATAAAGAGTACTGTTACATAATTCTGTTTTCAGGTAGCTGTGGGAAGCTCACTGATTTTCTTTTTTAAGATACAAATCCACAGCAGGTCACAGAGCTTTTATTAGTCTTAGAGATAGAAGCCTAAAGTTTCTAAGTTCTGCAAACTCTTCGAAACAGGGCCAGCCAAGAATGGGGGCTCTTGCAGGTGGTTTCTGTCAGACTGGGAGATCAGTCGGGGAAATGACTTTCGACAGACCTGTTTTCCCACAAAGAAGGAACTATGTCCTAGTTTCTGGCACATAGAAGGAATCAGCATTTAGGCTAGACAGACCTGCTTAAGCAAAACCCTGTAGCAAAGAAACTCTGGCCTTTCAGGGCTAGACTTCTATGTCAGCTGGCATATTTGTCCACTTGTGCTGATCCTTTCTACTCCATGTCCATAAATGAGGCTTTTACAAAATAGTAAAGACTGGCCAAACTTCTCTTCCAGCTATGCCTTGTGTATTCCCAGAGGATGGCAGTGAGAAGTTGGAGCGCATAGTTTCTTTAATCAGAACTGACTTATCTTCTACAACTATTTTAAGATGAGAAGCTATCACCATCTCCTAACAATACCCTACCAATCTGACAACAGTGCAAGTGTCCTTTATTCTACACCAGAAGCAGTCCCATGGAGATTACACTGGTTACAGTAATGTTGGACTCAGGATAAGAACAGGTTTTGACCATATACAAACACAACAGAAGTATGAAGTAGTCTTGCATTTCAATGGCATCTAATTGTATTTACTTTTTTTTATTAATTACAGTTCAGTGTGTAATAAAGAAATTAAATATCATGTTTTCCATTGATTTATATCAGGAATTTCTATCCCTTCCAACTACTCTTTTTGGCTGCTTGAAATATTCTACCATCTGAAACTAGAGTGCTTTGGCACTAAGGAAGCCTCACAACTAGAGCTGGAGGAAATAAGCGAGGTGATCTTTATGAAACAAAGCTGGATTTACACTTACCAAACACACAGATAAGATACTTAGAGTTTTCAAAAGGAGCTACAGACACTTGGTTTCTCAGCAAAACAGATAAAACACACAAAGCAAATGTGAACAGTTTTTATGAATTTTAAGATATGTGCAATAACTTGCACGTTCAAGAACAGACTGAATTTTGTACCTCCCTTTAATAGAGGCGTAAACAGATATATCAAGCAAGCGGCTGAAACATTAAAAAAGCTATAACCATTTAAAGAAATAAAATTCAAGCTGAATGTCAGATATCCAAGGCAACAAAGAAGAGAAGGGAGCATTCACTGTGTTACCTGGCAGTCCATCAACTACCTGGTCCCCCTCTCTTCTACTGCACACAGAAAAAATGTCTTCTTGTCACTCCAAGTATATGTACAGTACAAATACTTTCCTCAGATCCCAGCAATTAAACAAATTACCTGAAAACAGAGAAGCTTGACATTTCTTTCAGGTGTCACGTATGGAACTCTATAAAACCATCCTACTGAAAGCAGTGAGTTGTCCCGCATATCTGACTACCATTCACTCTTCAAAGTGATTGTAACAGCCTAAGTAAAATACACACATACACAAATTTTACTGGTAGTTCATGGAAATACAGGAATTTGAGACTGGTCTGCCAAGGCCTGTTTCTTGCACACTGCTCTAGAGGGCTTCACAAAATTGTCTCCAGTTCACCTAAACAAATCTTCCAGACAGTTACAAAACTTTATAACGACAGTGATTTTAGGACACTGGCAATACTCTTGATGTCTCCTGTTCTGTTCTAGTGGTAGGTTTTGTAGTATTTCACAAACAAGATGCAGAAGAAGCACTTGTCGTCTCTGCTCCACAAACACCATTTTTGTAAATCCTTTTGTTTTAGAGATGTTTTTTGATTACAGAGGACAAGATGTAAACATTACCCCTTTTTCCCCCCAGTAACTGCCAGAGAGCTTTGATTACAGCTTTATACCTCAAGTGCTGCCTCTTCCACATCCTACAGTACCAACTAAGGTTGCAAAAACATGATTTAAATAACTCACTCAATGCCAATTGCCATTCCATATTTTCCTCAAGGACATGGTACGAATAATCTCAAGAGCACCAAGAAGATAAGACCAATTACTTGAATGTCAGTAACAGGAAATTATAAAACGACTAAATGTTAAACTACAACTAGATCTGCAATGATCTCCCTCCTCTTACTCAAGAGAAAATTCACATCACCTATCCTGGAATCCTCACGGTCCTTTAACCAATACTGAACCAAAATCTCCTCCCAGTATTCAATTAAAAAAAGAATAAATATATCTTATGTGAGAAGACTGTCTTCAACATTCCCAAGCTGGGTAAAGATAACTTCAAAGAATTTTAAGGAATTAAACAAACTGGAATGTTATTTATTCTGGGGTAAAGTGCATCCACATGCACCCTCTTTTAAAGGGAATAATTTTATTTATCCCCTAGGTATGGGGGAAAGAGCATTAAATATCTTGATGTAGAAATAATTATAGTTATGACTAACAACAGAACTGCCTATGCTATTATGAAGCACAGTAACGGAACCTGTTGGCTTCATGATTTATGACTAAAAACCGCTAAGCATTTCAAATCCATTTGGAAACAGAACAGGAATGCAGCTTTCAGACTCCTGGTATCTAATCCTACAGCATTGTTAATGAAAAGCATTACTCACTTCCTGATCTGTATTTCCAGTATAGCTTCTAATCAGTCTATGAATACACATATAAACTTGTCCATCATCTGTATGGAAATGTTTTCTGCAACAGCATCTTATAAAAAACCCCCAAACCAACAGCCAACCAACCAACCATACATATTTAAAGCAGCAGCTGAGACTGTGTAAGCATTTAGGAAAAGAAATTGCAGAAAAAGCACAAACATTACCACTTTCCTGGAGATTAAAAGCAAAAATACCATGCACTGTTAATTTATCAGTTTACCTCATATACTTTCAGGAACATTTAGAGATTACATTGTAAGGATCAGTCTTAAACAAACACGGTAATCAAAATTTCTCTGTCAAGAAATTTTCATCTACAAACTTCTTCCCAATTTACATTCCTGCAGTGGAGAAATAACGAATTGGTCTGTAAAACAGAAGATGGAAATGGTTTTAAATTGCCACATTTAGCATGATTTCTCTTCTTGCAGGGTACTCAAGCCATTCCAATGACTAAAGTACTGGAAGAAGGATATTTTCACGTAGGTTGTTTCCCCACATGACCTTAAACAACTGTTTTTACCTCATCATGAAATCAGCAAAAGTCGATCACTTATGTTGGTTTGATGTTGTACTTAGGCTGATCAGATACTTTTTATTTCTAAATATCATTAAGGGTTCAAACATTGTTTAAACTTCTTTTATGTATACACCATACGTGTATAATTTCAGTGAATTTTTATATAAATTTTAGTTTAGAGTGTTTTAAATTCTATAAAAAATTTTACCTCATCTTTAACTACTTTCTACTAACATATAAAGGCACGAGAAGTTTCTAACGCTATAGTTTGCATATATATTCCTTAAGGAACCTCTCAACTTTCCTTCATACACTTAGCTCCAGTTGACAACAGGGAAAAAACCCGCAATAACTATGATAATCTCACTGTTTAATTTAACAAAAAGACTGCCTGCTTGCAACACAGGAGCCCAGATGCAAAATTCTGAGTTCCACTTCAGATAAAAATAATGCTTTTCTGTAGTTCTGTCTTAAATTCTACTTAACAAAAAGTGATCAAGAGGACCAAAAGTAATTTCACAAAATCTTGAATAAAGATCTGATGCTATCTCCTGTTCCCTTCCCTTTTCCTATCTAAACATAAATATAATTTATCTTTTGTGTCACACATCCTTGTTGCTATACACAGGAAATTAGCCTCCCTTGGAATTCATATTTGAGAGTTATCAGAAACCCAGGAGTTCAGGCACATTAGTAGATTACATCTCAAACCATACTGAAACATGGAATGTAGAATGACAATATGGATCAAGTTTCTTGATTAGGTTGCAAACTATTTATAACATTTCAAAAGCCATATTTCACTAAGGTGTGAAGTAAGTTACCGTAATGGTTTAATTTAGGAAAGTCAGCAACTGTTCCTAGCCAAAAGTACTTTCCTTTTTTTCTCATCTGTGGGAATATCTTGGTGACTAAACTAAATGCTAAGAAGAGGTGTCTGAAGCCCCTGAACTGACAGCAGTTCTCCATGGATGGAAGTGCTCCCCACAGAGCCCTCATGGTCCTAACCCACTCAAAAATGTCTTCAGATACCGATTATGGTACATGACTAAATTTTTTTTTCTAGTTGACAGCTGAGAAAAACACTGTGCCAGTAACACTGGCATGTTTTCTTGGTTCCCATACAACCTGTCCAGGGAAGGAGTAGAAAACATGCAAACTCACCATTTCTGAAGCAGAGTAATTCCTTAAAGAGAAGACAACTATTCCCATCTTAGTATAACAAGTTTTATTTGCAAAGGACTACCAGAGAAACAGCAGAAAGCCACTGCACATATTTAAGACCCACAGACGATAAGCAGGGTTATAAGCCTCAAAATAGGTCATAGAGTCTCTGGGGTTCCAGCACTTAAGGTGGAAAACACAATACCTAAACCAGTCAGACTCAGGGGCTTTTGCTGTTGGTTTCTTTTTCTCTTGTTATCTTTTAAAGTCACTGTTTTTCAGATATATTTGTACATTAACACGAACTTTCAATAGAAAAAGACAGAAGGAGTACGATCTTGGCTAAGACATTTGTTTGTGCATTTTTGTCCCTCTGCCACTCATTTTCTGTAGGTGAGCCTTTAACAAATGCTAGAAAAATTTCTTTTTTGGCTGTACAAGGGAAAACAAAGCCCCTGGCAACAGAACTGGAAACACTCTAAGTGCTGTGGTAAGAAAACTGGAACACAGCACATATCTCACAAGTTTATAAAAGCCTTCTATCTGGAGGGCACTAGTCTTCAAAACATAGTTCATTTAAATAGATTCATGTATTTCCTACACAAAAACCTTAATGCATATTCAATTTCAAGCTACTTAACGGCTTGAAACAAGCCACAACTTCAAAAAGCGTAGTATGTACTACAGTATGACATTCACCTGCATTGTGTCTGGCTGAGCTGGAGCTCATTTCCCCCACAGCAGCCCTCACCTTGCTGCACTTTTCATTGATAGTTGGAAAGGCATTAATAGTAGTGTTTTGGCAATTGCTGAGCAGCACAGGCACAGCATCGGCACTGACTCTCCAGCATGCCACCCCCACCAGTATGATGGGGTGGGCAAAACCTTGGGAAGCAAAATAACCAGGATAGCTTACCAAAACTGACCAAAGGGATATTCCATACCCCGTGACATCAGCTCAGATGTAAAAGCTGAGGACGCAGAAGGCATTTGCTGTTTACAAGGCATGTGTTCCAGAGCAACCACTACTCATGCTGAAGCCCTGCTTCCAGCGGGAAAGCGCCAGGTGTAAGTGGCCAGACATCACTTGCTGATGGTAAGTAGGGAATAAAATATTTGGGAGTTTTTTTGATTTGGGTTTTTTCTTTTCTTTTGTTTGCATGTAAGCAACTTTCCTTGTTGTTTCAAAAAATTGCCTTTATCTTGACCCAGAAGGGTCTCACCCCTATTTTGTCACCCCTTTTCCTGCTGAGGAGGGCAGTGATAGAGAGGCTTTGGTGGGCAGCTGGTGTCCAACCAAGGTCAACCCACCAGAGTTCTCTTTGCTGCCAAACTTTGGGAATGAGGAAGCTAAAATAAAGATAATAATTGGGAGATGTAACTGGCAAAACAAGGACCGAAAAATCTTAAGAGTGTGGTATGATCATTGGGAATTTCTGTTATTGTGAGTGGAATGAAGGAATAGGTGCTGTGTTGATATTTTGATTTTGGTGTCAGGATTTTTTTGTTGATGGGAGTGAAGACTGTGTGATGAATGTGAATTTTAAATGACAATTTTAAAATATGTGTTTCACAGAGGCAAGGGATGGAATATATTTGGTTTGTGCAGCAAGGTTTCGGTAGAGAGGGGCAGCTTCTGTGAGAAGATGCTAGAAGGTTCCCCCATGCCTGATGAAGACAATGTCAGATAACTCCAAGATGGACCTGCACTGGCCAAGTCTGAACCTATCAGTGACGGTGCTAGCACATCTGGGGTAACATAGTTAAGATGAAAAAACAGTTACTGAATAGAAACAACGGCAGATGGAGAAGTGAGGTATGAGAATATGTGAGAGGAACAGCTCTGCAGATGCCAAGGTCACTGAAAATGGAGGAGAAGGTGTTCCAGTTGCTGGAGAAGAGATTCTGCTCCAGCCTCTGATGCAGACCATGGTGAGGCAGCTGTGCCCCTGCAGCCCACAGAGGTCCATGGTGGAGGAGATATCCACCTGCAACCTGTGGAGGATCCCACATTGGAGCAGGTCCGAAGCAGCCTGTGGCACTGCAGAAAGCCTGCTCTAGAGCCGGCTCCTGGCAGGACCTGTGGCTCCATGAAGTCAGGAGCCCTCGCTGGAGCACATTTGCTGGCAGTGCTTGGGACCCCATGGGGGTCACGTGCTGGAGCAGTACATTCCTGAAGGACTGCACACCATAAGAGGGACCCCCACTGCAGCAGTTCGTGAAGAACTGCAGCCCTTGGGAAGGACTCACAACCTTCTGCAGTGGAGTTCTGTCTCCTGTGGAAGGGGCCCCACAAGGGAACAGGGAAAGAGGGAGTAGTCCTTGCCTTTTGGAGGAAGGAACAGCAGAGACAATGTGTGATGAACTGATTGCAGCCCCCATTCCCCATCCTCTTGTGCTGCTGGGGGCAGAAGGTATAGAGTAGGGAATAAAGTTAAGCTCGAAGAGAAGGAAGGAAAGGGTGGGGGGAAAGTGTTTTTAAGATTTATTTGTCATTAGCTCACTCTGATGTGATTGTAATAAATCCATTTCCCCAATCTGAGTCTGTGATGGTAATGGGTGAGTGATCTCTCCCTGTCCTTATCTCCACTCATAAGCCTTTTGTTAATTTTTTTTCTCCCCTGCTCAGCTGAGGAGGGGAAGGATAGAGCAGCTTTGGTAAGCACCCAGTGTCCAGCCAAGGTCAACCCACTACATCACCAAAAAGTCTTTTTTCTTTAAGAAGTAAGTGCAAAATTGATTTGTTTCTAGACAAATGCTGTATTCTTAAGCTGAATTGCTTTAAATGCATCTAAATTGTTCTGTTACGGAATGACTTTTTAATTTTAAGACAAAGATGCCAGACTTGCTCTTTTTCTAAAATGCCCAAAATAATCTCTTAAATCAAAATAAGGTTTGATTCTGCATTATTTTAAGTATATCTTCGTCAAATATTGAAATAAAGCAATGTTTAAGGTTTGAAAACATATTTCAATAAATCTAAGGTTTTGGCCTAGATAATCTAATCTGCACAGAGAACCATGGAAAATGCAGGAAGTTCATACACACATTCCAAATTATTCCTACAGAAAGTAATAAAAGTATTCGGACAACCTACAACACAATACATACATACATAGGATTCCCTTCAGCCTCACTCTTTTGTAGAGAAAAACCTATTCTTAATGGCCTCAGTTTAAGGGAGTGCTTCAGACATGATTTATTGGTCTTTCTCACACATAACTTTCTAAGGTGTAAGTATTCCTTTTCCCACTTCTCCACTCTCAACCATACAGGTTAACTAATTATGTGAGAAGTAAGTTCTCTGAATATAAGTATCTTCTTAGACAGCAGCATGCAAAGGAAAGACTGGAATTCAAGACAGCATAAGAAAGGTATATTGGTAGAAAATACCATGCTCCTGCATTGCAGTGATCAGGTAGGATCCCATAGCAAGAACATTTCTCACTATTTACTGCTAAAGTTTTGCAGAATAAATTATTCAGTTGTTTCAAGTTGTCAAGAAAATCCTTTGGTGTTACAGACCTAAAGATGTATTCAGTACAATTGCAAAAATTATCTTCAAATGATCATGCAAAGATAAACTTCCACAGGATTCACCATCAGCCTAGACACATTGAAATAGAAGAGACACAGCTTTTCCTTAAGAGTAGTGTACGCTTGTGATCTGAGAAGTGCAAGAGCTGCTCCAAATTTTCAGGTGTCAGTTGGTTACTTACCTTTAATACAGCAAGGCCCAAGCATTCCATTGCAGTACACTTCACATGCACACCTGAACAGCAAAGATATTTATGGTTAGCATCATTTCTACAATAGCATGTGTGTGACATACTGGCTGTATTATGAAACAGGCTTTTTTTTCTCCCTGTTCCAGGAGTGAGTCTGAATCATCTACATACTTTGCACAGTTGGACAAGTGTGTGAAAAACAGCACTATGTACAGCTTGCATGCATGCCAATCAGCACACAGGCTGCTAGAGAAGCAAGGAGCTACAGCCTCTAGGGTACTTGTTAAACAGAGATCATTACTTTATCAGATTATATCCTTCCATTACGACTTCTCCCACTATACAGTTCCAGCTGGAAAAATTGTAATTCTTATAGGGGTAACTTTGAATTATGCAAAAGATTGGAGATTCCTTTTAAAAAACAAACCAGAAACCTCCTTCCTCAAACTAAGCCACTGATGAAGCAGGACTGCTCTGCTCCAGCTCACAGCCTGACCAGTGACACCCACATGGGTGATGTCATATGGGAGCTGCTTCCCCCCAGCTTCCCTGCCCAATCAATCACTTGCATCACCATAAAAAACAGAGTAATTGCCCCAGTTTGTTTCCAGCTGGCAAGTTTGAGACAATATCCATACAGGCACGGATTTTTTAAGTATCTAAGTGCCAAAGTACCTGTGTTGTTAGGCTCCTAATAATGCCTCTCGCTAAAGGCTGCCCTGAATAACTCTCTCCACATCTGCTCCACCACAGCCGAATAAAGCAAACCCAGGCCACAGATGTGGTCCTCAACATGGCCACAGCTTGTTTTCCTTGTTCAGATTGTGACTGCCTTCATGGTAGTAAAAGTTGCAGTGATGAATTACGCTGCTCCTTGTTTAATCTCTCTATTAAACACAGGCCCTCATAGAGGCAGAGGCTATAATGTCAGTCTAACAAAAGCTGACCGATGTATTAATGAGAGAGACTTAATAGCAAAATTAAGTCTGCTGTTCAGCAAGGGTTGATGGCAACTCACTATTTGTATTAGACGTGCACTGGTTGGCAACCAGGATGTCTGGCAGAAAACTGTTGAAGATAAATGTAACCCTTCCCTCCACAGCATAGCAGCTCTGATTTAAAGGTGCTACAGTAAGTGAAACAAGTCACCCTCTGGCTGGCAATCAGCAAATATTTTCGGCTGGTTGTGGGCCCCCTGCAATGCATATGTTTAAGAAGAAAGCTATATGCATGAATGACAGACTCTCTGTCTGACTCGGAGTGCCACTGCTACATCTGTTAACAGTGCATTTGGCTGTTGTCCTCTTGTCATTTTTCTAAAACACCTATAAAGAAAATACAGATCCTTTGGGCAACTGAAGTAGAGGTGCAAATTGCAGTCACACCTTTCTGTCTCGCTGCAGTATCACTTCTTGTCTCCAAAACCAACACAGATTCACTTGCCTACTTGTGGCAGGTAGTCACAGTTCACACTTGAAATAGGGATCAATCACAACACACTAAGTGTCAAGTTGTACTCTAAGAGACAGACTTCTATACAGCAGAAAAAAATGAAGGACCTCAACTTTCTTATGGATCTGAATGTGGTGCAATTCTTTTGAAACTGTTCCCCGCCCTCACCTCAGGGCCACTGTGCAGGTAGGGAGCAGAGACTGCAATGCTAGAAATGGTGGTTGAGCATCTTGACACCTAATTGTAGATTTTGCTCTAATCTCAGGACAGAAGATGACATGAGATGTAAGTTCTGATAAATTAACCCTCCCGAGAGAAGAAAATAAGAAAAATCACAGGAAAACTCCAAGCACTTGGACATAAATTATTAAGTCAATGTGACTTTTAATTACTCATTGAAGGGGTCACAAAGCACCCACAATCCCCCTCTAAACAGCATTTTGCTTGAGCAAAATAGGAGAACAAGCATCCTAGAAGTTCAGGGACAGTTCCTGGAAAACCCTAATGGAATATGAAGGCAACACCTTTAAGTGATAGTTCACCTGCCAGCAGAAAAAATGACTACGAATATAAATCTGTAGTTTGGACCAGTGTTTTGTCCAAAGTATACTCATTGCACAAAAAGATGAAGAAATTTATTGGATTTTGGTGCTCAAAAGTAGATTTTTCTGCAGTCTTAAGTCAGTTTTTTACTTGCTAGATACTAGTGAGTGTAGTCATAGAGGAAATGTCCTGAGTAACTAACTGTGCATGAAATAGGAAAGGGAGGCCATACCCATGACTCATCAGGAGACAACTTTTGGGCATTTAGTCTCCTGGGTTCGTTAACTCTTATACACACTCCGGTTAAGTGATTTGGAATATAAACTGCTGTGATCAGAAGAGGAATGCAAGCCCTAGAACCAGGATCCTTTTCAGGGTTACTGATCATCAGTTTGTTGGCTCAGTATGTATCTTGAAAGAAAAAGCAGAAAAAAATGAAATGCAATTAACTTTGAAATAATTAGCTGCAGCACCTTTTTCTTGTGTATTGTGAAATGCTTGTACAGACTTCAAAAAAGTGACATTGCTTTCCTCAGCTTGGTGAGGAAAAAGTTTCCTTCCAAAAACTGGAACCTATATAAAATGCTCTATTTTAGAGCACAATAAAATTTGCTTTGTGTTTTACAGATAGCACAACGTACTCACAAATGCTAATACCAGTTTCAAGGATAATCCATACTTTCATTTACATTGTACTCTCTGTAGATATATTTGTTAGGTATAGCAAGCAGATACGCATAAGCAATTATAGATTGAGTGAGCAGATAGCTTCTGCTTTTTTATGCACCATATTCCAAATGTTTCTTTAATGAAGACAAACCACTTCTTGCTGAGACTGCAGCCCTTTTTAAAATATAAATAAATACTTCCAGAGCTTATTAAAATGACACCTTCTAAATTTTTAAACATTTAGCTATTACAACTGTCACAATTTCAAGGCAAAAAGAAGGGCTGAATTAAAACATATTACTGTGCATGTAACGATTGAGCATAGACATGGTTTTGTAAGCAAGACACCTTTAAAAGGCAAAAGAAAATCATATACTAGCCTCCCGTTTTCACATACATTATTATGAATTTGAATCCAGGATATCAGAAATTATTAATTTTGTGAACTCCTCTGTATGTTCTCAGTATTCTTCAGTTTCAAACAGCAAGAGATATTTTCTCTAAGATCATTCCACATACATTGACTGTCTTTTATTTTTGAAATTATTTTTAAGCATTATGTCAACAGAAATGCGAAGGAGATCTTAACTGGGAAAAACCATCTCTTATAAAATTTAAAATATTATGCTTTAAAGAGCTTACATAATGAAAAGATTTAACACAAATTCTCCATCAAGACAAGTATTTTACAATTTTAAGTACTTTGACCAGATGTCAGGCTAGGAAAGCTACAGTATGTTTAAGTAGTTATTAAAGAAAAAAAATGCAGCACAGAGATCAGTGTCTGTCCCTCCTCTTCCCCTCATGAGGAAATCACAGACTGCAATGAGGTCTCCCCTCAGTCTCCTCTTCTCCAGGCTGAACAGACCAAGTGCCCTCAGCCACTCCTCACACGGCTTCCCCTCAAGGCCCTTCACCGTCCTCGTGCCCTCCTTTGGACACTCTCTAACACTCAATGTCTTTTCTGTATTGTGGCACCCAAAACTGCCCCCAGCACTCGAGGTGAGCCCGCCCCAGTACAGAGCAGAGCGGGACAATCCCCTCCCTTGCCTGGCTGGTGATGCTGTGCCTGATGCACCCCAGGACACGAGTGGCCCTCCTGGCTGCCAGGGCTCTGCTGACTCGTGTTCAATTTGCTGCTTACCAGGACCCCCAGGTCTCTTTCTGCAGTGCTGTTCTCCAGCCTCTCATTCTCCAGTCTGCCTGTACATCCTGGGTTGCCCCATCCCAGGTGCAGAATCTGACACTTGCCCTTACTAAACTTCATGGGCTTGGTGGTTGCTCAGCCCTCGTATTGGTGGAGGTTTCTCTGCAGGGCCTCAGGGCCTCCCTGTCTTCGAGGGAGTTGACAGCTCCTCCCAATTTAGTGTAAGCAGTAAACCTACTTAGTATCTCCTCAAGTCCTGTGTTCAAGCCAGGAAAAAGTTTATGAAAAAGTTGAAGAGAACTGTGCTTAAAATGGAGCCCTGCAGAATCCCATCAGTGCCAGCCTGAAGGCCTGAGGTTCATTTCCCAGACAGGTGTAAAAACAAAAGTAATAAAAAAATCACAAGTGCAATGCCACCAGTTCTTTTCAAATATATGAAGAGCATGAAGACTTCTTGACTTTGGTGTTCTGTCACTTTTGCAGCTAAACTAAACCTGAATAGCTAGAGAAGTCATCATAGATTCACACATGATATTTCCTGAGAGATAACCCAATATGAAGTAACCTATTGAACGTTGAGGTGGAACTTGTGTGTCACTTGAATGAATAACCTCCAAGGGAAACTCAGCTTCCTACATGGTATCTTGTTGCAGTTAGCTGCAAAGCGCTGTTCCTTGAACAGTAAGAAAGTTTGCCTGTTTTCTGAATACGGACTAAAACTGGAGGTCAGGACACTAGAATTCAGCTATGGATTTCTATCAGCTCTCTTTTCCCACTCTGCAGAAAGGAAAAAATCTACCAACTGATGCTTATGTTTGTCTCTTTTCAGGTGAGAAATAGCGACATCTATCACTCCAGAAAACAGTTTCATACACAAATATCTTTCTGTGCACACAAAGGAAAAAGGAGATTATGTGAAAAAGCTGTTCACTTGGTAGGGTGGGCATTTAGTTGGTTTTTTTTGGTTTTTTTTGGTCAAAACTATGCATTCTCCAGATGTTCAGATGATAAAACCTAGGAAATTCACACAGGTCAATTTGGTTTTTGGGGTTTTTCTCACACACACAGAGTGGATTGCACAGCAAGACCCCATCTGCTCAACTAAGAATTAAAGGCATAAGTTTATCTCATTTCTTTTCGTAGGACCACCAATTGCCAAAAGTACTCTCTGAATTAAACTACTCTGGAGACACAGTGGTTTCCAAGCAGAACCTTAATGCACACAAAGCCTTGATGATCTCTGCTGGAACTCAGTGTGTCTAACAGCTGCAAGTGACTGTGCTCTAGCCAATTACTACCAGCAACAAAAAGGATAAACAATCACTACAGGAAGAAGGCTCTCTGCCAGCAAAATATTAATGCAATTTTAGGCAGCTGCTGTATGCTCTGAATCTTGGTTCAAGTTTTCTCAAAGATAAAATTCCTTCTCCAAGTTGCTGTTCTTCTACCTGTTTTTACAGATCAGTAGAAAGGGTAGCATGATCTAGAAATTATTTCAGGAAATCTTCTGCACTTACTTTTTCAGTCAAAGTTCATTATAGAAAACAGCTTTTCATTTTTCCTGTTTCAGAGACTTTAGCTTATCTATGAGTATTCACTCTTGTATATCCTTCATGGAGATATTTTACAGCATAACATAAGGATGGTTAAAGTTCATATTATTTTGTTCCCTATTGAAGTGTGATCATAACTATAACTTTTTAGGAATTGCTCTTCAGTGAGCTTTTGAGCACATTTTCCTTAACATCGTGGTGTGCCTCATCCCAGATGAATGTAGCTGCTTTAGTGATTCTTCAGCACTCATCTGCTCTTTAGCAGTCATCGATTAGGCCTTTCAAATCAGTGGTACCTCAAAAGGATACAGCAATCTGAAGGCACTATCAAAGACAATCCCTGTTTCAGCAGCACAAGCCATGAAGAGTAGCACTATGATATCCATCAGGACTCTGAGACACTGACAACTATCCTCTGGATGCAACCACCCAACTACTTTCTTATCCCTCCAGCAGTCCACTCATCAAATCCATCTCTCTCCAGTTTAGAGGGAAAGCTGTTGTGTACTTACTGTAGCTTGAGCTCAAATTGAACCAAATTCTCAGCACTTAATCATAGAATCCTTGAATGGTTTGGGTTGGAAGCAACTTTAAAGATCATCTAGTTCCAACCCCCAGCCATGGGCAGGGAGCCTTTCACTAGACCAGGTTACTCAGAGCCCCATTCAGCCTTGCCTTGAACACCCCCAGGGATGGGAGCCCATAGCCTCTCTGAGCAACCCATTCCAGTGCCTCACAGCACAGTGCTTTGATGTGATCAGCGTTAACATGTGATGGACCTAGACACAGTCATGGTATGGGAAGCAT
The DNA here is from genome assembly GCA_013398115.1 of Falcunculus frontatus. Lineage (NCBI taxonomy): Eukaryota > Metazoa > Chordata > Aves > Passeriformes > Falcunculus > Falcunculus frontatus. The sequence continues at coordinate 105,689 of VZRV01010291.1, read as the reverse complement.
ACTATAGAGAATGGTTACAATAATATCCTCACATGATTAATGCACATGAAGGACAGGGGAAATCAGTTCTTCTGCTGGAGAGAAGTGATTACAAAGGTCAGCATTTCAGGAGTTCATTCCTGTTCTGCACGTATATGAGGGCTTCATAAACTGGAGCCTTTGCTTGTGTTTGGGACCCCATCCATGGGACGTCACTGGGTTCAGGGATACAGCATTAGCTGAACTCTCATGGCTGATCAGTGCCACACTTTGAAGCCAGGAGGTCTCCTTGGTCTTGATCAGGAAAAGGAGACACACGGCTTTCTGAGAGCAAAGTTTCCCAAAAAAACATTTGTTTTCATGAATAATGTGTAGGCTTCTAGTTGCTTTTACGGATTTGCCTGTTTCTTGCAATAGGCCCATTATTTAGTGAATCTCTAAAGAACAAATCTTTTTGGAATTGCATATACCCGGATAAAGATTTCATTTTCTTAACCTCTGTCTCTTTTCTGCTCCTTCCTGTTGGTTTAACACAGAATATTTGCTTCAGTGTTCCCAGACTACAGAATTTAGCATCAAACTCTTAACTGATTGTGTCAGCTGATTATCTTATAACACCTCTTGGTATGCACAAAAATACTGTTTTCACATCATAGAAGGGGAAGACTCATTTTGCCTTTGATCTTGCAATCCCAAGAAAACTGCATATAGATTCACCTTCTAATGCTACAGTGGAAATCAGTGTGAAGTCTGGTTTTCCTCTCCACAGTGACAATGTGCAATAAAGAAATTATAAGTAGTGGAATTTACATAACAGAGATTAAAATAAATGGTGCTTTGTTTTTTAACTGTTTATTTTCCTGAAATAGACAGGGTCAAAAATATTTTTTCCCTTGACTATGACAGGAAATAGGAAATCTTCTTACCACCATCAAGCAGAACAATTGATAACCATTCTTATGAAAGGGAAATGAATTATTAGAATCACCAAATACCTAATGCTAAACAAATGCATCTCCCCTTGAACCAGAGTCTTGGGAGAGAAAGCATTTTCATAGATGCAGGCCTTTAAAGGCTAGTTCAACCTTAATGATCTTTCTATACACATTCTTTTCACAAAAATCAGCTTCTTGGTTTCACAGTGTTTTCTGTGTTTCATTAACCTCTGAGAAAAATGTTAAACATCAAGAGATTAGACAGCCACAGAGGTTAGTAGCTTCATTAATCATAAATTTAACCTCAATGTTTCAGATACAATTTCTAGCACCTTTTAAGCATTTAAGTGTCCTACTTTCAGGAAAAAATAGTAAACCAGCAGCTTTCGAAAATTTCAATACATTTACAAACTGAGTTTGAAGCAGAGGATATATAAATAGTTACAGAAAGAAAGGTTAAGAAACAGTAAAAAATGACCATTATTAGAATTATTTCAGTTCCAGAAAAATAATATAATTCTACCTCAGTCCCATTTTTCTCTTTTGAAATCATTATCGTCACACAATTGTTTTTACAGTGAACTTCTGAAATTTCACAGGGCAAAGGCTCCTAAAAAACCAACCAAACAAAAAGACTATCCTCGTAAGTCATATTAACATTTGCCATCTATTTAAACATCCGTTCCCCTAAAAAGTCCTGTAACAGATTTCTGACAGAGTAGTTGTCCATAAACATTCAAGGCTAGGCCTGCCTTATTGCCGAGGTATGACCCAGACAGGGAGCTATGACAAGTGCAGCAGCCCTGTGGCTAGATAAGCTATACCAGGGCTTCCAATATCCTCCAACACTAGCTTGACCCTGGATATGCAGTCAGTCCTTTTCCTGAAGAGACCAAGCAAACTCTACATCATCAGCCGGAGATGCCTACGGTCCCACGCTACCTCCGGACCCAGATTTTGTCTTGCATTCACTTTGTCTCTGAGGAAAGATGGGGACAAAGGGTGAATGGTTCCTCAAGCCCACCAGTCCTGACACAGGAGACACGCAGCACAAATCCTAACTCTCACATGTGAAGACCAAGAGCTGTTTCACCCTTCCCATGCAGCCACTCCTGTATCTTTAGCACTGTACGACAGTTAATGATTTCCTTATGTATGTTTTTAGGGATCTTCTAGAGCTGAATTTGAACGCTTGGAACCTATTCCTGTTAAAAATTCACTGTTATTTACAGGAGCACACATGCCAGAAATACACTATGGGGGAAGAATGGCATGAAAATGCCATGCTTCCATGGGAATTTAAGTGCTGTTCACACAGAACATGATGAATTTCCCTACCTCAGGAGGGATCTCTGCCTCTGTAAGATTAACATGCAAGAGTATCAATATCAGAGACTGAGGAGAAAAGCTGAGGACTATCAGGGATTGTGTGAAATAGACTGGTGGAATCACACCCTTTAATCCCTGAGGGAAATGCAGCAGATGGAGGCTAGGCAAGAGTGAAAGCAGCCCCAACCCTCTTGCTGTCCAAGGAAAAGGAGGGGGGCTAAAAGATGGGGGTTATTGAAACAGATCCCTATGTAAGATGGCAGAAGAATCCCTTCCCTGCCTCCCTGGCCTTCCTAGGTGCCCTTACAGAATAGATACGAGGCTCCGCAACTCTGAGGTTAGGCAAATGATAGTGGAGATGGAAGGTCTGCCTGGGGAGTTGCACGGAGCAACTCAGTCCGTGGGCACATCCCAACTACAGGTATTAAGAAAGTAAGTGTAATTGTAGTAGGTTGTCGGTAGCTGCGCTGGGGTTTTACCATTCACACTGGCTGGCTTCTCCGACAAACCATCAGTAAAGAAGGGAAGGACTTCCGTGTGGAATTCCAGCAGCAAACTTTATTCCAATACTTCACCTGTGGAGGGCCCAGTGACAAAAGCCCGAAACAATGGGAAGCCTAGGACTCTATACGGGGGCAGGGAGAGCATCGGGCACCAATGGTTTGAGGGCTGGGGGGCGGGAAGCAGGCGGGGCCTTGGCCTATAAGGAAAAAAGGGGCAGGGGAATCCACGGGCCAGTCAGGGAAACAGAACTAGGATACATTTGCATGGTAGAAATGAAAGCATCCTGAGGGGCCTCACCCTAAGCTGGGGGATCTCTCAAGGGCTGTCCCTTTAGGGGACTCTCTCATTCCTTGTTTGTGATATTCACTGGCTCCGAGAGTAGGTGACTCCTTTCCCAAGGAAACTGAAGGCACTGAATGGTGACTGAACCCATCCCACAGGGAAGGCTGCTGTCCTCCTAGGGCCTGGATAAGAGATATTATGGAAAGGAGGGGTGGTGGGGTGACTCTGTACATTAGGGAGGGTTTCAACTGTACAGAACTCAGGACATCCCCCACACATTGGATGCTTGAGGGTAGGGACCAAGGCCAACAAGGCAAACGTCCCAGGGGGAGTCTGTTATAGACTACCCAGACAGGATGGAGGGGCGGATGAAGTATTCTATAAAAAGCAGGCTGGTATTTCATAACCAGCCCTCATTCTTGTGGGGGATTTTAACCTGTGGGACACCTGCTGGAAACTCAACACAGCAGAGAGGAGGCAGTCTAGTAGGTTCCTGGAGTGTGTGGAACATAACCTCCTGACACGGGTGGAGGTGAGCCTAAAAGGGACAGTGACTCACTAGACCTGCTGTTTACAGAGAAGGGCTGGTGGGAGATGTGGTGGTCAGAGGATGTCTTGGGCACACTGACCATGAAATGATAGAGTTTTCAATTCTCAGTGAAGAAAGGAAGGGGGGTCAACAAAACCTCTACCCTGGACTTCCAGAGGTGGACTTTGACCTGTTCAGGACACTGGTTCAGACACTTCCTTGGGAAACAGTCCTTAAAAACAAAGGGGTCCAGGAAGGATGGACATACTCTAAGAAGGAAATCTTGAAGGTGCAGATGTGGGCCATCCCTGTGTGCCAAAAGACAAGCCAGTGTTGAGCAAGAAAATTCTGGCTGAACAAGGAACTTTCACTGGCACTTAAGGTGAAAAACAGAGTTTATGAACTTTGGAAGAAGGGACAGGCAGCTCAGGAAGAGTACAAAGATATTATTAGGTCATGTAGAGAGAAAATTAGAAAGGCAAAAGCTCAGGTAGAACTCAATCTGGCCACTGCTGTGAAAGATAATAAAAAGTGTTTTTATAAATATATTAACAACTAAAGAAGGACAAAAAATCTCCACCCTTTATTGGACACATGGTGTTGAAGTGTAGCACTGTCACCAAGGATGAGGATAATGAGGTACTTAATGCCTTCTTTGCCACAGCCTTTAACAATAAGAACAATTATCCTCAGGGCAACCAGACCTAGAGCTGGCAGACAGGGATGGGGAGCAGAATAGACCCCCTAGAGTCCAGGAGGAAGTAGTTAGTGATCTAACTTAGACACACACTTCTAGGGGACTGGATGGCATTTACCATACTGAGGATATGGAGGGAGCTGGTGGAAGAGGTCCCAAAACCACTCCCCTTCATTTACCCTCAGTTTTGGCTAACCATTGCCAGGACTGGAGGTTGACCACTGTGATGCCTGAAGGGCTGAAAGGAGGATACAGGGAACTACAGGCCTGTCAGCCTGACCTCGGTGACTGGAAAGATTATGGAAAAAACTGTCTTGAGAGTCATCAGGTGGCACATGCAGAACAACCAAGGGATCATACTACAGGCCTGTCAGCCTGGGAAAGGCAGATCCTGTTTGACCAGCCTCATCTCCTATGCTGAGACCAGGTCACTTGCTTGGTGGATGAGGGAAAGGCTGTGGATGTTGTCTACCCGGAGGTCAGTAAAATCTTTGATATGGTTTCCCATGACATTCTCCATGGCCTGGACAGGTGCATTCTTCACTGGGTAAAGAACTGGCTGGACAGCCAGGCCCAGAGAATGGAGGGGAATGGTGCTGCATCCAGTTGGTGGCCAGTGACTAGAGGTGTTCCCCAGGGATCAGTGTTGGGGCCAGTCCTGTTTGACATCTTTATCGAAGATCTGGACATAGGAACTGAGTGTACCTGCAGTCAGTTTGAGGATTACAGTAACCTGAGCAGGAATGTTGATCTGGTGGATGGTAGGAAGGCACTGCAGAGTGATTTGGGCCAAGAAACATGGCCAGCAGTTTGCGGTTCAATAAGGTAAAGTGCTGGGTCCTGCCCTTCATCCACAGCAACCCCATGCAGTGCTACAGGCTGGGGAAGAGCGTGCTGGAAATCTTCCCCGCATAAAAGGACCTAGGGGTGCTGGCCAACAGTGGCTGAACATGAGGCAGCATGTGCCCAGGATGCCAAGAAGGCCAGTGGCATCCTGGCCTGTATCAGCAACAGTGTGGCCAGCAGGACCAGGTGACTGTCACACTGTGCTTGGTACAGGTAAGCCACAGCTCAAGTCCTGGGTGCAGTTCTGGATCCCTCACAACAAGAAGGACATTGAGGAGCTGGAGTGTATCCAGAACAGGGCAAAGGAGCTGGGGAAGGGTCTGGAGAACAAGTTTTATGTGAAGTGGCTGAAGGAACTGGATTTTTTCAGCCTGGAGAAAAGGAAGGTCAGGGGTTGTAGCCAGTTGGGGATCAGTCTCTTCTCCCAGGCAACCAGTGACAGGAGAACAAGAAATAGCCTCAAGATGCATCAGGCAAGATTCAGGTTGGATTCGCCCAGGGAGGTGGTGAAGTCACCGTCTCTGGAACTGTTCAAGAAACAGCTGGACATGGCACTTAGTGCCACAGTCTAGTTTGACACGGCGTTGTTCAATCAAAGGTTGGACTTGATGATCTTGGACATCTCTTCCAATCTTAACGATCCTATGACTCTATGTTTCATATTTAAAACCACTTGGGTTTTTGGTGCTACACTCCTTCCAAATTCTCCCTTTTAACACTGCAGTAGTGAAAAGATTGTGCTTAAATGCACAGGATGAAAAAGATTACACTGAGGTTGTGAACAGTGCCATCTTTTCTTACCTGTAAATGCCTCTCTGGCAGGGAATCCAGATGAGCTTTCAATTGCTTAAGTGTCTTTCCACTCTCAGTCAATGAGGTGGTTGGATCTTCTTTCTTTAGGTCTTCTCCCTGCTGGCCCCTTGAACAGATGCATCTTGTCAACTGCATCCATAAACCTTTCAGCAACAGAAAAAGCATGTGCAGTCTAAAGTAAAGGGGAAAAAAATCAGTATTTCCACATCAAGGTAACTCTCATTCCATCCTAAATCTTACCCCTATTAATTTTTCCCTATTGTTTGGGGAGTTCTATTTTTATTCTGCCTATCTAGAGAAGCTGCAGTAGTACCAGAGCACGTGATTTCTTTCATAACTTGAAGTTATGGTCTTCTGATTGCATCAGTAGTAGATGCAAGAGGGCACTACTGTAATTTTAGGACAGAAAGAAATTAACAACACAGACATGTTTGAGCTGAATGCTACATTTCAATCCACACAGTAAGAAAGAGCACAGCCCTGGTGAAACATACTTATCTTGCAAGTTCATGCTAAAAGGAGAGACACCCATACCAGTGTTCAAAGTGAAATGACACTCTCATAGCCTTCTGCTCCCCTCTTCTCCAGAGTCTGAAAATATTACACTGGCCAAACTGATATATGAATATTAATATACCTCAACATGAGGCAATGCTCTTTTCATAAAGCATGCACAAAGTATCAGGCCAGAGCTGAAGGTGACAATACATAGGGAGCTGAGAGATGAAACAAAAAAAAATCCTCCTCCAAATTCACTTTGCTTGATTTCCTAGGAAACAACGATTCTTAAGAGGGCTGATAGAGCCCAGCTGGCGAACAGCTGTCTAGATTTAGAAAGAACAGTTCAGAATCTGTAAGGTTTGTGAATATCCAAAGACCAGTACCAACATCAATAAAAATTAAGCTACGTTCCCAAATCTCTGGTGTGCAAGGAGGTTCATTTAGGTCAAGAAGAGCATATCAGCTTGTCTGATGGAAGATTCACATTAAAAGCCTCCAACAGACTCTGTCTCCCCTCCTCCACAGCCAGGCTGAGCTCTATAGGAAGCTGAAGTGCATCTCTTCTGGTTAAATAGGCTCCCATATTCAAGTACACAGCTCCTTAATCCCACTTAATCCCATTTTTTACTGTCACTTTGGTGACTTCCACTGCGTTGTGTATGAATTCTTGGAGAAACACTAGAGAAGTTCAAAGCAACTTTCTGAACCCAAAGTATCAGCTCTTTCCCACCTGTCTTAGTGCCCAAGTAAAGCCAGATTATGTCAGGAATGCATCTCTCCCAGAGCCTGACACTTCTTTCTGGAATTCTGGATTCTGACAAATAACTTTGATTTTGCAATTTTACCCTTTAACTCTTCAAAATCCCTTCTGCTGAAGGAATACTTGACAGAAGGTAGACTCATCAGATAACAGGGTTGTTTTCCAAGCAGGGTATTTGAAAAAAGCTAAAAATCAAAATTTGAGGAGGAATATTTGTGACATCTGTCACAATGCTGCCATGCTACTGAAGGACCCTTCATGTTCAGGAACCATCTACAGAGAATATGATGTCAAGTAGCAGCAAACACGGTCACATAATGCCTTGACAAGACTCCCTGAAATCATACACCACATATGCCCTGAATTAGACCTTGTAAGGCTTGTTTACAGTTCAAAGTTTATAAAAGCACAATATTAAGAATGAGACCATGCTATAAGATGATCGCAACTTTAGCACACTGAAGTAAAACACAAACATTCCCAGCTGGCATATTTCATGAAACTGATCTTCATCAATGGAAGAAAGTAGCTGGTAGTTTTGAGACAGTAGGTGAAAGAAAGGCTTTGCAGCAGCATATTCAGGAATTTTCAAAGGTTTTTTTTCACTTTCCAAGAAAAGTGATTTTCCCTTCAAGTGCCTGGTATGGACAACTTCCTTCATTGTACTATAGAAATCCTCACCTAGAGCCACTGCTAAGGTAAAATACCTGTGTGGAACTGAGTATAAAGTAAGTTATTTTGATACTTTTAATAATGACTTCAAATTCCATCATGAGGGAAGAAATTTGATCATGAATTTCTTCTAAGTTTTCACTTCCTTTTCTAGGGAATGCTACAGAATTTTATTATGAATAGAAGCTTAGAGCAGAGGCTCTCAAAATATTCTCAAAGACTTACCAAGAAGTTCTCCAAAAATTTACAGACTTTGCTGTATTCACCGTGGCAATTCAGCCAACCAGACTTCATTTTAAATTTATTAAAATTTGATTTTATTTGAATTTTGCTTCTAATTTTTTACATTTTTTTTTCTGCTTTCCATGCTTTGTGCAAGTTTCAAAGAAGCACATTATCAGCTAACAGATCTGCTGAAATTTGGTATCACAATTTGAAAATCTTTTTCAAGCTTCTGCCGCCTTTGTGATATGGTTTCATATCTTTTTTAGCTTTGTTTCTGCTTTTCTGGATAAGCTCTCTTGGTAGCAGGAAATTAAATACCTGCTTTCCTTGAGTAAGTCATAACAGGCCCAAGGACCAAAGATGGTAGTTTTTGAAAAGATGTTTTCATAAGCTTCAGACAAAACCTGAATTTTCAACAACTTTGACAGCTTTCTCTTTTGGTCCAGTCTTGACCTTTTTCGGATTCCCTCCTCTCTTTCCCCCATTGTTCTGAGGGATGGCCACATAAGATGCTAAGGTATCAACTTCAGGTTTCTGGCAAATCCTATTAAGCTATTTAGAATGTAGAAGACTCTGTTTTCAATACGGAAGGTAACCACAGTGTCATACTGGAATGAGCACACTTGAAAGTAAGTTGCTACTCAGCTGTGGATCAGTTTATGTTAACTCCTGGACAGGCAATCTAATGGAACTAATTGAAGACTGATTTTACCTTTCTGGTCTCCCCTGAAGTCCGTAAAACACAGAGATGCCTACGTTCCTTTTGCATTGTTACATGCACAAATCTATTTTCACGGCTTAGATGTGCAATGCACCAGGGCTGGTTAACAACAGACCAGAGAAGTGGGATGGGGGACAGTTATCCGTGACTGTCAAGTGCAAGCACAACAACTCTTGAGTGCAAGCACAACGGATCTGAGGAAGCCAAAATTCACTTTACTAAGTATTTTTCCTATTAAAAAACCAAACCAAAACCACCCATCATCAACAGACATAATTTACTGCAAGTATTGCATTTACATTCAAAATTCAGATTTATAACATATCTGAGTTAGTGGTAATAGAACTGGATACTGTATCTATTCACAATGAATATGCAACACAACACTTCAAGAGAAGAGGAATTCTACCAGAAAGTCTCTGGAGTCTGAACTCCTTAGAAAACACGAACTGTTGAACAGGGAAGGCAAACAGCTTGAAGTGAAGGTTACAACTGAACTGTTTTGGATCCCTCAGATATAATGCCAATACTAACCAGGGACAGAAAAAAGAAATTTGACACTCTTTGGCTTTTTTTTTGAATGATGGCACAAAGCACTGACAGTACTAGGAAAGAAGTGGTTCACTTTGACCTGTCTTCACCTTCCTCTTGATATTACAGGTTGCTACAGTGTACCTTGTATTTCTGAAAATTAATACCAAACTTTTGAGACAGGTAGATATCAAGAAGGGGTGGATCATCTTTCAGGGATATTTAATTTTTATTAGAGAATATTGTCTTTCATAAGTGCTGGAAAATAGCTCTGTTTTATCAGGGCTTTTAATAGAAGAAGCTTTTAACAGCTGTAGAAGCTGTTAACATTCAAGTAAACACTTGAAACTAAGAACATCCTTGCACTCAAAGCGACAGAAATACCAGTGCTGTACTAATGAAGTGCCCTACTGCATATAAGAGAATAATTTAGTAAGAATTGCTTCAAAAGAAAGTTCAGCTCTTATGTTTTTGTAAAGTATGCAGTGTTTGTAATCAATACTCTGCCAGCACTTGTAATGACTTCACTTACAGTATTAATAGGTCACTAAAAATGTCATATTGATCTAAACTCACTTATATACAGAAATCAGATGATCTAGTACATAAAATAAGAAATCAAGTTTTATAACTCTCTGCAGTTATATTTGATTTTTAGAGTGACCTTATAAATATTGAAAAAGATGTTTTCCTTGTTCCCATTTATGTCTCAGAGTAGAAAGTTGATTGAAAAAAAGAGAGTAATTACAAGATGAGATAGTAATCCATCAGACTTCATTGCATGAAGTTAGAAAATCTCTTAATCCACTGAAGCTGCCCATATTGTTTTGAGAATACCTGAAAGTTTACACTGCTTCCTCCATTTCTGCCATAGTTATTGAAAATGTGGGCAACAATTCCAGCTTTTCAGATTAGAACTGCTCTTCACCCCAACAGCAGCCTTTCCAAGATTACCACAGTGTGCTACCTCATCCCACCCCAATCTCTCCCCCTGCTCTAATCTGTTTGGCCCAGATGACCGGTGATGTGCTAGCACATCTGCTGGCCCAAACCATCAGCCATCACAGCAGTAGTTTTGCAGAAGGTGCCTCTACATTTAACTAGGAAAGTGTCAGTGTGAAAAAAGCTGCATTTCATTAAGAAATGTACACACGGAAATGCTGAGGTCTGAATGTCACAACTAGGCAAACAAAGCCCAATGTTAAAGCACATGTGTAAGCACAGCTGGATCGACAGCGTTGATGTGGTCGAAATAGCACAATCCCAGGCTATCATTTTATCCATGGAGCATCTCTCAAATTGTGTTCATTTCTCAAACTGTCATAGATAAAAAACCAGAGATACTCTCTCTAGTCATAAAATACATCCATAATTCTTTTGACAGTAAGTCCTAATTAACTGCTGCTTTTTAAGGCTTAACTGAAGTCACCACTCCTATACATTTAGTCACCTTCATGTAGTGTGTTTGAAGTGACAATACAAAGGGTTTTTAACATCACTCAGGCCTTCTCAGCAGTACTGGCAAGAGTATCCCAGACTACTTAGCACTTGGTGGGTGTTAGAGAAAACAAAGAATGCTCACTACATACAACCTCAATGGACAGCCAGACACTTTAAAAATGCACATTTTTCTTTCATGCTGGGAAAACACTCTTGCCAAAGGAAGGCTTTCCTAGATGCAGGTGGGAAGGTCACCTGTCACGACGGATCTTGTTGCATGTATCTTTTGCAGAAAAGGCCACACAAACCACAAGCATGTTTTGAAGTAACAAAACCCTTGCACAAGTGCCCCAGCTAACACTCCAGTTCCCTCACAGGTATTTACAGATGTTCCTGGGAATCTTACTATTTATATAGAAAAGGAGCTAGTCCTCCACAAAATTTCATGAGGCAGCTTCACAATTTCTCCTTTAGTTTTATCATAAAATGTTACTATAGTAAGAAAAGTACTTTCTTTGTATAAAATGGTCCGCCACATATAACAAAATTTGTATTTTTCAGCCCTAACATTTCCTCTGTGCAACTGTATTTATAACTGCTAATTTTTAGTGTTGCTCCTTGACTGCTGCCTTCTCTGCAGCTAAAGAAGTTTTGATTTTAAACTGAAGATATTTACACAAACACATTTTGTCCTCATTTTCATATAGCAAAATAGTTCAACTATGGCTAGTTACACTGTACTCAAACTGGTCTAAATTGAGAACTAAAAGCTATCCTTCTGTGAAAGCTGAACACACATATGGCCCTGCTGGAATATGAACTCCACGTATAGCTTCTCATTTGCTGCCAAGTACAGCATCTTGCATCCTCTCATTACTCCAGCCACCAAAGCACAAAACCATATAAAAACCCATCGGCACACACTATTTCTGTAAGTAGTCAGTTTATCAACATTGGCTACGACGGACATCTTGAGGTGCTATTATCTATGTGTGTTGTTCACAGACCCTACCATCCAAGTAATCTCAACTCCACCACACTGTAGCTTGATGTTCAACAACACATGCTACACGGTTTTGTATCAAAAATCTCACAGTAGAGATGAAAAAGAGGTGAAAGAAAACACTCAAAAGCTATACTACACAAGTCACTTTTGGAATTGTATTCTCACTGGTGGCAGTTCACTCTCATTCAACTGAGTGAAGCAAATGAATTAGGATGTGTATGTACCTCAAAAGGGCAGAAGACAGCTGAATCGACTAGCTTTTAAAGATTTACTTCAGGTACTGGGAAGGGAAAACAAAACCCAGAAAACTATAACCAGTTAATGGAACCTAGAAATTAATGCAATAATTAAACAACAAATGGACATCATGATAAAGAGTAAATCCTCTTCTCTCCCTATACTTCATAAAATCACAGAAAAGTTAGGGTTAGAACTTGAAGATGGTAACCATCACTTGCCAAGGAAAACAGCCCTGGTGTGGGCATAGCCTGAGGTGGAGCAGGGGATCAAGGTGGGCGCGGCAAATTTCTAGAGCTGCAGAAACTGCATTTGGCTGAGCCAACAGTGATGGAACAGTCATGGCAGCTGATTTAAACACAACTCTCTATTCCTCCCAGGCTACCTTTCCTTGCTTTAGCCCTCTGTAAACTACCTGTGTTTTAAGTTTGTCCAGGAGCATCTTACTCATATGTGCAGGCCCCTTGCATCCTTGCCTAATTTCCCTTGCAAGGAGACAATCCTTGAACATCATCCATCTCTCTTGGCCCTCCGCCCCCAGGGCTCTATCCACTGGTACTCTACCAAGAAGAGGCCGGAGTCTGCACTCCTGAACTCCTGGGTAGTGAGCTTGTGCAACCTCCTTGCTGCTGTAAGGATCTCAAGTTCCACTATTTCATGGACACTGTAGCCCAGGCTGTCCCTGAGCTTCACATTCCCCACCAGCCCCTCCTCGTTGGGAGAGTAAGATCCACCATAGCACTGCCCCTCCCTGGCTCGTCCATCCAACTTGTAGAGGGAAGTTATCATCAAAGAATTCCAGGAAGCTCCTAATGCTAGATATTTATGACTCTCTGAGTTGTCCTTTCAACAGACACTTGTGTGGTTGAAGTACCCCATGAAAACCACAGTTTGTGAAGGCAAGGTCACTCCTGTCTTCCTGTAAAGGGCCTCAGCTGCTTGGTTTTCCTGGTCAGACAGTCTGTAGCAGACTGTAGCACACCCCCACTATAAAGTCACCTGTCCTTTGCCTGCCTTGAATCCTGACCCATCTCAGTCAGCTCATCCATCCCCAGGTGAAGCTCCATGAACTCCAACTGGTCATTGACACAGGGGTGAACTTTGCCTCCTCCTCTCCTTTTCCTGACCTTCCTAAGGAGCCCATACCCTTCCATTTGAGTCACAGGAGCCAATCCATGTTTCCATGATGCCAATGACTGTAGCTCTGTAGGCCTGCATGTATCTCTAATTCCTCCTGTTTATTCCCCCTGCTGTGTTTGTGTTAGCACAGAGGCATTGAATTGGACCCCTAATGAAGCTTTCTGACTAGAGTAGCCGGAATTCCTGATGTTGTAATTCAGGTGCTCTCCTGCTGACCTGCTTACTGCTCCAGGTGCTGGGCACCTCTTGCTGACTGGGAGAGCATCTTATCACACACCTTATCACCATTATATCTGATGATATCCCCCTCCCCCATCATATCTAGTTTAATGCCCTAGCAATAAGCCCCATTAGCCCTTGACCAAGGACCCTCTTTCCCCTTTTAGAGAGGCAAATCCCATCTGAATTCACCACACGCAGTACCATGTAGGTGAACCCATTATACGAAAGAAACCAAAATTTTGGCAGTATGGCACTAGCCCCAGAGTCAGGTATTAAGACCGTGTCCATCTGTTTTTTTCAATGTCACTACCTGCACCTACAAAAGCAGAGGAAAAAATAACCTGTGCCCCTGAATACCTCACCAGCCATTCCAGGACCTTGAAATCCGTTTTGTCAGCCTTTGGACTACGCGTTGTGGCTTCATCACCATGCACGTGGAGGACCAGCAATAGGTGGCAGTAGTCTGAACCAGGTTAGGAAGTTTCCTGGTGACGTCCATAACCCATGCCATAGCGAGGCAGACTTCTCCTTGGTGGGAGAAGGACCTTCATCCTAATCATCCACTGATTCTCCTACCACATCCAGAGCCTCATACCTATTGTACAAAGGCACCTGGGAGAGTGAGGTGGGCAAGGAGAGCTTTTGCTTGTTGCGCCAGGCATTCCTCCATTCACCTCTTCCTTCTGATCTACTGCCTTCAGCCTGGCAGGGGGAGGTTACACAATTCTCTTGATCTGGGTTTCTCTCTGGTGTCGGCTCCTGTCTCAGAAAGGCCAGAGCACAGTTCAGCTGGTCTATCTCCTCCTTGGAGTCCCTGACACTTAATCTTTCTACCTCATCTCTTGGAAAACACAAAAGGGTATTCACTTAGTTACACTGTATAGCAGCCTGCCAGACAGATAGCAAATTAATTTTTACTGAATGTGTTTAATGACTCTCATTTATAATGTGAGGCTAAGCATTGAGTGGTTAATGTAAAACTAAAGTGAAAAGATTCTACACTAATTCTAATATAACAGAACTGGTACACAGCTCCACTGTCTCACTTCCTTGTTGGTAACTGGGATCCTAACCTAAATTACAAGCAGCTTAAGAGCTTTGCAGAAACCTTTCCCTCAGATTGCTTACTCATTAAAGCAGTGGAAAATATGGTAAAAGATCAGCTCATGACACTTTTCCCTTCAACTTTGTTTATTGATGTACTGAACATGAAAAAGTACAAAGAATTCAAACACAAAAGAAAACATGTACAACCTCTTAAATACCCAACAGAATATATTCTCTATTCCAACAAATGTGAATTAAGTCATACTATACAACTTCAAATAAATACCAGCCTTATATTTTACTAAGTGCTCTGATAAACACTGTAAAGTGAAGCCCAATTTACATGCCTTCTCATCAATGCCGTTAGTTGCTACAGTAGTATAGGAAAGAAGCATGTAGCTACTATTTCTCTCACATTGGAAAGTTTGTGATTTCTATACTATATACAACTTTTAATGCAGAAGATTAGCTTTAACAATCTAAATGCATCTAAGAATGAAGAAGTACTCAGGAAGCCAATTGATTTTTGAATAGCATTGAGTGGGTCAGCATGAAAACTTGCTTATTCACTTTAGCACGCGCTTCACAGTATATGTACTGTACTATACTGAAAATTTTATAACTACAATTTAAAAGAATAAGAACCAAAAACAACTGCAAATATAGTGTACAACTATGTTATGCATAGAACATTGCTTTTTCTAAGGGGAAGCGTATGAGCATCTCAGTTTATACAAAAAGCAGGACGTTAACTACATAGTTGTCAGTGCATCCTGGTGAAGGCATCAAACCCTCAGCTTTTCTTTTAAAAATTTAATTATAAGCTAGATGCTAATCAGAAAATATTCTGTATTTGTTTTCCTTAAATTTCTTCAATACATGGTAAAGACTTTTTCTATTTCCCCAAATAGTGATTTAAGCATCATACAAAGTTAAACTTCAATAGCATACAGGTATTTATGGTTTTCATATGAAAAATGTAAGGAAATTTGCTCAAAACATATGTTTATACTTGTTTGTTTTTTTTTACCACAAACATATTTATAAACAAAAATGTTGCATCACCATAAACAGCTGAAGCTAGACTATCTACAGACAAAAATAGCAACAGATCTGATGCACTGTAAATTCAAGTCCTCAGGACAAAAGAAAAAGAAAAGAAAGAAAAAAAAAGAAGCAGATCTCAAGTAACAATGTTAATGCCATTTACAAAGAAAAAACTTATAAAAAAACATTCAGAATTGAACATCACTTGGCATGTAACTTAAAAAACAAACTATAATCAAAATTAGCTGAAAGGTTCATAACTCAAAGTCTTATTTACATTACACAAAGCTCAGGTGTTAGCCTTGAACGTAACTTTCAAAATACCTCCTAACCTATCCAACTCAGGCCACTTCTGCTGATTTGCTACTGTGCAAATCATGCTCGATGTCTTTTCTTAAGACAAAACAATTCTTCAAACAATAGCAAGTACATCACTAAACACCATGAGCTCTATCTGAAGGGAATTCTTTAGGAAGAACAGATTTTTTTTTTCCCCCATCTCTCAGTATTTTAAGTTTTCTGCTTGCTCTTATATTCTTTTTTCAAATGTTCATTTGTTTCAAAATCACAAATTAAAGTGAGCCACCTATCACTTAATAACCAGGATGATCAATGACTCCACTGATGATTACAAAAAATGAAACCAACAGTGCATCCCATTGACTTTACTTCTTAATACAAAGGTCTCAAAAGTAGTTCTACATCATAAATCTTTCTAAATTTTTTCCCAGCAATTGCAAATTTCCTGGTAAGTTTTAAAAGCTCACTAGGTGTCATACGAAGAGATTTCTCAAAGTATTCAAGTCAAAATATTTGTTCCAGGACCAGTAAAAAGTTTCTCCAAATTTTTTATTTTTTTTATAAAAATAGATGCTTTTTTAAACCCACATCAAAGAGGCTCTTATCTCTTTGGCAAGGTACTGCTTTATGAAAAGTTCTCCAGTATTCTTACAATAAGCTTTTATAATGTGTTCCCATTCCCCAACCCAAATGAAGATGATGAAATAAATACTGCTTATAACTTCATAAATAAAATGTAAACTTCAGATACTTCTCTTGAACAACAAAACAAAACAATAATGCATTAAAATGTAAATTAAACACAAAGTAAATCAAGAAATAACAAAAGAAAATTATAGTATTACACAAAGCCTCAGTATTTACTCATAGGTTAAAGGCAGCCATGTATAAAGAAAAAAACTTCTTCCCTTAGCTGAAACATTTTAAAAGGTCCACCTTCTTCAAAGAAGGCAATAGAATACGCATTGTGACAGGTAAAAACCCTGTACCTCTTGTCAATACTCAAACACAAAAGATAGTTAAGAAGTTCTAATTCAAATATTAGCAATAGAAAAATCTCACATATTCTTAGGATGCTAAGTAGTCATTTTATCCCCATTTCCACACTGGCATACAACAAAGGCATTTACCAATGCATAGAGCTTCTTGTAAATTGCCTTTGTTGTATAGTTTTCATGTATTAATGCACTGAGAATAACTTGTTAGGCTTTGTGCGTTTTGTTTGTTTTGAAGGAGACCTGCAATACTCTGTCACCAAGGCGGTATCCATTCAGGCTGGCTATTGCCATAGCTGCCTCATCGTAGTTTGTCATAGTCACAAATCCAAAACCTTTGCACTTGTTGGTGTTAAAGTCACGGATGACCTTCACATTGGTTACTGCTCCGAAGGGTCCAAACATTTGCCAGAGGATACTCTCATCAGCATCAGGGGCCAAGTTGTACACAAAAATGCACCACCCAGTTCCTGCATGTCCAGGGATATTAATTCCAGCCAAACTGGTCATTCCATCAATGGTCATTGGAGGAAATCTACTAAAGAATGAGGGAAAGCAAAACAGAATCATAATATAGCTGTTCACACAGAACCCCAGCAAAGAAATGTCAAAATAAAAGAAGAGAATGAAACAGAGCTTTTCACAGAATGAACATGTTGCTCAGACTAGAAAAATAAGATCAAAAATATTTTTTGCCCTCTAACTGAGCAAATACTATGTAAAAAATTATACATGAGTAGGGAGAACAGTGTGTCTGAAATGATGTAACATAGAAAATCAAAAGGAAAGCATGCTATAAAAACCAGGGAGGATTAGCAAGTCATTTGAAACAGGAATTCCATGGAACTGCTACAAAAGGTTTGTCTATTTCATGCAAAATGCATCAAAATGAACAATTTCAGCTGAAGTCTCAACATGCAAAAATTCAACATAAGTCTTACTGAAAAGTAAGAGTTTGCTTCAAAATAATTTGGTTGTTATGAACCAACTAATTCTTTATTACCTCTTTACTCCATAAGCTATGTTGAGCAGATTGTCCAACCTGCAAAACATTTAGCAACATGTTCAGTCTTCAGACTTTTCCACCCTTTAAGATTAAGGAAACTTAGCATATTACTGTCACATCCATTACATGTCATCCATGTATGAAACCTCATGCAATGTTAAAGTATCACCACTGAAAGAGCCGTGGCATTTTGTTGCACCTGACAGTTAATACAAAATACATTCTGTGTAGTAACCACAAGAAGTTCATTTCATAAAGTGCACCACTGCCACAAGTTTAGCCTAAATCACATACTGTTACCATAAAGTTACAGTCAGTGACCACATTGGTGACATTTTCCACATTACTAACTTGGCTGAGACAGAGACTTTTATTGAGACTTCTGACATGTTTGCTGACATGACTATCAAGACATTTTGGTATTTTGGAGCAGTAGCAACTGTTGTAACATGAACTCCAAAAAAAGATTTTTCATATTCCTATCCCTTCTGGCAATTCCAAAACGCTGGGAGGCAGAAGGCTGAGCAGGGCTAAGGCAAAGTAAGTAAGCCTAAGGACAGTGGAGGCAAAGTCAGGTGGACACAAAAAGATTACAGAGATGCTGCTTGCCACTAGAGGGAGAAAATTCGTGTGGCCAAAGCTCAACAGGAGTTGAAGCTTGCCAAAAATGTGGGGACCAAAAAGAAGTTTTTAAATCTCAAAGAGTAGTCCAAAAATAAAATAGGCCTGTTATAGAATGAGGATGGTGACCCCACAAACTGGGACGCAAACAAGACAGAAAAGTTCAATGCTTTCTTTGCCTCCATCTTTAACACTGATGATGGGCTAAGAGGGTCCCAGGGTCCCGAGCTGGAGGACGATGGCTGTGACAATAGTGAACAAACCTGAACTTGCTCGGGATCTCCTACTCCAAATGGATGCCTACAAATCTATGGAACTTGATGGGGTTCATCCAAGAACACTCAAAGAACTGACCAATGTCCCTGTGAGGACTCTCTCAACGATTTTTCTCATGGTCTTGGGAATATGGAGTTTACGGGAAGCTGGCTAACACTATCTCAATTTTCAAGAAGGGCAAGAAGAATGACCTGGGAAAGTGCAGGCCTGTCAGTCTCACTTCAGTGCCTGGTAAAATTATGGAGATTATTCCGGGAAGTGTTGAAAAACACATTCACAGCCAGCAAGGCTTCATGAGGGGTAAGTCCTGCTTGTCAAACTTAACTTCCTTTTATGACAGGATAACCCACCCAGCTGATCAAGGGAAGCCAGCCGATGTAATCTTTTTGGATTTCAGTAAAGATTTTGGTACTACCTCTCCCAGGATCCTTCTGGACGAAATGCGCAGCACACAGCTGGATAAACGCATCATGGGATGGGGAAGCAACTGGCTCAGAGGTCAGGCACAAAGGATTACAGTGAAGGGGGTGACACCTGACTGGTAACTGGTCACTAGTGGGATTCCCCACAGCTCCATTTTAGGCTCAGTGCTGTTTAGCATCTTCATAAATGACCTGGACGCAGGACTTGAAGAATGTATACTGTGTAGGTTTGCCGATGACACTAAATTGGGAGGAGCTGTTGCCTCCCCTTAAGGCAGAGAGATGTTGACAAATTAGAGGGTTGGGCAATCACCAACCGCATGACATTTAAAAAGAGCAAGTGTCAGATTCTGCACCTAGGATGGGGCAACCCAGGATGTACAGACAGAATGGGGAATGAGACATAGAAAAGCATGGGAAGGAACCTGGGGGTCATAGTAAATAAAACTGATTATGAGTCAGCAGAGCCCTGGCAGCCAGGAGGGCCACCCATGTCCTGGGGCCCATCAGGCACAGCATCACCAGCTGGCCAAGGGAGGGGATTGTCCTGCTCTGCTCTGCACTGGGGCGGCTTCACCTCGAGTGCTGGGGGCAGTTTTGGGTGCCACAAGAAAAGACATTGAGTTGTTAGAGAGTGTCCAGAGGAGGGCACGAGGATGGGGAAGGGGCTAGAGGGGAAGCTGTACAAGGAGCAGTTGAGATCACCCAGCTTGTTCAGCCTGGAGAGTCTGAGGGGTGGCTGGCCTCATCACACTCCACACTTTCCTCATGAGGGAGTAACAGAAGGGGCAGGCACTGATCTGTCCTCTGTGGTGACAGTGACAGGACCTGAAAGAATGGCCTGAAGTTGTGTCAGGGGAGGTTTAGGTCAGATATTAGGGGAATGTTCTTCACCCAGAGGGTAGCTGGACACTGGAACAGCGTTCCTAGGGAAGTGGTCATGTCACCAAGCCTGCCAGGGTTCAGGAATTGTTTGAACAATACTCTCAGGCAAATGGTGTGACTCTTGGAGATGGTCCTGTGCAGGGCCAGGAGCTGGACCTGATGATTCTTGTGGGTGCCTTCCAACCCAGGATATTCTATGATGCTATGATTTTCCAGGATGAAATGTTTCTAGAATATACACACACACACATATATATTATTTTTAAGATTTCTCCATGTGTTTCTTCCCTCACCTCCCCCAACTACAGAATGCCACCACAACTCTAAAGCTTTTGAAATTAGGTAGCCAATACCCGAAATACACAGTGAACACCACTCCTATTACTCTTATTCCTGGAGTCCCTTAAACTGCTTCTTTCATAAAATGTTTACCGTGAAAAAGCTCTTGTTTCTTCCTGGCAAATCTCAGATACAGGAAGAGGAAGTCTTATTACAGATCCTCTTCAAGACTCAACAAAATACAAGCTTAGGTAAAAAACACACACTTGATTTAGTTTTCTACAGAGCACTGATTCTGCAACAAGCTGGGTTTGCGGAATACACTGACAAAAAACTACTGAACCCCTAAAAGAGCAGAAAAAAGGAAATGAAACGCTTGGCTACTATCGGTTAACTTAGTGTGGATGACTGAGGTCTACTGTCATTGACATCCGGGGTGGAGAGCAAGGTGAAGAGTTCTAGGAACACCACCACTTACAGGTCGTTGTTACAGGGCAGTCACACAAGGACTTAATACAGTAACGGTATCACTTGTATGATTTTTCATCAGTTACCTCGAAGACTTAAAAATATTTTGGAAAAATTCTCAGGGACTTTCACTGGAAAATTTTTAAAGATGCTTTAAGTTATGCATCTTATAGAAACTGAGAAACAATTATACAGAGCTGCTTTTGAAAGTCCAGCTCAAGTTGTCTCTTAATAAGTAAGAAAGGAAGCATTGTAGTGATCCTGTTGCTTTTACTAGTAAAGTTTAAGCTGTTTTCAGGCCTCTGTCAACTATTAATAGAGGCAGGGCAACTGCATCAGGTAATTCTGTCTGAAATGTCAACAGCTAAGATGTCTTTCATGTGTAACACGTGGAAGATCTAAAGATCAACTACGTAGTCAGCACCAGATCTGGAATGATGAAACAGTTGAAAGCAAAAACCTGTAAGACAAGAAAAGATGATTTCCCTTTACAGTGTGAAGATTTAGAATTTGGTAAGACTGTCTTTTAGTGATGAAACATTAGCCTGAAGGCCTTGACCCAAAAAAAAAAAAAAAAAAAAAAAAAAAAAAAAATCCAATTGTCTGCAACCTCAGTTTACCTGTTGACCTGTCAGTTAAACTTTTTTCTTCCTTCCATATCAACAAAAGTGAGAGAGATTTTACACTCTCTCCTATTTACAGACTTGGAATTACTCAATGCTTTTTGTTACCACTACACTTGTATGTGGGGCAAATCACAGTATCTCTTAAGGTGCTTTTAAGCATTACCTTACACTTAGTATCTCAGAAAAAACTAACAAGTTCCCAGTGAAATGAAAATGGACCTTTATAAAAAGACAATTCCATTTATAGAAAAATTAATTTCCACCAGTCAAAATTTAAGGTACAAAGCCTAAAGCTGCAGGACAGGGGTAGTCTGTTGAAATTACTTAAGTGCAAAGAAATAGGTCTTATCCAAAAAAACCCCCAAAATGCCAAAAAACCCAACTCCCCCCACCAAAAAAAACCCCTCTGAAAGCTGGAAAGATTTTTATGAATCATGATAGATCTACCTGGAGTATCTGTGAAATACCGATGCTATCCCAGCCAGCATCTGAGTGAAACTGAACACAGAGGATTATCTCGGAACACAAGCAGCCAGAAGAACTCAAGGAGTCTGCAGGCCAAGACTTGCCAGAATATGTTGAATGTTTTAACACACAGGCTGTTCAACAGCTCACCCATGATCTTATTTCACACAATGCACTTGAGTCCATCCTGCACTTTCTGCCCCTATACTCTATGGATTAATGACAAGCCTATTTTTATGTAATATTCAGAACATTGTTGTAAGGTAGCCTTTTTATTACCTAAGAAAGGGTAAGAAGATCCACTAAAAAGTCAATAAAATTGGTTATCCCCTCTCTTATGGCAGAACACCTACTCCTCACACCTGTGAGACACTTGCAGTACATAAGGCCAAAAAGCTGAAGAAAAGAAAAATTCAGAAATTCTGACAGAAGTGAAGTCCCTGAACTCTTGAACATTTGGCTTATAAGCAAGCCTAGCCAATGGGGTGCTTTTGAAATTTGGTATATGCTCTTTGACGCAAGCTGTCAACTGGTTTTGTTCCTTGAAAAATAAAATAGAAATACTCTTTGAGTGTACTACTATTTAACACATTCCAGTCACATTGTTCAGGGGCAGAGGGAGGGAAGAAATGATCAAAATCACTGAAAAAAATCCAAGGTACTCATGGATGTAGACAACACAGTTTTTGTTTCACTTTGTTCTCACCATCTGTTCTTTTCAATACACTGAATGGCACAGGGAACTGTATGGCTATAGTTTCAACATGATGGGAACATAAATCCCCAAAAAGCGCAGGTGGAAAATATGTGAACAATCTTCATTACGAAAGGTTGTAACAAGAAAAGACAAAGTATGGCATGGAGGACATAAACAACTAACGAGGGAAAAATGGAAAGCCAGAATGGGGAGGAAAAATGTAGGGGTGGGTAAGAGAAAGCTGGCTGTGGCATGCTTATGGCTAAGAAAAACCACTAGATCTCCTATGTCAGTATTAACTTCACCGACTTGTACATTAATCAAGAATAACCTAGGAAATGAAAAGTAATCTTTGAAAAAAAGCTTTTAGTAACTGAGTAGAAAGATGCCACCTGGGTTTAGCTAAGTATGCTTATTAGACACTGAAATGCTATCAGTAGGATGGCATGCATTTTTGGTTTTAGCTGTACTGTGGGAGCATAGCTGAAGTTCAACATCCATGTGTTTCCTTCCCACAGAGAAGTCAGACAAGCAGGAAAGCACAAGAGTGGAGGCAAACAAACAGGCCTGTGGGAACATGCAAGTTTCAGCACAGTGGTGCACATTATTTGACTTACCTAAAACGTTGAGCCTGCTGAGCTAGAGGTGCGGGATACCTTCTGTTTGGAGAATGGTACAGCTGGGAAAGAATGGCCTGATTGGTTTTTTGGCTTGGATTGTTAGCAAACTTTACAGTGATGGGCTCTGTGGCACCTGGAGGTTTTTGGCCATTCAAGCCCTTGATAGCTTCTTCTGCTTCAATTCGCTTGTCAAACCGGATAAATCCCACACCCCTGGACACCCCTGCACAAGGTGAAAAAAGCATACAGTCATGAATTCACAAACTCCACAATATTAGATGTTAACTTTTTATCTGCATGGTCAATTGCTGTGTTGATGGTTGACAGATGTGAACACATGATAATTCTGAGCTTAATAAAACTGAGCTTTTGTGTAGAGTAAGAATTTTCTACTGTAATTTTGATTTTAATTTTTAATTTAACTGATGTAAGACACATTTGTGTAAAAAGCGTGGAGGGTTGAGGGAAAACAGTGGAAACAACTTAAATATAGTGAGACAAAGAGGAATTTGGAAACAAAGTTGGAGATGAACCCAACCCAGCTGCACTGTAACCTCTGGTCATCTCATGCTACTCTGCAGTACCTACATTCACAAAAATTCAGTAAATAGCTTAGTTCTCTGCTCTCCAGCAGCAAAAAAAATTAGCTTTTGTTCTCCTGCAGTATCCCCTGAAGCTCTCTTTGGAACAAATATGCTGAGAGGATGATGATGTGCACATACCATAGTGCAATAATGGGAATTATGGCCATGTTTTAGCAGTCAGTGGTTACCTCTAAGCAAAAGATTTGGTTTCAGTATATCATCATACATCACTAGGTGTTACTTTTGAAGAGAACTTTTCTTGATATAGAAAAGTCAAAAGCAATATATGCAAGGGAATCTGGAAGTGTTTATGGAAGGTCTTAGGAACATCACACATCAAAAATTTGAAGTGTCGTAGACATAAACACATTGAGCTGTGGATACTTGAACCAATTAACATTAAAGCTACTAACAGCCAACATTAGTTAGATCAATGTTCTTTTGTAATATTTCTAGCACCATTTAGAGCCCCTTTACATTCTGGTTCATGAATAACCAGATGAGTTAGACACTTGTCCTCAATTGAGAAAGACATTAATGACAAGAAATGTATTCTGTTCATAAACAATGATGATTTAAACCATCAAAGTGACAATGAACAGGCCTAAGAAAGCTTTAAAGAGGCAAATGTCACAGCTGAAACTTTGCATTTTTTATCTGTCAGTTTGTGTCACAACTTTATTATTAATCTCACTCTGAGCCTACTTCTTTCAAATTACTAAGAAGGAGGCAAGAAAGCTTAAGCCTTAACAACAGTCTACATGCCAGAAAAATACGCTGCAAATAGCAGGATTTATGAACATGAATAGAATTACCATGCATATTAGAAGTTCAATTATATTTACTTACTGGTCCATCTGTTAAATTCCATCTATTTCTATGTCTGAATATACAGGAACCTACTGTGAACAGCTATTTATTGCACAAAGACTAGGAATCTGTCCCACAAATCTGCTACATCTACAAGTCAGTATTTGGCCTTTAGCTTTCCTTCCCAAGCCTCTCTACACTCTCAACAATTCACACTATTAAAACACACTGTAGGTATTAGGTGTCAACACTGAGATTTCTTTTAACTTAGTGGAACTTGAAGGAGTACATACAAGTTCCTCTAAAGGCCAGCCAAGACTCAAATGCTGGCATGTAGAAACTTTTCAAAGTAAGACAATTTAAAAACTTTATGACTTTCTACAGTTGAAAGTTGTTTGTTACTCAAGAGGATATGTGACTTTGAAAAGGTACAGGTATAAATAATAAATAAATCAAACCTAGCTTATTCAGGGAATAATTACGTGAGTAAAGGACTTCCTCCATCCCACCCCTCAGTGTGACAAAGGAGGAGAACTTGGAGAGTCCTGCCTCTTTGTATGTTGCTTTGTACACTCAATACTCCTGTCATGTACTTGGTTTTTTTATTTGATTGTGTATTTCTGGCAGAGACCTCACAACAGGTGATGCAGAAAATTATACAGCTCCTAAAGATCAGCCATTTGAGACAGCAAAAAACCGCAGGCATTATTGTCTGAGTCTGAAGAGTAACTACAAAGTGTCACTGACAACCATAACCTGATTGAGACACACACTGTCATAATGCAAATAACCTGCTACATCTTAGTACTTTAAGGCACAGGTAATCACCAAACTTATCTGCTCCTGAGGAACTCAGAGTTCACGTATGTGCCCAAATTGAATGAGTTAGCCTTGAAAACAGTCTTAACAGCAATCGCCAGTCTGGGGCTCCTGTAATCCTAGCCTTAGAGAATCAGCTGTGCGTAAATTTTTCTTTTTAGAAAAAAAGTTTAATAGCATTTTGTAAGGCGCTGGAAGACTTTTTTCATGCAGTAGCTTGGAAATGGCGATTATGGCAGCTGTAAATTTATTACAAGTCATCAAACAAGCTTCAAACCTGCACCCTCAGGGTGGAAGTGACTCAAGCTGGCTCAGTACACTACACAGTCTATTTTTGTCCATGCATATTTATGAACAGTTCCAGGAGAAAAATGCATTTTCTGGCCTACATACATTATAGAGACAAGACTATTGTACTGAAAGATTAAGTATTTCTTAAACTTTGAGTCCAAAAATGAGAGGCCATGCAAAACTGCTTACTTACCAGTGACTTGGTCAACCAGAATACGAGAAGTAATAATGCGTCCATACTGGGAAAAGAGCTGTTCCAGTTCTTTTTGGGTCATTGTTTTTGGAAGTCCACTAACATACAAGTTTGCATCTCTGATAGAAGCTGAACTTGGTCGTGCATAAGAAACCTTAGAAAAAAAAGCATAAGAAAATCCTAGAAAACAAACATTTTAAAACCAGCTGAATTACAACAGAGTTATTTGTTCTGAGACATTAAAATACCTCCAAGAGCAGACAAAACAGTTACTATGCAAAGCCAGGTCAGTGGTTTTTTGGTTTGTTTTTCTGGTTTTGGGTTTGTTTTTTTTGGGAGCTGGCTTCTGAAAACACAGAAGGAATGCAACTTAGACCACACAGGAGAAGCTGACTACATTAGCTCATACATAAAAAGTACTTCCAAATAAATGAGAAAAAGCTAAGGTACACATTCCAGCAAGCCTTGGTAGAGAAAGTGTTCTCAGTTAGCTGACTTTAAGATTAAAGTGACAAATTTAAGAAGTTCCATGAGTATCCCATTTTCCACGAATTCTCCCTAGAAAGCACTAAAACATACAAGGAATTAAGATTTCAGTGTGATATGTAGGCCAAAGGCACAGAAAAGACAGTCTGAAGCACTTAGAGGTTTGTGAGTGTTTTTCAAGTGCTGTGTCTTTTGTACGTGTTGAGCTTGCTACCAAATGACACGTAATCACAATCATTGATGAGGCCAAGAAAAACTGCTACATCACTTTCACAGGCCTAAGAATGAATGGCAGAAGTAGGAATCCAACCTGTGCTTCACCTGTTCAGCAGTTTGCCAATTTCTGCAACACAGGCCTTAAAATCAAATGCCATTTAACAGTGAGCTTCTCAGATCCTTTTGGACAGAAGTTTTTTACCTTCTGCTTCAAAGTTTCAGTCAGCAAAATTTTAAGATGACCAAGTAGATTCTTCAACATTTAGACACATGCTAGAAAACAGCACATTCGCTACTTCCAACTGAAGTTTGTACAAGTGGTTTTACTACAAGAATGATTAGGACGGAATATATGTGCTTCTCAAACAGGACAAAATACTTTATCTAGGCTTTTCACCTATGCAAAATGTAAAAGTAAAAAGGATCCTCAAGAAGTAGTCAGACTCATCTCCTTTCCTTCCCTCCCCCTTCCACGCACTGTCAGCCAATACGGGGCAACTGGAACTTAATTCTGTCATTCTGTCTTTTGCCTAACTCTTCGATATTTCTTTTCAAATCCTTCCTGTCTCATTTCCATGCAGATCAGCAGACTCTTAAGACTGCTGCGGAAGCAAATCAGAAGAGAGCACACTGGAGATTAAACAAGTAGTACCCTGAACACTGCTGTGATACTTCAAGTTCCACCCAGAGACTCTGTGCAAGGTTTCTTTGTGCTGGCTGAACAGGACTGACCTCAAAAACCTGTAGCTACCCAACACATAACCTTGTAAGTCACACTGCCTCCTTCTTTCCACATGAGAGCCACACAAGAGCTAAAGCCCTATGTTCAAGGTTACAGGAAAACAGAGAGTAAAGTTTGCCCACATTCAGCCAAAGAAGCAACAAGGACAATGACAGCTACCCTTTTCTACTAGGCAGAAAAAACCAACAGCTAAGGAATGAACAAACTTGCTCAACTTGCCCATTTGGCCCTGAGCTTCTTTAAGAAATAAACTTCCATGCCTCACTTGGCAGGATGACTTTAAGGAAACCCAAGGCCAAGGAATGGAGACAGACTGCCTGGGAAACAGGACCAGTCCCAGTAAAATCATGAATTACCAAACCCAAGCAGTTCTGAATAGCTAATTTAATGTTTGTTTCCCAAAGAAACTCTTCCACCTCTTCCACACCCCCTTACCCCCGAATCTACATGGTAGGTGGACACAGCAACCAAGCCCACTTATAACTGAACACAATAAACTCTTTCATGTTTTTTAATTGTGTCTGGAATTGAGATACACTGTCCTACCCAATCCTTTTTTACGCTGTCAGACACAAGCTTTTCTTTCCATATGCATTTGTTCTGGTTCTCTGGAGAAAATGTCCTATTCCTGGAGTGACCACCAGTGATGGAAGGACAAAAACCAGTGGCTTATCTTTAAATTTCACAAGAAACCTGTGCAACTGCTGGCCAAACAATGTTTCATTACTGAAAAACCAAAACCCCCACAGTTAGCTGAAGATTAAGGAGGTATTCTGGACTTTACATTACCTTTGTTGAACTCAAACATCTGTTACAAAGCTGCTTTCTAAGCATGCACACTTGCAAGTACTCACAACAGACGCTGCAGAGTGTAAGCCTCACAAGCTCTTTCCAAACAAGACAAAAAAATCTCTAAAAATAGAAGACACCAAGGCCTGCCAAGACCCTTAAGCTGTATCTTGTGGTGCTACTGTCTTCCCAGTCTCCCAACCATCTAGACTTTGCTCTAGAAGTAGTTCTATAGATGGTGATCGATCAAATAGCTCCACTTTCCAAGCAATGCAATGGAATTATCGGACTTTCCAGTGAGTAGCCCACTCCCAACTGTCAAAATCATTCTAATTCAACACACCAAACAGAATAAAATAGGGGAGGTACAACATAAGCACAAAGAACAGAGTTATGGTCTGTATGAAAAGACAAATAAAATGCAAAGAAAAACTTTTGAAGTACAATAAGTGACCTGAGAGGTAATGCTTAATACCCAAAGCTTTTGACCGCGCCTCCTGCTGGTCACTTGCACTGAAGTAGGCTAGAAGCAAGTACGTAACTCACAAGGTCTGCTGATCTTAGGTTCAAGCTCAACAGGGATGAGAATGAAATGAAAATTCTCCCTTCATACTCACACATCACCCTGACCTCCCTGATGATTACAGCAGCCCAGGCGTGGACACCACAGTTCCTACAAACCAAGCTGCTAGAATAGCTTTTAGGTCTGGAAACCATGTTGATGTCCCTGCTTGCCACCTCCAGTGGCTGAAGAATCACCTCCGACCCAAATCTAGCAAGCTGGAGATCAAGCAAAGGTGTCTGGGGACCTGCTTGGATGAACACGGAATTAAACTTCAACATAAACCCAATGTGTAAAGGATTGAAACAGGAATAGAAATAGTTTCCAATCACACAGAGATGAAGTTAGAGGAAGTAAAACCCAGCTGGATTTGAAATTTGTGAGAGACCTGAAAGGCAACAAAATGATCTGTCAGCGAAAGGAAGACTGAGGAAAAACAAATCCACTGCTGAACAGGACAGGAAAACTGCTGACTGGGGACAGAGAAAAAGGACAGGACACTTAGTACTGTCCTTGCCTCAGTCTTTACCGGCAGAACTGACCTTCAGGGATCCCAGGCCCAAGAGCAGTAGAAAAGCCTGAAACAAGGAGCACATACCCTCAGTGGTGGAGGACCACAATGAGGGACACTTAAACTGCATGGAGAGAAGTCCACGGGGCCTGAAAGGCTGTGCCCACAAGTGCTGAGGATGCTGACAGATGTTGCTGAAAGGCAACTCTTGGTGGTCTTTGTGTAGTGGGTTGACTTGGCTGAGCACCAGGTGCCCACCAAGCTGTTCAATTACTCCCTTTCCCAGTGGGACAACAAAGAGAAAAATAAGATGGAAAACAACTTCTAAGTTTAGATAAGGCAGTTTACTAAAGCAAAGAAAAAAAGCAAAAGTTTGCGTGCACATAAGGAAAGGGAAAAAAATAAATTAATCTCTACTTCCCATTGGTGAGCGATGCTCAGCCACTTCCAAGGAAGCAGGGCTTCAGCAGCTGCCCTGGAAGGCAAACACTATAAAATGACCAATGCCTCCCATCCTCCTCCTTTTCTCCCTCAGTTTTATATCTGAGCTGACATCACATGCCATGGAATATTGCTTTGGTCAGTTTGGGTCAGCTGGCCTGGTTGTGTCCCCTCCCTGGATCTTGCCCATCCCCAGCCCCCTTGACGGAGGGAGGAATGTTGGAGAGACAGCGCTGATGCTGTGCCTGTGCTGCTCAGCAACTGCCAAAACGCTGGTGTGCTATCAACACCTTTCCAACTATCAGTGCAAAGTACAGCAGCACTGTGGTGGCTGTTACAGGGAAATGAGCTCCAGCTCAGCCAGACCCAGTACACTTTGAAAGGTCATAGGGAACAGGGGCTGTTTCTGAGTGGTAGAAAGAAGCAAGTACCACCCACCGTAGTGGGAAGAAACTCTCTTGCCCTCTGGATAGCTACATGTCAGTCAGACAAATCAATCCCTGGAAAGGCGATTGAGGAACTAACCGTGGAAGTCTCCTGCAGTCATATAAATGACACAGAGGTGACCTGATGCAGTCAGCATGGATTTATAAAGACAAACCCATGTCTGACCAACCTAGCAGTCTTCTAGAATGACATGACTGCATTGGTGAACAAGGAAAGAACAGTGGATGTTGTTTATACCACCTCTTCAGAGACCTGATGCTCTCCTGTATTATCTTCACCAGATGCACATCAAGTATACACTTCTGTGTGCTTAAACACATACTAGTTAAGGGGGACAGTGACAAGACTGAAAACTGGCTGAACTGCCTGGCTCAGTGCATCACAATCAGTGGCATGACATTCAGTTGGAAGCTAGTCCCTGGCCCCCACCGACATTGGATCCAACATCTGCACTAGATGGATCACACTGCCTCAGGTGGTGATATAATGCTCTGAGGAGCAGCTGACAAGCCAGAGGGTTGTGCTGCCATCCTGAGGAACTTTAGCAGACTGGATTCGGGCAAGCAGGAAACTCAAAGACGTTCAGCAACAAGAAAATCAGACTCTTCCCGCTGGAGAGAAAAATCCCATGTACCAGAATATGCTGGGAGCTGACTGGCTGGGAAGCAGCTTGTAAGAGGACTTTGGAGTCCTGATAGACACAAAGTTGATCATAAGCCAAGAGAATGTACCCTAGTGACACAGATGGCCAAGAGCCACCTAGACTGAATTAGTAGCTTCACCAACAGGTGAAGGGAGGTGATTTTTCCTATCTACTCAGCACTGGTGAGACACTTGCAGAGGATTATCTCCAGCTCCGGGCTCTCTAATGCAGGAAGGTATTTCCAACCTAAGTGAATCCAGTAAATGGTCACAGAAGCAATTAAGGGACTGGAGCACCTTTAATGCAAGAGAAGGTTGAGAGCTGGCATTGCTCAGTCTGGAGATAACATCTTAGCCATAAAAATCTGATGAAGGAAACAAAGAAAATGGATCCACACAGTTCTTTGCAGTATCAAGTGAAAAACAAAGAGTCAATGGGCACAAACTGAAATGCAAATAAATTTCATTTGGAAATTCTGTACAGATTTCATTCTATAAGGAAACACATTTTCATGGTAAAAAAAAGGTGGTCAAACATTGGAAGAAGTAACTCAGACTGTGGAGTCTAACTCTGAAGGCATTCAAAATCCAAGTGGACACAGGACTAAGTAATCTGCTTATGGTGTACATGCTCTCAGAGCTGCCTTCAACCTCAGACATTCTGTGATTCTCCAGCAGCACACAACAAATCTTCAGGAAATTCTTGGACATGGACTTCACACAAAGACAGAATATAAGAGAGGACAGGACAGGGGATTCCCAGTCAGCTTTTTGTATGAAACCAGCAACACAGTCATTTTTTTCCTATTCATTCCAAGAATTCATTCCAAGAGGAATTCAAGGGGGAATTCACACTGCTGGACACATGCTGCCACATATTAAGAATATAAACTCACACAGAGTCTATCACAAGAGAAAAAACCTGCAGAAAATATTTGCTTACTTACTGCAAGTTTACCTTATGCTACAGAACTGGTATCTGACACGATATAAAGCAGTTTCTGCAAAACTCTCTCAATTTTCCTCTGGTAAGTGAGTATGAGTTCTTTCATGATGACAGCTGATCCAGTATTGCCCATGCCCTCGCTGGTAAAAGACATTTCAAATAGTTTGACATAGCAGTCAAGGCCTGCATTGAACGCAATTTCAAGAGTGCAAATAAATGAAAGCAATATTCTAACCAGTATACGCTACTCTTACAAATCCAGTTTCAGTGTCATTACCTTCAAGTTCTTGAAGCATGTTTACAAGGTATTTTTCACGTCTAAGAACGTAATACTGATCACAGATTACCCTACATGGAAAGTATCCCAGTGACTACTCCTGACACATTGAATTTGGGTACATTAGTCACAGGAATAACACATATTAAACCAAAATCAGTGGTTCATCACTGATATCTGAACACTATATTCAACCATCTTGCTAAGCATTAGAACTACTGGCCCAGCAAGAAATCTGAAAGAAACACGGAACTTCAGAAACCCAATGTAATTTAAGTTGTATTTTCTTTGGAAAAACATTACTAGTAATCTGTGACCCCTGCAAGTCAGCACCACTAGAGAAAAACAAGGACACCACAAAATATTACTGGTGTAACTAAATCCCATGTAAAAGAGCCTTGCCTAGAGTATGTGTATACATGGGACATATCCCTCTTCATTTTTGACATCAAAGTCCAGTTATTTGTGATATGCATTTAAAGCAGAGACTCTCCAGACTCATCTCCCTACCTATATCCTGTAATTACTTGCTGATAGTTCTAGATTTAGTCAATTTAAACAATTTTTATATTAACTGAATTAACAGCTGTACCAAAATTTTATTTTAACTCCACAGCTAATTCAACAGGTGAACATTACAGTTATGCAATGTCAAAACCACTGAACTCAAGGCAAGTCAAGAAACAGCCTGAAAGCCTGCAGTTTTAAATATTGAATGATGACACACACTGTACAACACAGAACAGCACTACCCTGGAGATAGCAATTTAAAAACAGTTTCACTGAAATTTTCCACTGCAGTTAGTAGGAAAGACACTTGTTTCTGGAAATGCAAACATTACACCACCAAATCCAAGTATTTTCACTGCTTTAATATTTAATTTCCTAACATCAAG
This sequence comes from Falcunculus frontatus, assembly GCA_013398115.1. Classification (NCBI taxonomy): domain Eukaryota; kingdom Metazoa; phylum Chordata; class Aves; order Passeriformes; genus Falcunculus; species Falcunculus frontatus. The sequence goes on along the minus strand of VZRV01010291.1, from coordinate 72,914 downwards.
AGGAACAGATTTACAATTTTCAGGTGAAAACTGTGAAAGTTAGAAGGTTAAACAAAGAAGTTACCAAAATTAATTAAGAGATACAGGCCCTACAAGTGAATGTTTCAGTTTCTTACTATCTGCTACTACCTATAGACACCTCAGTACTGTGCTCTGAGCTCTTCTATCTTATTATTAGTATGGACAAAGTATTTGTATTCCCTCAAAAAACTTGAGCATTTAATATAATTTCTTCCCAAACACCTCTACTTAATATATTCTTCAAGTCTTTAAATCTGAAATCTTTAAACGCTAAAATCAGTATATCAGTATTTCAGTAAATATTTACATTCAAAAGCTTCAAGTGCAACCTTTCTGCTTAAAACACTACTTGCCCTTAAGAGTAGTGTCCAATTCTTTTAAAATGCATGTTTCTGTGGAAAAAGAAACTCCAACAAAAAACTACCATCCAGTATGTGCAGACGAAAATGGGTCAGACCTACCTACAAAGCAGACAGATTTATACTGAGAAAAGGAATACATACAATATGTATGCCTCCTCGGCAAGCACAACAGAAACAAGGACATATTGCTTTTTCTTACAGCAATGTTCTCAGAGGCCATTGTGCCAGGCAAATGTTCTTAATTTGCACTTACATTTGTATGAGATACCACAATTCAAGAACTCTCCTTAATTTGATTTCTAGTAAGAAGATGCTGCAGCTCACCTCAGAGGTGATGTCTCAGCTTGTCACTGGCCAGTGACAGCTTCTTTCCTGAAACAGGAGAGTATGTTGCTGTATATTCATCAAGTTTACTTCTTGGCTCCCCTCAAAAAAACATTGTTCTACTCCAAACAAAACTTCAAGGCCACTTTTCCCAGTATACAAGACTACCTTGTTGAACATGTACATGCTGTGCTGAGTTCATGGTGGAAGCCTGTAGTAGCATGTTTCTGCGGACAGAGCAAATTGGAATTCCAGACTTCCCTCTCTAAAGGCAACTTACACCCAGCTCTGTGGAACTAAACAAGCTCAACACAGCTTCACTTACAAGTTTAGATTAAGCTGGTAAATACAACCATAGCCCATAAAGGTCCTGCTTCTACAGCCTGTTGTGCAATAGGGAATGCATTGAAAAAGCATTTTGAAGCAACATTTCAGCATTATTATCAGAAGGGGTTTCTCTGTTTTAGTCCACATCTCGAAGTGTTCCAGCTCTGACAGCTACAACCCATGCCAGAGTCCCAGGCCTGAGTCCCAGGGTCATGCGATCCACATCTGTTGCCACTCAGCTGAGGGCATGAATGGACCAACCTGACAAATTTAGACTTGAGACCAGTCTTTATATATCTGAGAGGACGAGGACCAGAAGTCTTCCTCAGGACATAACCAACTAAGGATAGCACACTCCTCAGAGAGGAAGACTTCAAAAAATGCTGCTGTTCATAGCACAGAACAACACCAGAAAAAAGCTTTCAGAAGACTTGGTCTAAAGCAACTGACACCCAAAACGCCACTTGGTGAACAGAAGCAAATGTATGTATATGCTAAGAACAGAAACCAGCTGGAAATCCTGCTACTGACAAACAGAAGCAGAGGTTCTGTGCTCAGATACTGTACTGATACCAGAAGTGCTCAAGATACTGTAACAGTTTTAAATCAGGGTCATAAACTTCTGATAAAAGAAAAACAATAATCAAGTTCACTAACATAAAACATGAGATAGGAATTATGCACTACAGGTCACAGAATAGCAATTCTGTTTTGCCTTTGAAAGAAGCAATACAGAAGAACACTTTAAAACTTGCAGTCAATAACTATCACCATCTTGCTAAAAATAAGAAATACTTAACTTAGAATTTAAGTACAAATAAAATATATAAAATGAAAGGAGAGCAAGTCTCCAAACATTTTCCATTTCATACTTTTCACATTCTTAGTCTTAAAAGACCTTTCCTCATACTTCACATTCATGATTCTGATCCCCACTCATGTCCAAACAATGACAGCACAGGAATTTCAGATGTACTAGGAATAAAAAAAGCAGTTACCTTTCAAGGAGGACAATAGTACACAGTATAATATTAAGCCCTCTACATGAATAATACAAACAGGAATAAAAGCTTCAAACACAAGACATCAACTATCCTCCTGAAGGAAACGAGTAAACCTCAGGTTATACCTAAGGAGCTGCTACTACTGACAGAGTCTCTGGCAAGCACAACACTCTGGTATCTCTTGCAGTATTCCACAGGCATATCTAGAAATGCACAAAACACATCCATTGAAACTTACAGTTCACTGGAATATCTTACAACCTTTCTGGAAAAGCTACTTCTTCATGGATGAAAGACAACAGAGTCAACATATAATACGACAAGAAAACTTGAAAGCTGCTAGCTTAACAGAGGTGTATTTGTCTCAAGACCGCTATAATTTCAAAAGTAACCACAACCATATTTTACAATAATAAAAACCCTCTTACAAAGAAAACAGATACTGGATTTAAAACAAATTAAATAATTAAAAAATCCCAAACAAACAAACAAAAACCGTCAAAACAATGGACAGATCTCCATGCCTGGCATTTGCAGCATTTTGAATCCATGCAGAAAGCCACAACCTTTTTAGAGGACTTTGCATAGCATGGGGAGGGCAGGGTACAATGATACAGCATCAATCTCAGTAGTCACAAGCAGGTTTTTGTTGGTTTTGTTTGTTTTTAATTGCATAACACCTGGCTTTTGACCAACGCTTGAAGACTTCCATCACCTCTACACAGTTCGTCCGTCCCCTTCTAACATCTCTGTTTGTGTGTCAGGAATCCCCTATGCAGCTCAGGAAGGACCTTACTGAACTGGTGGAGCTTTTTGGCTGCAAACCTGCTCAGCAGCCTTAGGGTGAGCTTGACTGGTCCAAGGATTCTCTCCCTCAGAGAAACAGGGACTGTACTCTTGAAAGACGCTCTCATCAGCAGCAATACGGCACTTGGGGCTCAAAGAGAAAACAAACTGTGATTGCTCATGGTGAGAACAGCGCATTTCATAGTTTGGCCTGACATTGTGTGTGAACGAACAACCGACCATGTGGCCATAATGCAGTTCACAGAAAGTGACAGCAATATGCATTAAGAATGGAATCCTCCTCTCAATATTATTCAGCTACGTGAAAAACAAGCAGCCAGCTTAAGCTGGTTGAGTAACATTCAAAGTCTGAGGAGATCTGAATTTCAGTGAAGAATGAATTTTACCTGGGGGGGAAAAGACGTGTGTATGTGTGTGTGTGTGTGTGTAGTATTAAAATGAAAATGCTGCCAAAGCTTTAACTGTTAGCATAACCAAAAGACTGCATAATTATAATTAATGTAAGTCCTGCAGACATTTAAGGAAAAAAACACCTTTGCCTTTCTTCCAAGAAAAATTGTTCTTCTGTTTAAGGTCTGCTAGAGCAGTTCAATTTGACCTTAAGAATACAGTCCTGAGGTAATTAATTACCCTATCAAGAGTACTAAATGCTCTGGCACCATAGCCCCTCTCTCAGCCTGTGCTGATTGACAACATCAGTAAAACTCACTAGCTTTAAATTAGACCTCCACATAGGATTCCCTTTTGCTCCTTACTAAATCAATGTTCTTTAATATTAGTGGAGGGGTGGGCAGGAATCAATTAAAAAAAAAAAAAAAAAAATCAAGAAGATAGGGAGGGTTTCTCTCACCTTCACAGCTCGCCTCTGGTATTTTAATAGACTTTTTACACAACTCATTGCTACCCAGGATATTAGTTAATCAAAAAATTGCTACAAAACAGTGACACTGCTGAAGTTTTTCTCTACAAACACCAGTGGTGAAGACAGGAACAATATCAGTCTTTCTTATCTGCTGCACTAAATTCAGAAACCAAACCAGCATGTATCCTTTTTTTTTAGTATTTTGCTATTTTCCGTTAAGTTTCCAAAGCATTTTCAAGAGTACTATCATTGGTAAAATTTCTTAAGGGTGCAGCTACTGAACAGTTAAGTTACAGGATTATTCCTTTACAATAAATGTTGTAAATCTAAGTAGTGGTTCAAGGCACCAAGTGAAACTGCACTGCATAATGCCAAGTTTTAACAACAATGACTCAAAGAACACTAATGAACTTGCAGCACACCCCTCACTTCAAGTCTTCCCTTGCTGTACTGCATTTTTTTGGGCATTTGCAAAGCTGACTGCTCAGTATTCGCTCTTCTACTGAAGTCTTAACTAGCTTGTCTCATGACACAACTTTCTACAGTAGGGCAGTCAACTAAGTGATGATGGCAAACTAGGACACCTTGTACTTGTAGCCAAAGAATTAGTCAAACTTCATTCTAGCAGGAAGTTGGTAGAATGTTACACATTAAGCCTGTTTTCACATGCAAAGTTATACAAGAGTGGGAAGAAAACCTACAGATTTAACACTTCAGATAAAATTATTTCTTAAATTTCTATTCCCCTGGCAGGTAATAATTACCCATGTAAACATCCCAATAATCCAAAGAACTTCAGAGGAGAAAAACTTTATTAAATCTGACTTTTAAGCAGCTCTCTTTTAGTCCACATCGAGAGATGTTCCTATTCAGATAATCTCACAATAAATTCACTTGTATATATTTTTTTTTTGGCGTTTTCTCATAAAAAAACCCTGACCAAGGGGAGGGGAAGCCATGGAGCATTTCTCTTCTCCCAAACAAAAGCCAAGACAACAGAAACACGTACTCAACTTTCTTATCCTTATGTGTAAAGCAGTAACTCTCATAACTTGTTTGCTCCTCTGAGTTTTCCACATTTGGGAAAAATTGATCTTTCCAGGACAACCCAAATAAAATAAAAAAAAAAAGTCATGGACAAGCAAGCAGGTAAGCAGAAAAATCACTCCAGGAACAAAAATCAACACTTTTACTGTCTCTTAAATAGAACAGAGATAAAGAGCTTGCCAGCAGCATCATCTTCCAAAAGAGAAACCACAGAAAATATTTTAGCTTTTATAAGCTGCAACGTGTTTTGAAACTAAAGTTACATATTTCAGCTAAAGTCGCATAACTCAGTGAAGCCCAAACTTCACAGGCTACATGCAGTACACATAAGCCTGTGCAGATAAACAACAAATTATGCCACAGAGGGCACTATGTAAGAATGGAGGCATACTGTCCAGCTGAGCAGGGTTCACATATCTAACACACCCATAAGTGGCTTCAACATCAGTGTATACACCCACCCTAATGTTTCACTGTTCAGTTAAATCGGAAGACAAAACAATTGTCACCAGGTTAGACAAGACTACTACTATTACTTGCTTTGTAGACATACACCTGAAAGTTGGTTAAGATACTTTGAAAAGAACTCAGTAAAGTATTCCATAAAGCATTCCACAGGATCTTCTTTTTAAAAAGGTAAGAGATAATAGGATTTTATATTGCTATCAATAAAAAAAAACCAAACCCAAACCCACAAACCCTTAACCCAGCATTTTGCAAATCCACATTTTTCAATGTATTTTATTTCAAGAAAACAGTAAGTGGTATGCCCTTAGGGATCAGCAAAATATATCCAATGATGAGCAGGCTAGCATAGAAGCTGTTGATCAGAGGTATCTGTCACAGCCCCAATCCAGAGCATCACACATCAGGGTCAGGACAGTCAGTTCCCTCTGAGTAGGATTACACTCAGTTCAGTCACAATGTGAGGATACATCACACTGTGACTGAATCCTTCCAGTTTTATACACTAATGGGAAACAAACTTGAACCATCAATCTGGTAAAGTACTAAGCATTCCTACAGAAGTCACAAGAATGTACAAGGAGAACAAATATCTAATTTTTTCTTTTGAAGCCTAAATATACAGTAACACTCCTATTCAGTAATTTTTCATTTAAAAGTACATATAAAAATCTCAGCTACGCTCATTTTTTGAAGCTGAAAGTAAAGAATTAGATTCTGAGTTTGTCAAACAGGTTGGGTTTTTGTTGTTGAGGTTTTTTTTTTGGTTGTTTGCTTTGAGTTTTTTTGGTTGGTTGGTTTTGTTGGGGTTTTTTGTTTCGTTTTTCTTTTGTTGTTTGGGGTTCACTTTGGTTTTTTTAGTTGACTTATGAACGCTGGACAAATAGGAACACTGTGGCCTATAAACAGGAAGTAACCTCTGCAAAGGTCCTGCGACTGAGACCTCGTAAGTGACTTCCTCTACCCAAGATGTTGCCTCCAGAGGCAGAAAAGACCTCAGACATCAACGTGGCCTCTGCTCACCATTACCTCCTGGCTGCTCTGAAGAATATTAAGAGACAAAGTGCTTCACAGTAGGTTGGGCATTTCTACTGCTTCACAGATAAATGTGGTGTGGTTGGGACTAGATGGTCTTTAAGGTCCATTCCAACCCCTTAACATCCTATGATTCTGTGATCTTGGAAAATCCAGTCACAAAAACTTGGCCTGAAACCCAGTGTCCAAGAAGAAGAGTAAATAAAGGAGAAGAGAGTAAAGCAGTTTTTCCATTCAAGTCATGCACACTAACATGGAAAGGTGCTGCTCAAGTTCAACAAGCCTGAATGTGGGTAGCTAGAGTCGGAATTTTACTTGTAACATTAACAATCAGCATTTAAAGATACTTTTCTCTAACTAAACAGAGATTTTCTCTGTTTTGGCAAAGAGGCTATCATTTTGCCTCGTGACAACTCCAGACTTTCAGCTTTGCTTTAGCTAAAGATATCTAATGTACAAATACCTCAAAACAAAGACATAAGCTTTAGTGTCCCTGCAAGGATCATTGGTATATAACCTACAATTCCACTTTTTGGTCCTGGGAAGGCAGGAAAGAAAAAGCATCACTGTCATCGCTCATACCTGCTTATTCAATTTTCATCTTTTTTTTATTAACCACTTGGCAAGGTGAAAGAGGATTAAAAATTCAAACATGGGCAGCATGAAGTAAGTTACCACAATCCCCCCGAAGGGAACATTTTGATTTGGGGGACCTGCCTTGATTTTCTATAACCACGTCCTTTTTTTGCCTATGTAGTTAACAGAGCTGTCAGTTTACCACCCTGGGCATATGAGCCATGTTGGCTCAATCCTAGTCATTACATGCATAACAGTACTACTAGAACACAAAGAGATTCCCTTTCTCATCACCACCCAAAAGACAGCTTCAAAAGTCCTGGAGCACAAAATTACTTTACTCAATTTTCCCCCAAAGTAGAAAGTGAGAGAGACTGTGGGCAAGAAGTCTGCCAGAAACACACAGGGAGCTTTCAGCAGCAAAGCATCTGTCCATGTCTTTCATCCATTGTACTTGTGTGCCATGAGTCATCATTTGTTACAAAGCAGTATTTAAGTTTCAAATAGCATAATCCACTTTATTAAATCTTATGAAGCCAGAACAGGTAAGGCACTTCAGCCAAAATTACTGCCATCTTGTTTTTGTCTCAGTTGTCTTTCAGTGGTTCTGCACTGCTTTTTAAGTACAAACCTTCATAGAGGTGAACTTTACTTCATGGCTCAAACATGCCCCTAGTCAGAAGTCAGCTGCTATCCAAGTGATCAGCTAGCAAACCCCGCTGTTAATCAGGAAGAATGGGCTGGTTGGAACATACACTGCCTTCAGGCACCAACGCCTGTGAAACATGTTCACAAGTCTGCATTCCCTGATAATTTCATTTCATCTCCCCTCTCAGAATTTCAGAGCTCAATTGCTCAAATGAGCATCCTCAGTCTTCGACTAATGGATTAAAAGAGGAGATGAGAAAAGTACCTCTCAAGATTTCTGTTTCTAGAAATTCAAGAAACTGAATATAGTAAACAAGTGTGTGAGGAGTTATAACAGAAAAAGACAGGAATACCAAACATTAAAGACCTAAAGACCAGAGCCCTGCAAATACAGTAATTCATAGACAACCCAAACCGTTATTTCAGCATTCCATTCTAAGGATGTGTAAGAGGAACAAGACAACTAGCAATATAAAACCTGAAGTACTAATAAAGAAGTTATATCATCTTTGAGAAAATGAAGAAGCACATGGTGTTCAAACATGCAATATTGCATTCTTTCCACTAAAGCATTAAACAATTTCTCAGTTAAAACAATTACATCCAAAGTGTTAAGTGGGTTAAGACAATGAAGTTTTCTACACTCTCTCTACTTAATCTAACTCTAAATCTAAACAGACTACTAAGGACCATTTGATACATTAAATCCTAGTTTATTCTACTGATATTACAGAATGCTTGTTACACTTGTAAAGGTAAAACAAATCAGGAAGTCAAGACAGTTCAGTTTCTTAAATTATTTGAACACTACATACTTTGATAGTCTTAGTTTGAAGTCTCAATCCATTCAGGGTATTGATAGCTTTTTCGGCATCCTTGGGGTCAACGTAGTTCACAAAACCATAACCCAAGCTCTGTCCTGATTAAAAAGACAAATAAAGTCATCATTAGTACTGTAGTGCCACACTAATGGATAGCTAACTATTTAAAACCTACAGACACACACTGAGCAAACATTGCTTATACTGAAGAACAGTACCCACCCCAAACAGAAAAAATTGCAAAGGATCACAACATCTAATTTTTCCACTAACATTAGTAGATTTCAAGTAGCTTCATCTGTTCTTGCGTTCAACACAGAAATTGCTACATTCAGTTTAATGCAAGATTTAAAAACTGATAAGCAGAATAGGTTCAGAACTATATTATGATTTGTTAGACACTAGAGGATGTGCAGAAGCATCAAGTTTAAAGTGACATCAGGAATCCACTACTCAACTCCTCAACTTTTTTACTGAACATAAAAAGTATAGTGACAAAATTCTGGACTAGTGCTGGAAAACAAAGTACATTTGAAACTCACTCAACGTCAGAATTTGAGCCAAATTAGAAGCCAAAAAATTTTACAGATGTTATTCGTACACTACATACAGCCTTCTCAGTAACAAGGAGTCTAAAGGCTCATTTTGTTCCAATATTAAAAACAACAGGTATCTGATCAAGAGCTAAATATCAGCTGAAGACAAAGCATTATTTTCAGGTTTGTTTAGTGTTGGAAATTCAGATGACCATAAAGCATTTTTAATTAGTTCTTATCTCTAAACAACAGCCCCTTTCTAACCATTAATTCTGCCTAAGCACTTATTAAAACACTTGAGTTTAGCAGCAGTCATCTTTGGCAACTTCAAAACCTACAGTATACTACCTCTAACTAGCATACTACTTTAGAAGTACTTCTAGTACATAAGAATGCAAACTGGTGGAAAATTTCAACATAGTGAAAGGATACACTTAGCAAGAATACTACCCTTTATTAGCATAAATCTTTCCAGAACCACTCCCATATTCTGGTTTTGGCTTTTTTTTTTTTTTTTTTTGTGGTTTTTGTTTGTTTATTTGGGTTTTTTTACATTTTTTAAGACACCAAAACAAGGTCAAAAAAATTGTCAACAAGCCATAGGGAAGCATCCGACATATCTAATCCACAAAATGCTAGTTAGAATGATTAGCTTGGATACACAACAATATAAAATGATAAACAACATTACATAAAGCACAAATGGCAAATTCATTTACTGCCCAAAAAAGATATAAGAGAACTCATGCCGTATCAAGTTATTGTATGGTATGTATACAATATGCATTTAACAGTATGTAATACAAAAAAACCAACAGGATTTTTTGCACTTAATTAAATATGATGAGAGGGTTTACTTACAAGATGATCACTCCTGGCATTTATAATTTTGCACCAATTATGCCTACTATGGCACCAAAGGTGAGAGGACACCACCCCACCCCCCAAAGCTACTTCCATTCTCTCCCATATCCTCCTCAAAACACCACAGGCAAACACAAATTGCCTAGATGGAGCACTGAACACGTAATTATACATAATTAATACATGCATTAACAGAGAATCCAAACCCCAATGGGACAGGAGACTGAACACCTGCTCTAGGGAACCCTGCCACGAGGAGAGGTTAGAGTCCATGATCTTCATGCCTTCAACCTCAGCAGTTTGTCACATTTCTGTAACAAACCACATGGAAATACCCAAAAGCATTTCTTATTAATTTACAGCTCTACCTAGATATTGCTAAGTTTCTAATCCTAGAAGCCTTTTTCCTTATTAGTTTGATTACAGTAGAGCAATTTCTATACCTGTCACCTCCATCACTCCCACTGTCTGGAGAAACTCTTCCTAAAAGCATCTCCAAAAAAGAGGAATCTCTCTTTTTGTGTGTGACTGATTTCAGTGGTATCTCCTAATACAGAAATGCTGATTTCATGTGTTTGTTATTAATCTCCTGAGGAACTCTTTTAAATGACAACCTTTAAAGATGCTAAAATCTCAGAGAAAGCTATTTCATACAGGATGTTCCCAATACAATACTCACTCATTCCAGATCAAACAGAAAAAGAAATTATGTAAAGAAATTACTTCTCCTATCCTTCTCTGTTGATGTGATCTATTTTTCATATTAAAAATACCCAGACTGCTGCAGACAAAGCACTTACCCAGCTGTTATAAAGGATTCAATTCATGACCATTCTTCTGGAGACACTCTATTAGTTAAACTTGATAAATATTAGGATACTAGCCTAGGAAGGTGCACCAAAAGCCCCAGTAATTTATTCAGGACAAGTCTGAATTAATTTATGCAATTTTAGTCTATGATTTTAATTTTAAAAAAAGCTTTCAGCATGAGAGTGGTAGAACACTGAAGCAGGCAACCAGAGGGGGTGTCAAGTCTCCATTCCTAGAGATACTCCAGGTCCTGAGCAACCTGCTGAAGAATCTGCTTGAGAAACAGGAAATGACCACATTATCTCCAGAAGTCCTTTTCACCCTCAGTGAATGTGTGAATGAGATTCTATTTACTTCTGTTTTCTTTTAGTTACGTTATCATCTAAAATTCAGAAGTGTTCTCTAAAGTCCTTATTTATTTAGAAAGGTTAAGAAAATGCAAAACTTCTTAGACATTAAAATTATGCTTGAAAATTAGTGGTTTAATTACAAATTATCAATAATTGAGAGTGAAAAATCACCTTCTTCACAGCACATAAGAAAGATAAATGTTGACTTTGAACAAGCAATGCAAATTGTAAATCAAACCTGATTTCTGGAATTGGATGTTTGAGAAACCACTCTTAAATCTTCCTGCTTATACTAACCGCTTGTTAAGAGGTTTGTCAGTTCATACACAGACGGCTGAGTTCCAGAAAATTCAGACAATCATGTAATAAAATGCAGAAGAAGCAGCTATTTCAAACACCCGATCAGGATCTCAACTGTTCTAAGCTATATCTGACAGGTGGTGAGAAAGTACCAACTGGGTTACAAGGAAGAACTGAGTTTCCAAGTGAAAAGAACTTCAGTCCAAACTTAATCAAGCACCACTGTGGCTGTACAAGCCAGAGAGAAGTCTCTATTGTGGATTTCAGACAGAGAGACCACCACACCCATTGTGCACAAATTTTACTCATATAAAATTAGAGGCAGCCGGCCAGGATAACTGAAACCAGTTCTCCTTTTGTGCAGCTTTTCCTCATTCTTCAATGTCTAAATATTTGCTTTCAAGACAAAGCAAGGAGAACCTACACTTAAACCAAATCAGCCACTACTTAGGATATCTAAGAGGAACTTCTTTATTTAATGAATGCAATGACTAGTTCGTATTGCCTGAAGGACTGAACTGAACAATGACAGAACTGGACTCTTCCGTCTGTGCCTCTTCTACACCAAACTCCACTTGCCAAGAGAGCAATGTCCTGCAGAACACACGTTGTCTCTAAGTCTAGTAACACACTTAAAAATAGATTATGTGTCTGATTACACAAAAAGGTGATGGAAGAAAGAAGGTAAATCTATAGCTATCCCCAAGTTAAACAATCCCCAGTTTTAAATGTGTACCAAAAAGCTGCTTAGTCTCCTACTGTTTTAAGAGAGGGTCAGCTCTAGTTGGCTCTTGCCTCAGCTTTGTGTTTCCAATTTGTGCTTAATGACATTGTTTGAAAAAACTACTACACCTCTCCGGGTTAGCTGTCACAGTATTCTATCTGATACTATGTGTTTAGGTATTTTGAATATTCAGTTTTGCTTTTTGAGGTTCTTCAAAGTTAAGGCCTATTCTGCCTCAACACAGACAAGAGACTATCTGTGTCATCAGCTTTGTATCTGTGTCATCAGCTCTCTGTCTCATAACTCAGATCTACGAGTAGTATTAAATTTAGCTTATCCTAAATAAAGGAGTGTCAAGAGTTTCTTATTTAACTATCAGTTGAGCCTCATCTCTTGGATAGTTCTTGTGGCTACTTTGCCAACCTGTTTAAAGATGTTTCTGTAGACCTCCTACTAGATTTTATGCTTTAGACACTATGACTATTATAGAACATGGTGCAGAAAAATCCCAACAGTTAGTTAAATGATTGGTGAAAGAAAAAGTCACCCGAAGTAGGAAAAGTAAAAATGATTAAATTATCTGGAAGGAATGAGGAAATAAATACGGAAAAGCAGCCTGACTTGAATTTTTCTTCAAAAAAATCTGAAAAAGCAAAAGCCACACAGTAGAAGTAGTGCATCTCACAAGCCTGTAAGACAGCAATGGAGTTATATTAAAAGCTGTGATTTGAAAGTTCACATTGGAAGTTCACAACTATTAATTACATTTTATATTTTATGAAACTGACACTTGTAGCAAAGTCAAATTCAAGCACAAGTGGCAAAAGTCTTTTCAGTTAGGCATCTTTTTGAACCTAGACATGCTATATCCACTATTAGTGACTGACAAATGTTCAGGCTCTGTGGCCTACAAGTGCAGAAAGCCCTATGCTACTTAAGTATAATAGGGGAAACTGTTCGATTTTTATTTCACATTTTTGAGCTTCACAAATATGACTTGATCACCATGTATGATGATGCAAATTAAACAGTAATTTATTAGATAATGCCAAGTTGCTTTTTGGCACTACAGTCAATATATGGAATGGATTTTGAGAGGGGAAGGGCAAAAAGTAATTTCAAACAATTTAATTCTAATCAGTCTTTGAAAAGACTGCTCAAGAGACTGACTGGAGATCCTAGTGTACACTAGAAAAGCATAAATGAAGTAATTTACCATTAAAAAACAAGTAATGAACACACTGAGTCAGTATTTCAGAAAGGAAAGCAGACAGACTTCATAGGCACTCATCACCAAAAGTTCAAAGAAATTTCAAGTTGAAAAGGAAATAAGTAAGTAGGAAGTCCTAGCTATGGTGACAATGCTCCTGCACTCACTATCGTGCCTTGAAAGACGCCATTTTTTTAGCTTTAAAAATACACAGGATAATTCACAAAACTTATCAGAGAAGAACCACAAATAAACTAGTTGCACGCTATGCAAGCTGTTTCATAAGTGTTTCCTATAAACTATAAATAATGCATACAGCTGTAAAAGCCCGAAGAAAATCCTGTGCTATCCAATATTCAGAACAAATAGATGCTATCCACAGAGAAAAGAGGTCATGTAAAGTAGATGTGATAGAGGTGGCACTTATCCATTTTTAATGTTTTGCTTTTAAAGGTAGCAGCAACATTCCTTAAGGCAGGATGGAGGCCTCTCAGAAAGCTAAAGAATTAAATCTGCCAGGGATGTCAAGGGGAACAAGAAAAGCATCTACATAGGTATGTTGGTGAAAGAAAAATTTAGGGAAAATGTGGGCCCAGCCCGGAACAGAAAGATGACCTGGTTACCAGGGATATAGAGAAGTCTGAGGGGTACTGAACAACTTTTTTTTTCCGAAGTCTTTACCAGCAAGTGCTCCAGCCACACTGCCCAAGTCATAGCAGGTGAAGACAGGGACTAGGACAATGAAGTACCATGTACAAAAGCATCAGGTTCAAAGCCATCTAAGGAACCTGAAGGTGTGCGTAAGTCCATAGGACCTGGTCAGATACATCCATGGGTTCCTGAGGGAACTATCCACCATATTTGAGAAGTTGTGGCAGTCTGATGAAGTTCCCACTCACTAGAAAAGTGGAAACGTAACTTCCATTTTCATAAAGGGAAATAAAGATAAATAAAGTAGGGGAACTATAGGCTTGTCAGTCTCACTTCTGTGTGTGATATCATGAAGCAGAAGAAATTATGGAAAGGCACACGGAAAACAGAGAGGTGACAACGGCCAGTATGGTTTCACTAAGGGCAAATTGTACCAGACAGATTTAGTGGCCTTCTACAACAGGGCTGAAGTGTTGGTGCACGAGGGAAGAGTGACTGATGTCATCTACCTGGAGTTGAGCAAAGCACTGGATACTGTCCCACACAGTGTTCTTGTCTGTAAGTTGGAGAAACATGGATTCGATGGTGGCTAAGGAATTCGGCTGGATGTTCACACTCAAAAAGCTGCATTCAATGGCTCAGTGTCCAAGTGGACACCAGGTACAAGTGGCAAGTAGTGTTCCAACGGGGTCAGTATTGGGACTGGCACTGTATCACTCTGTCACCAACATGGACAATGGGATCAAGGGCACCCTCAGCAAGTTTGCTGACAACACTTAGCTGCATAGTACCATCGATATGCTTGAGGGAAGGAATGCCATCTAGAGGGATCCGGACAGCTCAAAAGGTGCATGCATCTGTGAGGACTCATGAAGTTCAACAAGCCCAAGTGCAAGGTCCTGCATCTGGGTCGGGGCAATCCCAAGGACAAACACAGGGTGGGCAAAGAATGGAGTATGTACAGCCCTGCCAAGGAGGACTTGGGGGTACTGGTGGATGAGAGGCTGGAAATGACCCAGCCACGTGCACTCACAGCCCAGAAAGCCAAACATGTCCTGGGCTGCATCCAAAGCAGTGTGGCCTGCAGGGCGAGGGGTGGGATTCTGCAGCACCTCTCCTTTGAGGATGGCCTAAAAAAACTGGGTTTGATCTGCCTGGAGAAGAGAAGGCTCCCAGGAGACCTTAAAGCACGTTCCAGTACCTAAAAGGAGCCTAAAAGAGAGCTGGAAAGTGACATTTTACAAGAGCACGTAGTGATAGGAAAAGGAGGAATGGCTTTAAACTGGAAGAGGGCAGGTTTAGATCAGGTATAAGGAAGAAATTCTTTACTGTGAGTGTGGTTAGATACTGGAACAGGTTGCCCAGAGAATCTGTGCATGCCCCATCCCTAGAGAAGTTCAAAGCCTGTCTTGATGGGGCTTTGAATAACCTGCTCTAGGGGAAAGTATCCCTGTCTGAGGAAGGAGGGTTAGAACTAGATGATCCTTTAAGTTCCCTTCCAACCAAAACTATTTTATGTTTCTAGGAGTTCAGCTATCTGAACTATTCATTTTGCATGGACGTGTTCAATAACTATGTGCTGTACATTAAAAGTAAGACTTAAAAGGTAGACAAATATGACTTTTAACCTGACAGCAGTTAAATAAGGCCTTTCAAGAGAGGTGAAGTCCCTCACAAATGCATAGTGAACTTAAATGCTGCCTTTTCAGTACTCCTGCAACATTTTATAGCTCCTGAGAAGAGTGGATATTGCTTTTTGCCTAACACCATGATTAGACAGCACCTGATTAACATCGTGGTTTTATTTCACAACTGATTAAAGCATTTCCATATTCTACTAGGTCTTCTCTGAATGTTTTTTGGGCAGAAATTTAGACAGGTTTGACCCTGAAAATTTCTGGCCTATATAAAGCCTGGTCCTGATGTCTCCTGCTATCCAGCTATCTACTAAACCTGTGTTTTTATGATTTCCCTCTCTACACAGCTGCTGCTGAAGATAATTTTCCTACATGTTCGACTGAGAAGCTTGCCTTCCCCAACAGAATCTAGAGCCAGTACTGTAAAACTTCTTTGCTTGAGCACACAGCTGGTATCTTTTTCTTCCCCAATGCTGCTCCACTAGTATACAATGGTATTATTACCAGATGACTAGCAGGTGCTGAAAGGAGAGCAACCTCAGTACTAGAAGAATTTCCACTGCTGCATTTCTTCCCGCAGTCAACCACTTGCATCATTTCAACACACACTTTCTGCTTGCATGAACCAGAACAGCCTTTTGACAATGCAGCAAGATGCTTTTGAAAGCCTGGGACACCCACCACACGAGGGAGTCCTTGGCTGCTGTTTCCCACCAGAGCTATGGAATACCCAGTGCAAGGGCTGAGTAAGCTAACTTTCGGAAGCAGTTGTTGATTACATTACCAAAGTACCCAGATAATCCTGCATCTTGTCTGGAATTCTTAAACATTCCTCCAGTGTCTGAAGGTCAAACAAAATAGATAATTAACAGTATCAAAGAGCAAACGGAAAGGAGATAACACAAAAAACAGTCAACACAAATTCTATAATCAGCTGAGCTCTCAAAACCTTTTCAGAATGTACTCATCAAGTAAGACTAAGTGAGTTCTATGAAATGTACTGGTTCATTTCAAGGAGCAAGAAGAGCTGTTGTTTCAAAGTTCTCATTAACATGTAAAAGTAATGTAAGAAAAGCAGCCCCACTAATTGAATCCTACCAATGCCAAATCTTGGAAGAAAAACCCAAAACTGTCTTAAATTATCATCCTTACAGACATGTCAAACAAAAAGAAAAAAACCAAAACCAAACAAAACCAAAAAACCCTGTAAAATTTACACCTGATTAATAATAGATCTTAAAATTAATATACACCACTAAGGTATAAAACTAGTTTCAGGGTCTAATACAAAAACTAAGCACAGACTAATCATACTCTGGAAAATTATAAGTCCAAATAGCAAGTAATACATTCATGCATTTCCAGAGGACAACCAAAAATTATTGATAAACATACATTTAAAAAACGGGATTTTTCTACAACAGTCACTGAATTCATCATATCATCATTTCAGACATCAGGCTATTTCATCTTTTGCAAAAAAGATCTTATTGCAAAAGACTAAGTTACAGGAATATAACAAGTAAGAACTTCAATATCACAGAAAAAATGGTAAAAAAACCTATCTAGAAAAAAAACTCAAATGGGACATACTATTTGCATCAACATTACAGTGAAGAACACAATTCTGAGGTTAATAAAGTATAGGAACTGTAAGTCATTGTCTGCAAGTCTACAGAAACAGAACTTGTAAGAATTCCAGAAGACTGAGGACCTTATTTCTTTTTTGTAATTTAACTTCATCTGCGTATGCTGCCTTCAGTGCTTAACTCCTTCAAAATCTCTCATCCAGACCTTGACTGAAAGAGAATAGTCCATTTTTTAGTGAATAGTAATGTATTTTCTACTTCTAGTCATGTAAGTGTTCCTTTTAAAAATGCTGTTTTCAATAAACTAAACTGTTTAAAGCCATAAACTTCTGTCTCTATGTATTAAGTTAATTGGCAAAGATCCACTAAACCACTGTAAGAACCAGTCAGCTTCATATTTTTGTAATCAGGACCAAGTCAAGTTCGCAGCAAATTGACATTAGGTTTTGTTCTGCCTTTCATCACTCCAAAAGTTGTACACACACTTGCGGAAGAATTCTCTTAAAAGAAACATCCATGACAACATAAAAAGACCACATATAAAGCGCTCATTAGAATTCATCTCATGGACTCATACAATTTTTTGCGAGTCTCCTAAAATTTCAGAGTGAAGATATGTTCCAGTACACGGAAGCAAAAGTGGCACTACAGAAAACCCGCAGGATTATGTTAAGATCAACCTACAGGCAGCAAGTAGTAGTCTGTGTTGTCCTGAAAGCAGGCCAGTGTGGCCACAGAAAAGATAATAGTACTTCTAGACTTCAGCCCAACTTCAGAAACATAAGAAGTTTAATAGAGTTTCAGATATTGGTGTAAGAAACATTCAACCCTTTTGTCTGTGTGGATTTGCAATTTAAGACATTGGAATGCTCTATAATATGCTAGAGTGATCCTGTAGACGGACAACCCCACAGAGGACTTGTGAGCCAAGATAAGATATCATTCAGCTGGTACCAGCTCTTTTACAAAAAAGTTGCTGCATCTTTGTAAGTCACTACTGTCACCTGTGATTAATGCCACAGAGACTACCACAGCATTATCTTGACATCAAATAAGGCTAGGAGCACATACTCAGACATACAACTCATTTAAGTGTAGAACTGTATCTGGCTGTGGTCTAATAAGAAGGGCTAAATGAGTAAGTAGAGAATACCATCAGTGTTACCTCCTTTCCATTTACTCTTAACGTAAATTACTGTTCAGGATTCAAACTACTTCTTTTAGTTTGTGTTAAGGCTTGAACTGCATTTTAAAAGCAGCTTAGCAGAACAAGGGAACCTGCATAAGTCATTGAGCAGTCCCCAATTTAATTGCAGTTTGCTTATAGTTCCAGTAGATGGATTCTATTAACTGAACACATAACTCATACCTCACTGAGCAGGCAAGACTGGGCAGCTTGCAAGAAAACACCTGTAAACTGTGATCGCTTCTAGATTTCAATGTTTGTTACTTCAATGCCTCTCTCACAAACCATTTCTCAGTTATCGCTCTAAATCTGCAATAATGACAGTTGAAGAATGAGTGAAAAGGATCAAACACTGATCGAAGTATTTGACAGTATATCCTGCTGTACATTAAGTAGATTACGTCTAATCTCAGCCAGGTTCAACTCTTTATTACCTTGGTGCCATCCTCCTGCCTTATAGCTTATGGTTCTTCACATGTGAGGAACAGCACCATCTGCTGCTTCATCAACACAAGCTTGTTGTTGCTGGATACAAAAACAAGGGTGCAGGGAAGAAGCTCTGATTCTTCCCTGCAGCAAGTGGAGAAAGTCAGTGGTAGGCAGTACCTAAGATGCTAAGCATTATACGAACCTGGTAAAAGATGTTCAGCAAACCAGAAGAGACATTAATTGAAGGTTACTAACAGAGATACACCATGCCCAAATAGGAAATCTCAACCCCAAAAAGTATAGTTGAAAGCAGGGACTGCATGGAAAGGTGCATGCTGTTGCATAAGCAAAAGAAACAGCAAATGCTTATAGACACTACAGGAGGAGGAACACAACACCGAGAATCTTGCCCGTTACTGCCTTGTGTTCAAACATAACAAGTGACAGCCACAAACTACTTGAAATAATGAAAACTGAGCTAGACACCCGGGCTTTCTTACAAACTAGCTTGTCATATTACAAGGAGAAGCTCCTTACCACTCCAAGGTGAAAGAACACCATGGAATTTGCCAAACCAACTACTTTTTTGAAGCTAACTTTACCCATTAATTTTTACCACTATTAGCGGTAACATGTTCCAGGCATCTCAGTTTTGTCTTTTGCAGTCAATTTGTTCCTTGTCAGGAATACAGACAGTAGTGTTAAACATGTTGCCTTATTGTACCCACCTAGTCACCTTAAACAAGCAAGTGGATGCACAGCACTTTTTTCAACTGCTTTGGTGTTTCAAAACCTGCAGTCATGTGCTCACCCAAGTAAAAAACTGCCACGACAATTTGTTGTGGTTTAAACCCAGCCGGCTAAGAACACGTAGCCACAACAAAAAACACTCCACCTCACATTCCGGTCGAAAGGGGGAGGAGAATTAAAATCTCACCAGTGAAGATCAGTTTAGCAGTTGAAACAAAGTAAAATGTAATACTATTAATGAAAGGAAATAAAAAAGGAGAAAAACCCCAAGAAAAACAGGTGATAGACAGTAAAACTGCTCACCATCTGCTGGCTCATACCAAATCCTACCCCTTATCCGATGTTCAGGTCCCCTGACCCGGCTTCGCTCCCACACCTGCTCGCTGGCAGAGCACAAAACACTGGACAGTCCTTGAGTCAGGGTAAACACTGCTCAGCAGCAGCCAAATCATCAGTGTGTTATCAACATTTCATACTGATTCCAAAACACAGCACAGTACTTGCTGCTGAGAAAAAAGGAACTCTATCCCAGCCAAAACCAGGACACACCTGAACATAAATTCTTATCCCAAACTTCCCAGAAACACATACTACTTTGGAATGGTTGTTTTTTGTTTTTGTCCGGGTTTTATCTGCTACTTATTCTCAGAGTTTTGAAAGACATCCTGAAATGTGCCATGATCCTAAGTCTGAAAAATATTCCCCCGCTCCAGGGAACATTTTTCATAGGTTAACTTCCAATGTTGCTTTAAATCACATGTTTTGGGTTTTTTTTTCCCTGGTCTTTACTGATGAATGAAAAAATGTAAAAAAATGATAAATTGTCCTCAAAACTATTTATTTCCCTAGCATAAATCTTAACTGTCAACTCAAAAAAAATGTGCTTGAAAGTATGTCCAAGGGGAACATCCTTTTTTTTCCAGTTTTAACAGATGTAATTAACAAACAAGAACAACTACTAATCTGCAATACAGAGTAGCCGGGAAAAAGCCATTTCCCTTTGCAGTTCGTAAATACACATAGGAAAAAAATATGCTGAGAAAAGTTATAGTTTTCATTATTTGAAAATGAAGGATGTCTCCACAAACAATTCTTACATGAACACAGCAAAATTCTTCTGTAAGTAAGCCTAGCTTTTTTAGTTTAGAAGGCTGTGGGGAGGAGTGGGGAAGCGAAATAATCAATGCATCTTACTCTAGATGCAAGACTTCATAACCATTGTGCAGTATTATCAGGCTCCAAGTTCATTTCAAAAAGAGCTTTGGTTCAACATGCACAAAGCCACAGCTACCAGAAACACTACGAAAAAACCAGCAACTTTTATCTTCAACAGATCCAGAAACTCAGAAGACAGGAAAGAATTCAGATTACTAAGCCCCTTCTGTTTTAGTAAATGGTACTAAATGTCTCAAATAAGCAGAGGTAAAACCAAAGTAATTTCAACAGCTGGTCACCAGTGTAGAAATCTTGACAACATGGCTGCATCCTTGATAACTGTGGGAATTAGTAGATTTACAAAAAAAAAAATTAAAGGAATCCTAAAATAAAATACAGGATCTGAGCCCTCTCAGTTATTTTCTCTTTACTGTGTATCAAAGTATTAGGTCACTAAAACCACAGGCTTGCATACTTTTCTTCTCTAGCATTCTACAGCTTTCTATCTACTTCCACTCTGACTTGACGTACTCCAGGAAGATAAAATTCCATAGAGAATAGTATAATAAGCCCTTTTCTGCAGTTGTACACAGAAAACCATGATGGCGGTCTGGCAAATTTTCACAGTAAGAGCTGCCAGATGAAGTACCATGATAGAAGAAAATAAAATGTGGATATATATATTTTACAGAAAATAAACACATGCAGCTAGAAAGTGCCTTGCATGTATTTTTAAGGTCTTGCATGAGTAACACAATATACTAGCTGCTTCAATACATAATGGACCAACCATGAACCCATTAGAAGCATCTGCAGCTTCAAGTCTTATTACTCAGCTTGTGGAGGCTGAGAGGAGTATCTGCTTTCTGTAGGGACATCCAGGTCCTTATAATGCACATGGCATCCTTGGAGCGAAAGCTTCAGGGTGTGCAGGTCAGTTACATCACTACCCAAACTGAGGCAGACATCACTGAAACATACTTCGTTATTATAAATATTTTGCTCTAATCTCAAAGCACAGTTACCCTGAGAGGCAGTTACGCTGCAAAAACTTCAGGTTACAAAAGGTGTCTCTTACACACCAGCTTCCACTAAAATCAACACTTATTCAAACAGCTGGCCTAGGATCACTAAGTTGTAACAGCAACATATACCTAAATACACATATGAAAGAGTGAACACTGATAAGATACACCAAATTGGTAGCCTGGGACTCCCAATGTGGAAGCAAACACCATTACCTTAGCCAAAAGCACACAAGACAGCCCACATCACTACAGGATAAATGCCAGTTTGCAAACCCCAATGCTTTCACAAGCTTCTTTTAAGTTATGGCAATCACTGACAGAAGTGAATGGTAATCTGTTTGCAGAGAAGTGCAAGATAATGTACACTGCATTAATCTCCATCAAAAAGCAGAGTGTTAGCTGAAAAGCAGAGCAATTTAGTGATGTTCTGACTCACTACATTCAGAAAGGTCCCGAATCTTATTTAGTTATATAAAAAGAGTTAAATTTTAAAACATCAAGGCCTTGCCTATGCTCTATATTGAGATCAACTCATTAATTCGGGTTAATATATGGATGAACAATCATTTTAAAAATAGCTTGTTTCCACAAAGCTAGCACTAAGAGTGAATCCCTGGCACGTTTAGTCAAACAAGTCCTTTCTACCTTTTTCACTTGTAAAAACAAAGCCTATGAACTTCTGAAAAGTCAAAACAGCTTTGTGCCTGCGTAACAGTGAAAATCATATGGAAGTACAAAGACAATTAAGTGCTATCTAGTGTAATACAAGGTGAAACAACTTCCTTCATCCCCACCTGTTTACATGACTCATTTCCAGGAGACATGCAAAGTGCAATAAATTACGCAGTTTACTACAAAAAGGCACAGTAAATGCTGCTAAATCCTTTTTAGTAATATTAAATAGCAATCAGAAGTATAAAACACCACAGAATGGCCTGGATTGGAAGGGACCTTAAAGATCATTTAATTCCAACCCCTTAACAGATTTAAGACGTTTAGTTGTCCTCTGGATCCACACATAAGCCTTGTTTGAACCTTAACTCTTTCAGGATTATCCCTGCGGTCCAAACAGGATGGTTCTTCAAGCACCCAAGCTAGCTAAGTAAGCCAATACTCTGCTGCTGCATCTTTCTCCAACAAGCAAACAAAGTTCAAAATCCCTTTATTAACTTTGTCCTACAGCTCACCAAGTCCCCGGGGCCACACCACAGACTGCATTTTAACATCTGCAGAGTTCAAACCAGGAACTTGAAAATTAAAAAGATGATTTTAAGATCAACCCTCCCTGTCCCCAAAAGATCTGTGCTTCAAGGTCTTGAGCAAGATGCTCCAGAGAGCAGTCAGTCACCATACATAAATATATACAAATTCATATTAACATAAATTTGCCTCCAATCCCATTTGGTTTCTATTTTTGATTTCACATTTTAGTGAAGTTTTGCACCACGCATTCTGCTGGCAAGGCACAGTTTTCCACGCAGCACCTTCTGTCCACATCCCTGCCCTAATCAGAAATTGTCAGGCTGACAAAACTCACTCATCTCAGCACACCACTTAGCAGCAGCTAGCAAGTACCCCAGCATATCACAGACTCAGCACACCACAAAAGCACAGGCAGCTTCCTTTAGCTGCCAAATTACTCTCCCAGCCAAGGGCACAAAACCTTGCAAAAACATCTGATGCATTAGAGTGATATAGGACTGCAAACATAAAACACATTGGGAGTAAAGACTAAGAAGGAAAAAGAGCTGGGGAGTTTCACAAAAATAGCAAACCGCTCCTGAAACATGACAAAGTTGTTGTGCTCTGTTCATTCATGTGATCCTCTCTGTATCAGGCACTTGTACTATATGAGCAAATACCTGGAATTCCAGCTACTCATTGCCCTACCATGCTAAAAATTACCTTTTTTTTTTTGTCATGGGAATGCTTAAAACTTTCTACACTGTAAATAAAGTAACTCTGAACACTAAGCCATTCCACAGATACACCACACTGTCTTCCTCTGGCTTTCTCTGGGACATAAAAAGGAAAATGACCCAGCTACTTGGCCCCCTACCTTATCTTCAAGGCAGCAAGAAGCCCCACATTAAGAGCCTCAGATTAAGGCATGACCGTATTTTTTCCCCATCTTCCTGAAAGGTTTGTTTAGATGCCCTAAAATTAAGACTTCCATTAAGGGAAGTGAAAGATTTAGAGTTGAAGAGAAAGCTGACACTGCTCAGAGCAACAGGGACAAGAGACTTGAAAGAAACTGGCAGCCCAGGCTCAACTGAGATCACTTTCAAAGTCAGGAGTTTTAGATATGCAGTAGCACTGACAAGGCGTGAGGTTTCCAGCAGCTCTGCCCCTGCCAGACACTTACATTTACAATGTTATGATAGAAACAGAGAACACTACAGAGGTTAACAAGCGTCACATGTTCTAGATTCAAGCAGCCAGTCAGATAACACACTTTGTATTGCCTCCACTGAGAACACAAATAGATTTCCCTTGATTACCAAAAGATTGCTGCACAAGTCACAGCAAACGTAAAAGACATCTCTAAGAAATCAATGTTTCAGCTGTGCTCTGCTGAAACAGGACACTTAGCCCTCAGAAGAGAAAATCCTTCCCCCAAGTCACAGCCTCAGCTGTTTGGGCAGACTACAAATCAGCATTGTGAGAAGTGTTTCCTCTGACTCTGCACCAGAGGAGACTGAGTGCTCCATAGCCAAGGATATGACAGAGCAGAGTCCCTCCTAACACTGCACTGCCTACATACATATACATGGCCCACACTGATTTTTGACCAGTGTTACCACTGTGAACAACACACGCTCTGTCTGATGACATCATGTACAACTCTAGATACTTTTTTCTGTTTCTGTAACCAACTCAGAATCCTTTGCATTTATTACCATGACACTTCAATGAAAACAGAGAACATGCATGAGAACTAAAATTCTCTGTACAACTTTAGTTGCAAACATACTGACACAGCTGCTTCAACAATTCTATGGAAGTATTCAATTTTCAGGCAGTTTTTCTAGAAAT
This sequence comes from Falcunculus frontatus, assembly GCA_013398115.1. Taxonomy (NCBI): domain Eukaryota; kingdom Metazoa; phylum Chordata; class Aves; order Passeriformes; genus Falcunculus; species Falcunculus frontatus. Next base: position 48,360 of record VZRV01010291.1, on the reverse strand, counting down.
ACAGTTCTAGACATCTGAATTTTGTGCTGCATTTTAATTCTTCACTTTTTGCAACACAGGAATGAGAGAATACTTCAAAGTATCTGAGAAACTACTACCTTCAAGAGGACAAGACAGAGCTCTTGCTCTTTCTAAAATTCTAAAGAAATTTAGAAACTAAACAAGATATCCTGTTAGCTTCAGTCTTATGGAAATACGTGTAAGAGGCAGAAATGTGACTCTTCCTCTACATGAGTATCCATCACAGTAGACTACAGCAGTCTGGATTGTACTCTAGACTGCAAAAGTCTATGAAACTTTTAAGGGGTCACATAAGACTTGAATTTTACTCCGTGAGCCTATACTGTTCACCATTAAGAAATGCCACCACAATGTGACAGACAGTTGCCAGCCACAAGCCAAACAGGAACACAGATTTTTTTTAAAAAGATGTGTAAGAGGATCAGGCTTTCAACCAACTTGTAAGCTCCATAGTAAGGCAGTTGGATCAAGTCTGGAAAAAATGCCACATAACAGTGATCAGCAGGAACGTCCTAAAGGAGACTCACTCTTTATCTTCAAGCGGAGATGGTAGAAGGCAGCAGGAATGATGAAGTCTTCAGGTGCAGAGCAGCTGTCTCCTTGTACTAAAGGTAACAGTATTACCACAGCTTCGCAGCTCATACAAAAGTACATGAATGTGAAACACAGTCCCAGGCCAGGTCCCTAAGGACATCCTGCCTCACTTTCTAGACAGAACAAGCAGGCACGCTAAACTGCAAATGAAATCCACCCGTAAGCATTATCAGTAGTTCAAACACAGTTAAGGAGACAAGAAAACCATACCTATTCATGAGAAGGTTCTCTTTTAAAGAAAGTAAGTAGTGCATTTTATGAGCATATGATTGTTTTAGTAAGAGAACAGTACAGGAGCTTTGAAGCCAAATTTAAGACATCCAAGTTAGCTGCTTTCTGAAATTAAAGAATCTATATTCCACAAGTTTCAGTTTAGCTAACAATGCCACAAGCACGACTGAAAACAGGGAGATTATTCCAGAATGTGAAAATTAAGCATTAATCTTCCACATGTACAGCTGAATTTGTACTAAGGACAGTGAGAGTTAAAAGAATGTAGTTTGGGTTTTTTTTAAGGAGACTAACAGTCACATTTTTACCTATATTCAAGTTTCAGAAAAGTAGGTCCAGAAAATGTTTACTATACTATGGTATCTCTCACATTTTAAGTGGTAGCTACTGCTGTCTTCTATTTTTTCAAAAGCTGCTAAATCCATCTATCTTGTGCAAGCAGAAAGCATGTGCTTTCAAGTGCTTGACCAGGGGCAGTTCCAATAATTAAATTTCATCCCATTTTACCCCCTTCCCTAACATTTAGAGTATTTTTAGCTTATTTTTTATAATTATACATGCTTAACATTAAATTACATAAAATGTTATTATGTGATAAATGTTATCTCTGCTGCCTTTAAACATGTAGAAGCACTTAAAGTAAATTAAACCGCTATCTAGGGTGGCTGACTGGAACTCAGTTACATTGCTTTGCTGAGACCAGGGTCTCCTACCCACTGTACCGCCACAATTAACTTAAGTGGTAGTTTTGTAATTTGTATTGACATACATCTGCATTAGTCAAAAGCATGTAAGAGTTAACACAGTCTCTAAAATATCTAGGCACAATGACTCATTCCTGACAGATTCTCTGGTTAGCAAGTGAAGATAAAGTGATGTTCATGACCCACTTATCAGATGCTGTTGTCAGTGGGATTCTCGCATGAAGAGAGACTCTTCTTCAGCACCCTTTAAAATCTTCAATTCTATCAACATTTCATTTAATTACCTCCAGTAAAACAACAAAACAGCAATTAGCTATTTTAATTCTTACTAATAATACTTGCAATGGTTTTCCACTAATAAAAGAAAGCAGACTTCACTCCAGCTACTAATATTGCCCCAAAAGAAAGTTATCCTCATGAAGTATGTTCTTGGAGATGACCATGAGGAATCTTCAGAGATCAGCTTTCTCCCTTACCCTACTCACAAGTAAACCCCTAGCTAAAAATCAATAAAATAATCAGGATTTGGACTTCAAACTGCTCATGTGAAATTAGTAAGTGAGCTCCAAGGTGCCTCATTCCCATCCAACAGGTTTTCCAGTGCAGGAAAGCCTTCAAGTTCAACTCCTCTCAATCCTAGAGTATGTAGGCAGCTTAAAGGAAATCGGGCAGTCCACCTGTAGTGGGAGGTGTCCCTGCCCATGGCAGGGAGGTTGGAATCAGATGCTTGTTAAGGTTCCATCCAACACAAACCATTCTGTGATACTATGATAATGCATGTGCACTTCATTGTTGCAGGTGTGATCACAGAGTGAGCACTAAATAATAGGGTGGGAGATAACTTGGTTCAAATCTACCAAATGCTAATGAGTATCTGGGTCAAGATAACAGTGGCTGGCCTCACGATAACACATGGCACTGGCAACCCAGTAATCACTACAGGCATAACTCTGACTCTCAGGACAGAACTGTGGTTTCTTCTGGGCGCAGCTGCAAAGATCACACCTCATACACGGTCCCAGTGGATGCCCTTTGGGTAAACAAATCGATCTCCGTCCCAGTGATCTGTGGGCTACAGTTGCTTCCTCCCTATTGTTGGCCTCACCCACCAGTGATAGTGGCCATGAAGTGAAACACAGTCTTTGACATTGAGCTTGCAGGATGGTACCACTCTAAGCCAAGGACAAGACTGGATTGGCCCCTGTGTGCTGCCACCAAACTCCTCTCTCTGCAAAATAGCAGGCACAGAGTGGTGGAGACACAAGACATAACATACCTCAGTGATACTGTAAGTATAGAAGTGTATTTCAATTTCTGTGCTACCCTAAATTTATCATTTAAATGTACTCAACAAGTAACTAGCACTCATGTCAGTTCATTTAAGAAGGACAAAAAAAATACTACATTTTAACAGAGGACTTAAACCCATAAAACTCTGAAATTCATGCCAAATCTCTTCCTTCATAGAACCTGGTAACAATCCCTGTTCTGAATTTAGAAGAAAAATTTTCTTTTCAAGAGCTCTCTGAAGAAAACCTGAAAATGAGTAAGAACCCGACTGGAACTAAAGAGCTTTCTCCACATCATCTACAAACACAAGGTTATCTTGCTCCAGGCTACTTAAATCAGAAATACTGCTCCCAATGCAGTTACAAGGTCAGACACCATATTTCTCAATCTCCTTTAAAATACTAAAACCTTTTGGGACAACACTGATGCAGCATTTTTGCTGGCAGCTGGAAGTATGCCTCAAAGCTGAGGAGCGGCTCTCTGATACGCAGAAAAACTATCTCCATTAGTTTCAACTCTGGAGTTCTCAGCTACTGAGAATGTAATTTAAATTCAGGATCCTTCTCAGGCATCACTTCACGCTATATAGAAAACAGCACGCCTTGAAACAAGAGGTCTACAATTAAGTCTAGCTCCATTCCCAGGTAAGGAGCCTTCTGAAACTATGTAGCAGCAATGGCACGCTTCTGGCATACAGAACATCAGACCCATCGTGAAAGGATGTGGACAATTTGGACATTGATCATTAAGACCTCGAGGGTCACTTCTGCGGGCCTGCAGTGCCCTCTGAAAACATTCCTAAGCAACTTTGACAAGGAATGCTAAATACGTTGGATATGCAAGACAGAGACAAACTGTCTTTGAATAGCCATCCCACTAACTGATGAAGCACCAGTTACATCCTTCCACTCCCAGAACAAGAGGTCAGGAAACACCTAAGGAAGGGACCTTCCGTTTCAAAGCTTTGAATTCATTACCTACAGAGAAAACAGGCTTGTTTTCTCCACCAACCAGACTTCACCTGAAGACAGCAAGTTGTGGCATCAGCCCAGTCTGGTTTCTTTGGCATCCCCAAGAACATTCAGTATTCTTCACACTGAAGAGCAAAGATTCTTCTGAGGTTTGGTCAGGCCAGAACAACTAAAAGCAGGGATTTCAGTATCCCAGACCACCATGCTAAAGCAGGGTAGTTCACAGATTTACCCACTCCACTACCTAGCATCTTAAGTCATCTGCTGGTTATTCAGAGCCATAGGGGAAGCAAACAACATTCCGCCAACAGAAGTCAGACAGAGACTGTTCAATAAGAAGGAAGCCAAAGAGCACAAATTGATGCAAGTGGGCATCCTAAAGAAACTGTTCAAGTGCTGCAATGCAAAAGCAGCTTTACCTATGAAGTAAGGTAATCTGCCCTTTTTCCAAGGTACAAGCTTCATTACCTGCATCCCTGAAAAGAAGCAGCTTTGCATCAACAAGAGCTGAAGTCTAACTTCAATGAGGTTGAATTAAAATTCAAGGAAACCTTGCATAAATGTCTGCTTTTCCACAAGTGAATCTTCTTTCCAAGTACTCTGAAGCTCAGGTTTAAATGTCCTGTTAGCATTTATAGCACTCAAACTAACCTAAATGAAATGCAAATACAGACACCTAATTTTGGAGTATATAATCTAAAAAATTATTAATCTAAGTTCCTTCTGACTAGCAGCGTCAGCATTGGTTCCTTCTTCCTTTATTCCACTACTTAAGAGAGCTGCAGAACACCATCTGAGAGTTCACGGCTTGGAAAAATGAAAAGATACAGAAAACTCCAAAACCAACATACCTGTTATTTTGTCCCTGACCAGCTTGCAGGATTCTATCTCCCCAATGCTGCCAAAGAGACTCTTCAGTTCCTCTTGTGTCATATTTTGTGGAAGGTAGTTGACTATTAGATTGGTCTTGCTGTCTTCTGTGTTCCCAGAATCAACTGGTGATGAACAATTGTTTATGGTGGCTGAACCATGGGCTGTGTTATTACAGGTTGGTCCATTAGACAGTTGTGTTTCCATGGCAGCAATTACCTGCTGAAAAATACAGAAAACAAGAACCATCAAAATTTGTATTTCAGTATCTAGTAGGGAATCCAAACAAGAACTTAAAAGACCTGTCACTATGCAGAAATGGTACTGCCAAGGCCATATACTGCCTCTACATTCAAGAAAAAAACCCAAACAAACACCAGTACAGAAGGATGCTAAAAACTGTTAGTCAAGACAATACTTTAAAAGCTTGCAGACAAATAAACTGTATCTTCTACAAGCTCACAAAATGAAATTAGCACTCAAAGCTTAGTTTCCATCCTCTGCCATTCCCTTCATTTAGGGGAATCACAGCCTTTCTATTATAGAAGTTACCAAACAAAACTGGCCTGCTGCAAGAGTAATCATTTCTATAAACTTATAACTGGTTACTGAAATAACATGAAATGCAGCTTTTAAGGTAGTAGCATTTGATTATTTTCAAAAAGAGGTGGGCATTAACTGTATCCAAAGAGTATTTCTCATGAGAATCAGCAGTCAAGATTACTACTTTAAAGAGATACTTGAGAATACATGAACGTGCTGTGATGGAAAAGATACTCTTCCTTGACATCCATGTCAAACTTCTGTCACCACAGGAATCAGGTTGCTAAACGTTTATAATTGACAAAAGTGACAACTCCTTTTTCTTATTTCTTCCCTCCCCTAACTCTGAGAACAGTTAAATTTGAATCTTGGACTTGACTTTTAGACCGCTCCAGAACTACTCTGTGCCTGGAAGATTACAGAATAGATCCTCCTAGAAGCTGTGCTAAGGCAGATGGAGAACAGGGAAATTATTTGAGATAGCCAGCATGGCTTCACCAAGGGCAAGTTCTGTTTGACCAACCAAGTGGTGTTTCTATGATGAAGTGACTCCCAAGGGAGTCCAAGTGGACAAGGGAAGGGCTACAGATGTCATTTATCTGGACTGCTCTAAAGCCTTGGACACATTCCTTTACATCTTAATCTCTAAAATGGGGAATATTTATGGGTAGATTAGTAGGTGGATAAGAAAGTGATTGGACAGTTGCAACTAGAGGTGGTGGTCAATAGCTCAGAGTCCTGATGGACATCAGTGACAGATGGTGTCCCTCAGGGATCCATACTGGGGCCAGTGCTATTCAGTGTCTTCACTGGTAACACAGACAAATGAATTGAGTGCACCCTCCACAAGTTTGCAGATGACACCAAGCTGAGTGGTGCTGTTGACACTCCTGAAGTTCAAAATGCCACCCGGAGGGACCTGGACAAGCTCGAAAAATGAGAATCTCATAAGGTTTAACAAGACCAAGGTACAAGTTACAAGAACAAGTACAAGGTGCTGCACCTGGGTCACAACAAGGCCAGGTATCAGCACAGGCTGGGGATGAACAGATCGAGAGCAGCCCTGGGAAAAGGACTTGGGGGTGCTGGTGGGTGAGAGGCTGGGCATGACCCAGCCATGTGCACTCACAGCCCAGAAAGCCAAACATGTCCTGGGCTGCATCCAAAGCAGTGTGGCCAGCAGGGGAGGGAGGGGATTCTGCCCCTCTGCCCCTCTCTGGTGAGACCCCACCTGGAACACTGCATCCAGCTCTGGGGTCCCAGCACAGGAAGGACATGGACCTGTTGGAGAGAGTCCAGGGGAGGGCCCAGATTAGAAGCATGGAGCATGTCTCCTGTGACGAAATGCTGAGAGAATCAGGTTTATTCAGCCTGGAAATGAGAAGACTTCGGGGTGGCCTAACTGTGGCCTTTTAGTACCTGAAGGGAGCTTACAAGAAAGATTTAAAGAGACATTTTTGAAGAGCATGTAGTGACAGGAAAAAGAGGAATGTCTTCAAAATGAAAGAGAGTAGGTTTAAATTACATATAAGGAAGAAATTCTTTACTGTGAGGGTGGCAAGGCACTGACCCAGAGAGGCTGTGGATGCCCCACCCCTTGAAGTGCTCAAGATCAGGTTGGATGGAGCTTTGAGCAACCTGATCTAGTGGAAGGTGTCCCTGTTCATGGCAAGTGCATTAGAGACAGACAACCTCTAAGGTACTTTCAGCTCAAACCCCTCTGATTCTACTGTGTCTCACCCCAAAGTAACTGACTGTATGAATGCAAGATGCAACAGAAGTAATTTGGAGGAGTCTACTTGTACAGAAGTAATTGTCCACAAGCTGCCACACCTACAAAAGGCTCCCTTGCCATCTCAATCAGTAACTGATTGGCAAGAGCTAGTAAATACAACAGATTTTTAATGGCATCCTAGTATCTAAGATTTGGGCAGCCTACCCTGTTTCAGACCAACTATTCAGGATAACATGTAAGAGAAAATTACGTAAGTTAATTCTCCAGCAATACCTATTTCAACACAAGAAGTTACTGAAGAAATCCATCAATCACTGAAGTTCAACCTCATAATTAAACTGCTAAGAGGAGTTCTCAAAAAAAGGCCTCTTGTAAAATCACAGAGGAGCATCGGGACCTCTGAAGGGTCTGTCCGAATAGTCCTGTTTAAAGCACCACATGGAATCAGTGCATATCCAAGCAGCTGATGAGGTCAACTGTGTTCAGGGACTGCATAACTGAACTTCCTAATAACACAAGAGGGGGTAAGTTGAGTTTCTTGTTAGAAGTACAACTTAGACATTCCTGGGAACACATTTCTGTGTTCTGCATACAGAAGTATTTTCCAAGAGGTTACTTCAGCACAACACAAAAAAGGGATACATCTATTAAGAACACTCATTAGAAAAGCGTGATCTAGTTTTTCTGAAGAGCTACAACTGGAACAACATTTTCTTCCCTTGTGACAAACTCCAAGAGGTAACCTGCTCCTGGCACTGATGAAACAAGTCCACTGAATAGATGATGAAGTAGAGTATCACAATTAAGATAAATTACTTTTCAAAACATTAGCATATCTGTTAAAGGTAGTAGTCACAAATGCTGTGCTCTGAGGCTCTGTAGGATTGACTTTTCCCCCTTTTCGTCTTTTATTCTCAAATTTGAGGTATTCATGATCAAAATTAGCATGATTTAGCATGGACAACAAACAATTCCCTCTTAATTGCACATTTATTTTCATGTTCAGGTGGCAAGAATGAGATCCTAAGCCAACATTCAAGTGAACAGCTGCAGTAGCCTGTGTGTGCTGAAAATTACAGCATCTCTCAGCTATAGAACCATCTGCTCTGAATAAAGTGATACTAATATGTTTTACAAATAATGCATACCCCACTAATAGGCTAAAGAGAACTGTTCATAAAAGACAAAGCACAAAGCACTAAATATTTTTCACTCAGAAAAATAGTTTGAGATAAATTTACAGTTTTAAAAAATTCTTAGAATAGACTGCAAATATACTTTAAAAATAGTAATCATAAAAACACAAGTATACAGATTTTCAAAGTTACTGCAATTTAGTATTCAGACCATACCAAAACCATTTCAGTACAACACTACTCTTCAATTATCCCCCATGTATTTTCAATTAGTACTAAAATCTAATTGACATTAGAAGAAAGGTAAGCCACTGCAGTGTAATTTCTACAGGAGATCACCATGTTACAGAAAAAGTTGTCTTGGTATGTCAGTGTGCTCTAGGCTCTCACAGAATAGGAACACCACCTACAGCCTATAATGAAACATATAAGCGAGTTAGCATTCCAAATGGAAGGTTAAAAGACTTTGGTATGGCCTCAGCACTATTAACATGTAAAAAAGTAGCCTACAGAATTTAAGAAAAGTCCCACAGACCCCAGTCCAAGGCTCTGCTGCCCACGAACCACTTCTAAGCAGAGAAGCCACATCACACAGTCTGACTGCCATGTTAGTTTGGAGTTGCCGTCTGCAATATGGACACAAAAAGTACCGTATGTTAGATTAGCAAGATAATGCAACAAATCAGTTTGTACAAATTTACAGTAATTGCATTTATATTCCCAGCACGTCCATGCAGTGTGGCTTAATTGGATTTGAGGCAATTCCAATCTAATCTTTACAAATTCAGTTGTAAAATTATTTTTCTTACGTGAAATAAGATGCTTATTTTTAAGAAGATTTAAAAGATAATGCAGTCTAGTTACCCCTCCATCTACCCTGGAAACTACCTCCAGAACCACACCATGCCTAAAAGAAACTATACCACAAAACAAATCTTTAAATCTTCAAGACCGAAGAGGAAAGAAAGGAAATACAGTGAATTGATTTTCCATCAGCACTTAAGATGATCATGCACTACTAAAAGACAGCTCCCCTTACATGTCTTTCCCAGCCCACAGGAAGAAAAAAATACATAAAGATGACAAACTATTTTGTTAGAATCCAGTCTGTTCTTAAAATCCTAGGTTTTAAAAATTAAGTAAATTAACATCTTGTGCAGATGGTATTCACTAAGTTTCCTTGACATCGATGTTTAAAAGTACCACTGCACATTATCACCAGTGGCAGTAGAGTCAAGGGTTTATCAAGTGGAGTAACTGGAACAAAACATGTAAGTGCTTTTCATAAGAGTATTTTGGTAACCAGTAAGATTGTTCTTTGTTTTAACTGAAACACCACTGAAAATCCAGTTGGATTTACACTGAACAGTGCTAGAAGGATACAATGAAAGCTCATAGGCTATTTGCAGATTATTACAGGTAGTCCAGATGTGAAATATAACCACAACAGGAACAAACAGAAAGACTCCTGACCACTGCCACAGCTTGAGACTGCTGTTAGTAAAGAGATCCTTCTTGCCCATGGTTAGCAGATGAGGTAAGTCTAAACTTGATAAAAATAGACTTAGGTTTCAGAAGGCTGCTGCATCCAGGGTTTATAAAGACATACTTCAAAACTTTTTGTTTTAAAATGGTGCAAATTACTTTTCATGTCAGTTTGCCACCGAAGTCCATACGGTTAGCAGACTTCACATCTTGTCTTTATTTCTAACTTAGGTTAATAAAGACCTTCAATCGCCTTTTTATGCAAAATACTGAAGCTTTGGTATCAACTTCAAGTTTGCATGCCATTCTCTGTGGTCTCAACCCAAAACCAACAGTAACAACTTATTTTCTCAAGCTCTACATTGTTCATAGGCAAGTATGTCGATGAACTGCTTACTACACTAATAAAATCTGGAAGTCTCAACTGACTCCTTTAAAGTCAAGACAAGCCTTATTAAGAAGACCGCTTTAAACCAGAAGTCTCCTAAATTCTGTCCTGCAAAGACTATAGTGACATGTGCAAGATGATGTATTTGGATCTCTATGGCTCTCAGCAAAGCAGCATGACCCCACAGATTATTTGTTTCCTGTGAACCACAGGCTGTAGACAGAAAACTTCAACAGGACAGCTCACTTGTTTGTACAGGACTTCAGTTTACTCACTAGAGACTTCACTGTTCTCTCAAGCACTGCAGCACATCTCAAAAAAAGCCAAGAGCACCTGTCATTTGAAGTACTTCCAGCTTGCATAACACATTTATCTTCACTGAAGCATTCTATACAGTACTTGCAATCAGTGTGCAAGTCAGTTCTCTGACTAAAAAAACCATTATGTTTCAAAAATATATTTTGCTCTAACAATTATTCTACCATTTTTATTACTTTCAAAGCCATACGGACTGCTCTCTTACATCTAGTTTGGAAAACTAGAGTTCTTACCATTTTATTTACACTTCTACCTGACATAAAAATAATATTAAATATAGCTAATTACATTCTAGGGAAAAAAAAAAAAAGCTTTCTGAAATGAGTTTTCGGCCTTAACACTGTACTAAAACAGCACATTAACATAGAATTTGAGCTGTGACTTTTCTTCCCCCCCTCCCCCAAAAAGGCTTTAAAATATTGAACCACTGAAGAATCCTCAGTACCACTAAAAACAGCTAATTCAGTTTTTGACTATTAGCCTCAGAGACAATATTACACTTCAGGTTATTAAAATAGCTTAGCAGTTACTGCATTCAAAACCTATAAACCCTTTACGTTCAAGAAACAGGGTTCTATACCTACTAAGGGAAAGTTTGTCTTAAAATACATTCACATTAAGAGGAGAACAATAAAGTCAAGGTGACCAAATAAATCTGCTCTCATTATAATGCTGAAAGGAAGCAGAACTAAAGACACAGTTGTTCAGTTCAGCAAACTGAGTGGTTCTCTTTAACACAAAGTGCATGGCAGAAATCTATCTTTCAATAAACTTACTTTTAGTTCACCAAGCACAGATAAGATTTTAAACCCAAACACTCTTAAACACTGTTTATGGCATTAACTGAATGCCAGCTTCTAATTAGCTACAGCTCAAGCAAGTCATGAGTAAGGTTTGCCTAGCAGAGAAGCAAGGAGGCTTTTTTTGTTTTTCAAGAGAAAAGACATCAGAAGTTCAAAAGCCATATGGTTTATGTAATTAGTTCTGGTTGCCATAGAACAGTTCCAATTATAACAGCAGATTTTTATATGAGAGCTTTAGAAAATATAGTGGAGCTAGCAAGATGAAGACTGGCTAAACAATACTCACAGTGGCCTACTAACTTTCTCAGCAACACAGGTATTTTGGTGTGTTACATACTCAACTATTCATGCTCAGCCAAAAATGCAAGCTGAGGCTGGATCCTGGCAGTGCTGAGACAGAACCAAGGAGGTGACAAAACAGATAAGCCTTCAACCACCTTTACCACCTCACATGCATATATATGCTAGGGAGAAACGTTTAGTGCAGCAGACTTCTGGCCAAAGTCTTTCTACCACCTCTTTCAATTCATACTTGTTCACTTTGGTCTTTGCTGGGTAGGAAATAATTTCACATAGGTTTTATATACAGAATTTAATTCTATTTATAGACACCACACCAAAAAATCACTGCACAGAAGCCTGCCCCGATTACACTACGTACTTCTAAGTGGTATTATTACATAAAGGTGATTACACTCTGAATTTAAGCCAGCAGATACTAAACACATCTGCCTCTTTCAATGCATTGCCACTGTTCAGAGGTAGCCCAAGCTGGACCATGAGACGCCTCCAGCCTCAAGGGTCACAGCTGATACAGTGTTCTTGATAAGAGATGCTAAACATGCTCCTGAAGATTCTCCTAAAGGCTTACACACCAGGAAACCTTCAGAGCATGCTTTAGAATTTAGTGTTTGCCCTTCTGTCCTGCTTCCCAGTGCAATGGAAGCATACAACAATTACAACACATCACCATTTGCACAAGCAAATACTACAGATTTTGTTTTCCCAATACCAAACTGCAGAACAAGAAATACCTCTGGCTGTGTACAATATTCTTTATTTCTTCCAGACAGAAAAGTCTAAGCCAGAACTTTGGTCTCTGCTTGTAATGAAGTTGGTTCTCTTTCCAGAGGATTTATTCCATCTACTTTGACTTACAGCAGTAATTAATGCATTTTAACAAGGAGAAGCTGTTTCTTGTCTGTGAGGACTGTTGCTAAACATGGTAAATAAAGAAAGAAAACCCCATCATTATTATTTGAGGGCTCAGTGAAAGGTAAGATCTGGCACAATATAGATGCTGAATTTTGCTTTAAAAAATAGAACTCAGCAAAAAGTATTTTTTGGGGGTATTAATATTTTAAGTGCAGAGTTATTGATACTTCGAATGGCTGCAATTCTTCATGCTTCCTCTTTAGTGATTTTTATCTTTACTGGAATGTTAATTTAAAGGACTCTTTTTTTTCAAATAGTCAAGTATCTTACAAGCATGCATGAAAGAACAGTACTAATTCATGCACACTCAAAAAGGCTGCACAATAAGAGATAACAGAGAGTGTTCAATCTAGCATATGCAAAAACTATTACATAGATTGCTAGAACATCCCAAAGCCCGTTATGGGTAAAGGCACACACAGACCAGAGGGCATGTCTTCAGTTAACAACCTTGCCTGTCAGAACAAAACACTACTCACTCTTTCAGTTTCCCTACAAGAAGGATAGCTGTCAAGGAAAGCTTGATGGTTACTCTGAGGTCCACACATTAACAAGCACATCTTGTGCTTGGTGAGTCTGCACAAACAGACTAAACAATGCTTACTTCTTTGTCTCTGTTTTCACTTTATTAGTATAAACCACCATTTCTCCATTAGCAGCCCTCCCCACCTGCATATACATTCATTTGCTGTTCCCTCCATTACACTATTTAAAAATCTGCAGCACAAACTACATAAGGGTATTGCCTGATGAGAACTCATGCAGCTCAGGAGAATGAACCAGAAGAGTATCTCTTGATTTAAGCTAAATTATAGGGAAGAACTTTGGTAAGATAGATGAAAGACCAAAACTGCACAGAAAACTTTGAATTTTTCTGAAAATGAGGTGGTATCAAATTTTCAAGTAACTTAAATAGTTACTAATGTAAACACAGGCAACTGCAATAAAAAAGCATGAGTCCTTTGCAACAATAAAAAGCAATTTCTAGCCTCTCAAAAGTGGCAGCTTAGAAGAGGAACCTTTTCACATTGCCTCTTTTCAATGAATCACTAAAGAAGTAATACCACTTAACATTTCTATATCTTGGCCTCAAAGTCACAATGAGTTGAAGTAAGTGAAGAAAATGAAGATTGTTATGAAAAAAAAAATCATATGAAATTTAGGCAAAAGGATTGTAATTCACCCTTGTGATTGCTGCTGCAGAAGTTAATCTGCAGAAAGTTTCAGCAGGAATGAAGAGGCAGCCAAAGCAGACTGTCCTATTCCAGGTAAGCAATGGGAAGACAACTGAACAACTGCAGACAGTTGAACAAGACACAGCTATTAGTAAAGGCATAAAAGAGCTTAATAGTGCTGGTGACACTAAAAGGACAGAAGGAAGAAAGTGTGAATTATCTGCTGAACATAAATATTTGTAGGAACACTAAAAATGTATACATAGATTAAAAGAAAAAGCCTTCATTCAGTAAGACGTGCTTCTGGAAACTCTTAACATTCCTGCAAAATACTTGAGAGTATTAGGATACTCTAAACAATGCCCTACTAAAGCTACTATGCATTAGGAATGAAGCCAACAAATACTTGCAAAAGGTTCTGAAAAAATAATGCATGTATAGCAAGGCAAGGACATTGCTTGACAATGGACTAATCTAGAGAAGATACAGGTTCTCTTCTGACTGAAATTATTGATTATCCTATCAGCTGGGGTAAAGGGAGGGAAACATACAGTGTAACTTAAGTTATTCTAGAAACCGTGTTAGAAAGATCAACTCTGACAGTCTTCTTTAAAGGAAACAAACACCTCCATTCCATTAAGGCATCAGTGCAAGTGAGACTCCAATAAAGTGTAACCATTTTTATGTTCCTAATTATTCAGGTCAGTTTAGACACACCACTATTTCTTCCAACATAACTAATTCCCTAAGCAAGACAGCATCAACATGCATTACTAATTAGTTCATATACAAGAAAAAACCTCCAAAACTCAGCACAAAATTATACTCTTTCTTTTCACTGCGCTCCTTCATATAAAAAAGTTCAAAGCCAGCTACAGGAAAATTATTACTTTGGTTATATTTGTGATTTTAACTAAATATCAAGTTGGGACTGTTTGAACACAGCCAATATTGATATTCAGCAGGAGTTTCACCAAAACTATGACTGGATCACACAAACAGCTATTCAGATCTCATATAAATAAGCTGTGAACAACTCCAGACTTAACCAATACTTTAAATAAGACTGTTTCTAACAGGAAGGATTTTTTGACTGCACTCTACCAGTCACAAAATCTTGCCAACTGTTTATTGCTCCTATTTGCTGTCCCAATCTCCTGTGTTAGCTCTCACAGACTTCTAGCAAAGTGCTCTCCAAGGCAATACGGCTCTGTCAAAATGAATATGTATTCTTCAAGAGGTAACTGCATCTTATTGCAGACATTTCCCTTCAGCCTTATACATCTGCAGCCCTCTCGAGCCTACTAACACAACAAAACAGAAGATTCAATGGGGTGAAAAGAAACAACTTGATGACTCTTCAAATATAGCAACTTGATAGGTTGAAGGGTTTCAAAGTCAACATCCACTTGAATTGGCTAGGATGCCTACTTCAATTTTTCAGCATTTACCTCAGTATTCCAGTTGGGCCATGTAAAACTTTTCCCCCCTTTCATACTGCAGTTACATCCTTCTTCCCCACTGACAATTTCAAAAGCTGATGTTTTACCAACAGACAGGAACAGGAAGCAAACCAAGCTAGTCTGACTAAAGAGATATACAAATCAAAAAACACAAGTTAGAAAAATAGGCTCTTCCTTATCAAGAAAGCATGTGTCAACTTCAAGGCCACACACTACTCCATTTACTCTCCTGTTCCTCTTCCTCAAGGACAACACATCTACATGGTTTTGTCCCTCATGCACTCACAACTTTCTTCACTTCAACAGAGGGCCCATCGATGGATTACAGGATTCATCTTCCAGGATAAGGAAGACAAAGTTAGAGGAACAGTTCTCTTGCGGTGGCTTTTCATGGCAGCACTCCTGGCTCAAACCTCACTGCTAAACCAGAGAGATGGTTAGGCCCAAAACCCACTAGCATCACAGACACTCCACCAGAGGTGCACCTCGGCAGATCCACAGGGCGTGATCTTGGTGTCTCCATCACAGCCCTACCCTCCAAACTGCAGGAAGAATCCCCTCAATTTCCTCCTTTCAGGGGAGTTTTTGTTCTCTCACAGGAAGCTTTTAGCTCAGATGTAGATTAGACAAGGGAAAAGTTGCATGACTTAATATCCCTACCCCTTAAACCCTCATGTATACTGTTAGTTAGCTCAAAAAATGACATCCTCAACACCAGACAAAGAGCGGAAAAAATGCAAGCAGCTGAAAGTCAGAAACCAGTAATCTCCATGCCTCTCCCTTCCTCTATACCCTTCTTTACAAGTACTTTCAAAGTGATATCAGGCTGGACAATGCCTCAGATGTCTCCATTAGCCCAGATCATCAGTGACCTGACAGACTGACATGTCACAGCATCCTTCTTTCAGCTCCAAAACTCATGACAAGCAAAGCTTATGTGTAACACAAAAAAGTATTCAAAACAAACTGAAACATGCACCATCAATTACATACTGAATCGAGTCATTCTTGCACAGAAAACATCAATCATTCCATTGAGGAAACCTTCTGGGGAAGAAGAGATCTTCACTAGGACAATAGCTCAACTAACAACATAGGGTAAGAGGTACTGGGGTTTGCCAAGTACTCTGCATTCCAGCAGATGTGACAGCAAACAAGCTACCTGAAAAGCCTTGGACATGATACCCAAAACTGCTTAAATGGCCTAGGATCACATCTTAGATGTTAATTAGTATTCAGATATGAAATACTTGCTTTCACTCTTTGGTGAAGGGCCTCAAAGTAGCATTTAAGGCAAAAATCATTGTGGCAACAACTGCCTAGAGCTGCCATTTTTTTCTCACAGCTGGGTATGAAGGTTTGAAAGAACAGAAGGAAACACTGTTCAAACTGAAACACTTCCAGTCAGCACGTTCTGCCCTCTTCAGTCAAGAGCAGATGAGATTTCGCCTACAGTTACAAGACTTCTATTTTAACACTTCTCCAAAGATGTCAGATCAACAAGAAAGAGTGAAGACCTCAACAAACCATTCTTATTAACAACTCATAGTGAACTAATATGAAAAAAACATGGCCAAGGCCAGTTTACTCTCAAAATCTGCTATGGATAAAGGCTGACTATTCAGTCTCCAAGAAGTGTTCTTAGTGGTCTCAATAATCACATCTTTGTGTAAAAAAACCAAGCTTAACAGGAGCTATGATTTCTCCCTTCCTGTTCCACCTGGAGTAGGAAGTCACTGTGGTTCCATGAAAGCAAAACAAAGGCTTCCTATAGCAGACGAAGAGAACTTTTATTTCTTAATCCTGATATACCATGAGTAATGAAAAATGCAACACAGCTATAACATGACAGATCCATATGCTGTGCTGACTTGCATGTAGAAAGCTTTATTTCTATAATCCAACTAAAAATGCAGAGCAATGAACATTTAAAAGGTTTTCTAGTTTAAAATAATCTTGCTCTTGCTATCAGTCACCACAGAAATCCCGCCCAGGTCTCAAGGTTTCTGACCTCTGGGGATGGGAATTCTCGCACAAACATGAATTCAAGAACAGAGAAATACAGAAGCCAAGATGTCAGAACCCCTCATTAAAACTTTCAGTAATTTAATACATCATCATTAATACTGCTATTAAGATTTTCCTATTATTCCGTCCATAAATATGAAGTTTCTGGGGCACTTGGCTTCCACATGCCCTAGCTCTTTCTTCTAACCTTTTCTTCATGGAAAGTTGTATCTAGGTTGTCTCTCACTCCTAGTTTTCTCCAGTAGTCCAAGTACCATTAAACTATGTATCACTAAATTGCCTTAACATACCTTTGCTCCTTACATGGGCTAAACCATATATTTTAATTTGACTCTCAAGCTTTATTCTTTCACGTATTATTCTATGCTAGTTATTATACCCAAACCTATTAAAAGCTACAACTTGATACATTTATGCAGTTGACATTTCTATTATCTGTGTCTTAGCATTGTATATACATATTACTGAAATCTAAACTTTGTAACAAATTCTAAATAAGGCAATTTTCTTTCAAATTAGTTTCAAAAAGCTGATTTCACTTAGGTATTTAGCAGTGCATCAAAAAACTGAGCTAATACCCCACTTCACCTCAAAACAAATTATATGCCTAATTCAATAACAAGAGAAACATACCCACAGAACTACACCACTGTAACAGAGCTCCCAAATACCTGAAATTGTATCTTTGACAATTTATTTATTCCCTTGTGTACATCTTCAAGTTTCAGTATGAAAGGAAAATCAAAAGAATTTTTTGCAAAAGGAATATAAGAAGTCTTGTATGACAGCATAAACAAAGTCAGACCAACAGCACGTAGCTCTGAATAAACTTAAAATTTTCTGCCCTTTATCAATGCATATCAAGTTCTAGAAGGTCACCTATGCCCCAAAAATCTCCCTGCAATGCACACTACAGTACAAAGAAAGAGCTTGGAAAGCGACAGATACAGCAGTAAACCAAAACATTACTCTGAGAGCATCAACAGTTGAAAAATATGATGCTGATGCTATTTGACTTACAACATGCTCGCTTTCTATATGGGCTAACCTGCATATATTTACTACCATTTCACTACAGAAATGCACCAACTCTGAGGCACCACAGAAGGGCTTCTGCTTTTACCCAGCACACAAGTTTGAGATCAGAAAGTTAAGTCTTAGTTTATCTCTAGCACCCTTCAAAGGAGACCTGTCAAATCACGTTATTTGTCATGGCACCCAAAGGCTGACTTCTCAAGTCTTGAAGAATACCTCAGAATAAACTAGATGGATTTTATACTGCAACATATACTGTAACATGGAGAGAAGAACCCAAGCTTGGACACTTTAGCCTTTGTTTCATAATGAAGCTGACTTCTAAAACAGCAGAAGGTTCACCTTCAAGGGCTGAACATTATGCTTGGGCAGAGAACTGGGTGTTTTGTGAAACAAAGGAATCAGTAAGTTAAAGAAGATTTGTTTCAGAAACAGTATGCGTCTTCCCTCCTGGCACTTTATTTTGCAAAGAAGATGATAGTGGTTTATATTGCATCACCTAAACTACGGGGTACTTATGTCTATACTTTACAAGGAAAGTCAAGAATGTGTTTTACTACAGTGAGGAAAAAAAAAACCAAACATCAAAAGTAAGCCCTGGAGACATGCTGACAAGAAGTCAAAAGGCATCAGTGCTTTGGAGGAATCTGAACAGAGTGCTATAGTCAGTATCAAAAACCTTGCTGATATCAGACATAGGGACTCACTATCCTACCTCATATATTCCCATTGAATATACACAGGAATCCAAAGCATTTAAAAAGATAGAAATGACACTATTTAGGTAGTTTGTTTTTGTTTGTTGGAGTTGAACTTCCTTAGATGCCATTGTCAAAACACTGCCATCCAAATTACCCTTGAACACATTCTTCAAATTATAATAGATGCAGATGAGTTTGAAAAGGTCTGTGTCACTGGATGTCAGCACATTCTAGCTCTAAAACAAAGCATATCAGGAAGTATTTAGTTCACACTATTCAGTTGGACAGACTTAATTTAAGTTTTTCTGCCAACAATTTGGATGTAGGTATTTAAAAGAACAGTGTAACTAAGAACTTAAAAACATAGGCATAAGAATCACCCACTTCTGGAAATGAAGTTGTAAGCAGGATAAGCAAAATTTGAAAGGAGTTAGTTCCTATGAAGTGCTATATTGTCTCACAGCCATAAAGCCAGGACTTTTCCTTCTTCACACTGCAGGTAACTACTTTCCACTGATTTCCAAAATGAAGACCAGCACCTTTAAGTCCAGCAGTCTGGGTATTAACAACTCACATATCTCTGCTTCAGAGATGAAAACTGAGATCATTGTCCCAGTATACAGACACAATATTAAAGAAGAAATGTTCGTAGGTTATTTTTAAACCAACAAGTCAAACAGGATTTTTATCTCTTTAATTCACTCTGCAGACATTTTATACCATTCTGTATTAAATGTACCTTTCAGTGAATGTTCAACTTTTACCCTTCAAAAGTTTATTTTTTACTTTGATTTTGGGCAAAATACTACGAGAGAAAGTTCCTAGAAGCATCAATGAAGAAAAAAGGAATTTAAGCTTTTCTCACTGCATAAATACTGTACAAAATGCACAGTCACACGTTACCTGCAAGTCAGTTCTGCAAAACTCTTTCTCAGATGAAAGATCTCCAAGTGCTCAGACTCTGGTGAACTACAGCTCTTTTACTCTATGAAGACAGAGTACATCAGGACTAGTTACTTAAGGCTAACTGCAGCTGCAACCGCAGTAAATTATTTTGATTTCTCCAGAAGAAGCTGCAGCCCATAGCTTGGGCAGGTGCACTCTTCACTGGGTTAAGTCAGTCTGGATGGCTGGGCCCAGAGAGTGGTGGTGAATGGTGCCACTTCCAGTTGACAGCAGTCACCACTGGGGTTCCCCATGGCTCAGTATTGAGTCCAGCCCTGTTTAATATCTTTATCCATGATCTGGATGAGTGGACCAAGTGCACCCTCAGTTAAGTTCTCAAGTGACACCATGTGGGTGGGAGTGTTGATCTGCTGCAGGGCAGTAAGGCTTTGCAGAGGGACACGGACAGGCTGAATCCATGGACCAGGGCCAGCGGTACGCAGTGAAGCAAAGTAAAGTGCCAGGTCCTGCCTTGGGTCATAACTCCACACTGTGCCACAGGCTGAGGAAGATTGCCTGGAAAGTGAGACAGCAGAAAAGGACCTGGGTCCTGCTGGCTGGCATCCAGCTGAACATGACCCAACATGTCTCCAGGTACCCAAGAAGGCCAATGGTATCCTGGTCTGTATCAGACATGGTACAGAACCTTGAGTCCTGTGCCCAGTTCTGTGTCCCTTACTTCAAGAAAAACACAGAGATGCTGGAGCAAGTCCAGAGAAGGGCAAAGGAACTGGTGAAGGGTCTAGAGACTAAGTTCTATGAGGAGAAGCTGAAGGAGTTCTGGTTTAGTCTGGAGAAAAGGAGGCTCGGGGGAGACCTTACCACTCTCTACAAATACCCAGAAAGAGACTGTAGCCAGGTGGGGGTCAGTCTCTTCTCCCAAGCAACCAGCAAGAAGAGAGTATGGCCTCAAGCTGGGCCAGAAGAAGGTTCAGGCTGGATATAAGGAGAAACTTCTTCACTGCAACGGTTGTTATACATTGGAATGGGCTGCCCAGGGAGGTGGCAGAGCTCACGATCACTGCAAGTGCTCAAGAAATGACTGGACATGGCACTTAGTGCTATAGTTTAGTTGATATGGTTGTGTATAGTTTAGTTGATATGGTTGTGTCTGGTCAAAGGCTGGACTCAATAACCTTGGAGGTCTTTTCCAACCTTAATGATTCTAAGAATTTGTAGAAAAAAATATTAAAAGAACATCAGTTTTAATTTTGTGACTGCCAAAGTTCATTTAACCAATCCAAAGCTCTGGAGCCTGATGCTGAAAAGACTTCTAAGAAGTCAGTGCATGGAAAGGTTGAAAAAGTTAAAGTTAAGGCCATGAGGTCTAATGTCACTTTATCTAATGTCCATGACATTGGAAGAAACAAGGACAAAGGGAAGGTAACACTGGGATACCACACAAGTAAAAAAGAGCAGCATTCTGACACTGAGGACCTGCCATGAACCATCACTTGACTGACTATGAAAAGAGCTTTTAATACAGGAGTTATTTCCTATTTGCAAAAAATAGACTATTGGTAACTTACTTCCCAAACTTACTGCAAACTCAAAGCAGAAAAATACCAGAGACTACATATACTAATCATAACCTTTGCCACAGAAGCATTTACAAGTTTAGGTTTTGCTTTCTTTACTGCACATCTTGAGAGGACATGCAACTACTCTATAAGAATTATTCTATTTGTATATAACAGCTTACTGAAAAATGGACTCAACATAAGCAAGTATCAAATATTCTGTTACTTCTCTCAGCTATGTCTAAAATCCCTATAGGAGAATGAAGAACTACTGAAGTAGGGTTTGGCAGGTATATCTCCCAATAACCTGCACTGAACCTACAAAATCTCAGTAGGTTGCTAGGAGGTTGAACAACTGTAACAGAAAGGCCTGAAACAAATACAGCCTGCTGTTAGTCTTAATTTGCTGCATTTTTCACTGGTGTAACGTCAATTTATTTAGTTAGTTCATTTTTAACAGAGATCTAAAATACACCCAGGAGAGAGAAGAATACAGAATGATGCTGTAACCATCCCCATTAAATTCAGAGAAAATAACTCCCTTTTCTTCAGCATCTTTGGACAACGACAGCAGTTCTCATTTAAAGCCATATGACAACTTCACTTAGATAAGAAATAGCTAAAAATGTTTAGCACAGAAAGTGCTTAAACACAGAAAGGTTCTCAACTAGCAGAGGCTGTCCTCACAATAAAGACATCCCATATGGCAACTATTTTTAGACTGTTAAGTATCAGAGGTTAGAGAAATCACATGGCTGTCTACAAACTACCAGTTTCTCAGCTGATTTTTATCTCTTGCATAAAGAAAAAGCAATTTGGGATAATTTTTAGAACTAACATAGCTCAAATTCAAAAACTGTGTCCCCTTCAAAGTTTGTTTAGCTTCCATAACTACCCATTCTTTCCAGTAAGGGCCTGAAAAGAAAGCAAGACTCTAACTTTTGACAAACATACCTAGACCATTCAAAGCGGATCAGCTGAGTTTACTTAACCTGGTTCTAATTCACTGCAGCTGCATCTAATGAACCACAAAGAAGAGCTTATTACTGCAGTAAGTGACAGAGCTCAGTGGCTGAACACCCTCCAAGTTTCCAGCATCGTTCATTTGGCTGTGCTCAGAGTCGGCTACCAAATGATCTCTGTACTGAAGCTAAGCATGAAAAACCAACAGACAACACCACCTCACTCTGCCTTTGTAATCTCTTGGATGTATTATCAAGAGGGTATCACACAGGTTGTGTTACCAGACATGTTCAAACAGTTGGCTGCTGGCAGAGAATGTCTGCATTCATTGATCCTTGAAGTACTCACCTGATTTAAACATTGAACAAGAGTCAGAGAGTTCTTGTAATGATAACTCATACACAGGCTTTGACACAGGAGTTTGCAACCTGCCACATGGAAGACAGGAGAACACCCTGAGCTGCCGGCAAGATTTTCAAGCTTATCTTTACAACTAGTGACTATAGGTGATCTAAAAATCTCAGGTTTTGATGGAACTTGGTTAAATATAAGTTAAGAACAGACCCATACATTACCTCTACATATGCAAAACTAACTTAGGGATTCCCGCACTGACCTATGTCAAAGTTTTATTTAAAATGAGCAAACGTGTACAGTACATGGGAAGCCTCAGTGACAGATTACTAAACTCAAGTTTAATTCTCTAAAATATTGTTTGGGAATTTGGCCTTTGATGTACTAGTATGTTTAAGTTCATTTCCTAAGATCAGGGTTCCATCAGGAACTTCATCCATACCCTTCTCCAAAATTTCATGTGTACCTGTCCATGCAAGTTTTCCAGCCTCAAACAGAACAGTATGCAAAATAAATAAATCAAAAAGCATAGTGAGTAAATCGAAGTAGTAAAGATTAAGTTAAATGCATTTGCTTCACCTTCTTCCTCTTATGTGAGAAAGGAGAGAGAGAAGTGAGAGATCTGGTGCAGGAGAAGCCTCAGAAGCTACCCAACATTTTCAGTTTTGACAAGGATGGATTCATACTAGGTGCTTCAAAAGCACTGTCTAAGAAAAAAAATCAGTAAGATTAAAGGTCTCCCTTCCAGTTCTGGTAACAGAAAAGTGGCACACTGAAAACAAGAAACTTCACCAATTTACTCAACAGCTGCACTCCTGTTTCACAGAAGTATGTAGAACACATGTAAAGATTCACAAATCCACTGGGGAAACAATGACTGAGAGAAAAAGCATTTTGTTCCAGGAAGTTAAACAATAAATTACTTTTTTTTGTGCAACAGTACAGAGAGTGTTGAGCTTTCTACTTCACTTATCAAAGAAAATGTACAATTAAGTCAACATTCTTAAGTAAACCCTTCAGAAGGAAGGCAGGTAAACCTTAAGGAAAAGGGGTAAATTAACCAAACACCAAGTTCTAACACATAGCAGTAGTGCCTGTAAACAGTCTTCCAGATGAAGAGACATTAACAGGGATTTTGGAAATATCTTAGGATGCTCAAGCACTACAGGATATTATTAGAAAGAATGTTTCCCCCAGAATTTCTCTTGTATTTCTCTCTGCCTTTAATTTTTCACACAATAGCAAAACCACTTAATTCATTGAGAATTTCAAAAAAGACACAACTGCTCAGTGAAGCCCTTTCTCATAGCTGATTTACAATAAAGGTACCAAGGATTTCTCCCCCTGCCACCTCCCAGAGGTTCCCAAAACCAACAGAAGTGTCAGGTGAGAAACAGTCTTTGAATAGTAACTAAAAAACTAATAAAAAATGGCAGAGGAGAAAAAAAAATACACAAAAACTGTTCTTATTTCCAGTATTTTAGAAAACAGTAAGTGGTGCAGTCTCACAAGTGTCACACCAGACTCTTACATTCTGTTTTGCTTATGCAAAATACAGATTGTTGTATTTCTCTACAGAATCCACTACAGTAAGCGGATTAGCTATACAGAGTAACACTATCAGCAAGGCTCTTCTCTGAGGCAGTAAGAAGAGGTATGACTCTTAAGGTGAATTTCTGCATTTATTGAGACAGGGCACAGAAAAGCAGCAGGAATCTTTCAAGAGAACTAAGAAAGCAGTAAGTCGTAGAAGTAATTCAGCTGGCAGGGAGAGTGCACTTGAAAAGCAAGTGGAGAAAAGTGGCATCAATTGTTTTGCGAGCCTATCACAACTGGATTACCTGATCCAGAATAAACTGCACCAGTGTAAGCTGACCTAGCAAATTCTGTTCACCTCAGGGAGCAATCTGGTTCTGGGACTGCTTGTTCCTTCTCGTTTTCAGCTAAGTGTTTGTGATTCAATGATTGAACAGCACATAATCATGGGATCTTGGGAGTCCATTATGGAGGTAAACACTTTTACTACCACCTCCATGAAACAAACTCCTTCACTCTGTGAAGCTGTGTCCCCCAAACACTGATGCTGCACAAGAATACAAACCAGAAAGAATATTTGTCAAGTTTTTCTAGTTAAAAAAACAGGTGCTCCTGAAAGCTTAAAAATAAAGGAACTGAAGCCTCAACAACTAAGCATTTTATTACAAGTATTTACAGGAGTCATCAAGCAGAGGAGGAGGATATCCGAAGTCGAAATTGACATAAAATGTTAAACCACGTTAATACAAGAAGAAATCAACAAAATCTTCATCAGGTGAGCTCAGGGGTGCTGGGAGCCCTCTATTACACACAATCTTGACATCCAAACCTTGCATATTTGAAAGCTTTATTTACATTTTTCAAAAAAGCTATCCGTTATCAACCCTTACAGACTGCTCTAACTGGATCTGTCTCAATAGCTTTGAGGAAATGGCTTCTAGACATATAGTAGACATCCCAACATTGGCAGTGCTACTGAGTGGTCAGTCACATCACCTAGATTTCACCACTTATCTTCTTTGAAAACCCTGACTACACACCATACTTTTTCTCTAGCCCTAGCTGGTTGGTTTTGGAGGATTTTATCTAAACTTAGCACATCAACTTTGTATTCTTACTAAATGAGAAAAAGACTAATGTCCTTTTAAAGAACATTGCTACTTAATCCCATTGTTTATCACGATCACCTGCAAAAAAAGCGGAATTCGACAAGTTTGTGGCGTGGGGTTTTTATAGGGTTTTTATTGGGTTTTTTTTGTTGTTGATGCTAGCAGAATCTGAATTATTAGAGAAGATTTAAGAATCTACACACAGAATACAGACAACAGACTTTTCACCAGCAAGCCTGATTTTCCAGACCCTGCCGTGTTTCAAATTCCATAGCTGCCCCAGCAATTACACGTGCTGTTTCCCGTAAGTTTTCCAAAGCTGAAATTCAGCTCAATAAAGCATCACACACTATTCTTAGAATACCTGATCACGGAAACCACAGACTCACAGAGTGATCATTCAGGGTTGGAAGTCACCTCTGAAGACCACTGGGTCCAACTGCCCCACTCAAACAGAGCTAACTAGAGCCAGCTGCGCAGGACCATGTCCAGACAGCTTCTGAGCATCTCCGACATAGGACACTCCACCACCTCTTTGTTCCATTCCTAAAAACTCAACACAGAAATCTACCTCAAGAATTTGAACAAGAGCAAGAATATCTGGAAGTATGTCAATGGATGTGAAATCCTATCCATGTAAGATGGGAGGTGATCCTTCCCATCTGCTCCGCCCTAGTGGAAGCCACATCTGGAGTGCTGGCTCCCGTTCTGGTTTCCTCAGTAGAAGACAGACAAGGAGCTACTTGAGAGGTTCCAGCAGAGGCCACAAAGATGACTTGGGGCCTGGAGCGTATCTCTCATGAGGAGAGACTGCAGAAGCTGGGCCTGTTCAGTCTGGAGAGGAGATGACTGAAAGGGGACCTCATAAAAGCATAGATATCTCAAAGGCAGGTGCCAAGAGGATGGTGCCAGACTCTTTCCAGTGGTGCCCAGAGACAGAATGAGGAACAATGGCCATAAACTAAAACACAAGAAGTTCCACCTCAACATGCAGAAGGATTTCTTTACACTGAGGGTGGCAGAGCACTGGAACAGGCTGCTCAGGGAAGTTGTGGAGTCTCCCTGTCTGGAGACATTCCAAATCCATCTGGATGCATTCCTGTGTAACCTGTTCTAGGTGACCCTGCCTTGGCAGGGGGTTGGGACTGGATGATCTCTAGAGGTCTCTTCCAAAACTAATTGTGCTGAGATTCTGTAAGATACCATTGGCTGCTACCTTAGCTCTGTACTAAAATTTACATCACTTTAAGAATGCAATGCAACATACTCAACCCTCCACTATGACTCCCCAACTACTTTACCATCAGAGTACTTCGCTCAACTTCTGAAGAGTTAGTAACTCAAGGAGACTGTTGCTAGGTTTAAGTGAGAAGTAATTTTCTAACTTTCCATTATGGGTGAAAAACATCTGAACCACCTCCCTCTCAGGATAGAAAGAATATTACCTGTTTCAGTGGTTGGACAAAATCCAGAATAACTGAACAGCAGTCCCCATGACCTACTTGCAAGGGACCCTTCCCTGAAAGATGGGCAGAATATAGACGTATCTGATTTCAGCTGCCAGCAATGCAAAATCCAGGATACCCAAGATGTTATGTTTGACTTTACTAACACATTCATCCAACAATCTCATTTCTCTTCAGTCTGAATGCTGTAAAAGCCCTTCTTTCACTCTGCCACACAAGAGCACCATCGTGCCTAAGGCACTGTGCTAAGTGTCAGAGCTTGATAATGACACCCCCAAATTGTTATAAGCAGTACACATGCTCCAAAAGATACCAATCAGGAAGATAAAACCCCCATAACTACAGGTTAACTCTCAGGTTAACCAGGGCACTCTCAGGTGAAACAGCCAGCAGCCTTGCAGTTCTCTTTTGTCTTTTCATACCAGTAATCCCTGACATCCCACCTGCAACTGTAAACAAAACAGGCAACTCTTTTTACATCTGAAGTTTCAGAAGTCCAACTGTATAGTGTTTGCACAAATATGAGAAATCTCAAATTTGACAGTGGTAAGCAGTAGCCATCTACAGGTATGAGAAGTTAATGATAATTACCAGCATCATCAGTTTTAGGTCTCAAATCTATGGCAAACCATTTGCTTCCTGACACTGCTCCAACACACCTCTAGCATAAGAAATGCTGCAACAGACAAGCTGTTTCTTCAAGCAGGTTTCCTTTAATCTTTCATATACAAGTACCAACAATCGCATCCAATTCTAAGCAGACAAATTATCACATAAGAGACTTCTAAAAACTTCTCTTTTTATTTCTGTGAAGAAAAAAAAATCTCCTTTAAGAACAGTTACTTAATAGTTGCTGAACAGAAACAACTGGAATTCAAAAATAAGCAAGTCCAGACCTATATTCATTCCAGCTTTGAAAATAATTTGTTTTAATATTATCTGTTTCTTCACAGCAATTGTATGCATTCAACATCAAGTTTTGACACACCAGATACCCAGCACACTGTGCAACCTACTACCTGGTGTCTGAAAAGAAACATAACCCTAAAAAAAAAAAAAAAAAAAAAAGAAACCATGCCAGGCTATGTCATCAACTTCACTTTTCCCAAATTATCACCCCATCCAATTCCTGTATTAAATCAGTTTTTAGAGTCTGTTTCATGCATCGAGTATTCCACTGGCATTCAAATTTGTTTATATTGAATTTATCTCAATCCATCGCCTCACTGAATTAAACCCTTACCTTCCTCCTCAGCACAATCTGTCATACAGGGGTAACACTGTCTCACAACCAGGAAATCTCACATAATGAATGATTCAAACTTATCGGAAGTGTTAATGGGCATGAGGCACAAAATAGTAACTTTTCTTTAGCTCATGACACTTCATTTTTGTACAGATTGCCAAAGTGCTTTTGATTCTGTTTTCTATTCTTTGCATCTGCTCAGCTCAACTGGTACACAGGACGCAAAATTTTGGCACACAATGAAGTTATTTAAACACTGACAGCTATAAACAGGCTAAAACAGATGGCCAGTTCTCCTCTGAGCTTAAGACTTCACAAAAAGAGTCATGAAAGCTTGGATGTGCTCACTGGACCTGTTTTCCTGAAGCTATAAGTCTAGTAGACTTACTCTGAAATACTATCCTAACACAGGTTCAACCTGTCTTCTACCTTTCTATCACCACCTTCTACTACGGAAATAGATACCAGACATTTGCTGTTTCTTGTACTTAAAAAAAACCTATTTCAATCAAAACCTGCTAAAGCACACGAGTTCCTATCTGCATCATGAAAGCTAAAATGGCCATCTCCAGGAGAGCAGAGCACCATCCCATGTAATGGTTACTTGGGAAGACAAAAGCTGTAACTGCAAACATCCTCCCCTTCTTCACCCAGCTTTATGTACTGAGCAGAACATCATACGGTCTGGAATATCCCTTTAGTCAGTTTGGATCAACTGTCCTGGTGGTGTCTCCCGCCAACCTCCCATGCACACCCAACTTCTTCACCAGAGTGGCAATACGAACAGAAAAAGTCTTGGCTCTGTGTAAGCCCTGCTCTGCAATAACAAAACCATCTTGGTATTATCAACCCTATGTTCAGCACAAATCCAAAACAGAGCCCCATATCAGCCACTGTGAAGAAAGTTACAAGAACAAGTACAAGGTGCTGCACCTGGGTCACAGCAAGGCCAGGTATCAGCACAGGCTGGGGATGAACAGATCGAGAGCAGCCCTGGGAAAAGGACTTGGGGGTGCTGGTGGATGAGAGGCTGGACATGACCCAGCCATGAGCACTCACAGCCCAGAGAGCCAAACTTGTCCTGGGCTGCATCCAAAGCAGCGTGGGCAGCAGGGGAGGGAGGGGATTCTGCCCCTCTGCT
Source organism: Falcunculus frontatus (assembly GCA_013398115.1). NCBI lineage: Eukaryota > Metazoa > Chordata > Aves > Passeriformes > Falcunculus > Falcunculus frontatus. The sequence goes on along the minus strand of VZRV01010291.1, from coordinate 19,374 downwards.
CCTCTCTGGTGAGACTCCACCTGGAACACTGCATCCAGCTCTGCATCCTCTGGAGAGAGAGTCCAGAGGAGGGCCACACAGTTTGTCAGAGGGATGGAGGACCTCTCCTATGAAGAAAGAGAACTGGGACTGCTCAGTCTGGAGAAGAGAGGGCTTTGGGGTGACCTAATTGCAGCTTTCCAATACCTAGAGAGAGCCTACTAGACAGATGGAGAGGGACTTTTTTCAAGGGCAAGCAGTGACAAGACAAGGGGAAATGGCTAAAAACTGAAAGAGAGTAGGTTTAAACTAGGTATTAGGAGGAAAATCGTTACTGTGAGGGTGGGTAAGGCACTGGAACAGGTTGCCCAGAGTTGCTAATGCCCCATTCCTGGAAGTGTTCAAGGCCAGGCTAGATGAAGCACTGAGCAACCTGGTACAGTGGAAAGTGTCCTTGCCCAGGGCAGGGGGGTTAGATCGACATGATCTTTAAGGTACCTTCCAACTCAAACTGTTCTATGATTTTTACAGGGGTGACTTTGACAAGTACTACAAAATCATCTTGCTGAGCTCAAAGCCTTGTGGAAGTTTATTTCTAGTCTCATCAGTAGTATTTTTATCCTTTATTTAGAATTCATTTAATTTAAGATGATAAAATGCTTGAGTTTGTCAAAAATAGAGGAGTGATACTAGAGCACTGGCTCAGAAAAGATACCTAGCTATTTCTGTAGCAAGAAAATTACTTGTGCCTTTAGTATTATCTGTAATTTTTACTGGTACATCCGTTCACAGACAGAAAGCCATAATGTAGCACCCTCGATGTCAAACACAAGCAAAAAGAGCAAACGCTACAAACAGAAAAGGTAAATGCCAGCATGCAGACAAAATTTTCAAGGAATATTAAAAATCAAAATTTCTTCCATCAAGCTCTTAAGTAAAACAAAAACTTATGAAAAAAACCAGCCGTCTTTCTAAATAAGAACCACCTAGTATAATTTCAGGCTCTACTACAATTCGAGCAGTCTTGCACACAGATTAGAACTCTGAGGATTATGTTAGCAGTAAAGCCTGAACACAGTGGAAATGAGCTCCTCTAACAAGCTTATGCAGATAGAAGACCTCTTACCCCCAAAACATTTTCAGTCAAAGGCTGCAGAAATGATGAGGAGACAGCTGTGGCAAAAGTGTACCCTGAGATTTAGCAATAGCTTCTATTGCATCAAAGACAACAAGCCTATTTGCTCAGCCATCATCTTCAGTCTTCACCATTTTATTAGAGGATGCTGTCGATGACAAATAATGCACTTTATTCCTCCTCTGAAACACACGAGTTATTTTTTTTTCCCTCTATCTAAACAACTGTTTCGGTAGTGCAAGATTTTTCCACTAAAGATTTGAGATCAAAATCAAACTCTAGACATATTTTGTGGTTATTTGTTTTATGACAAGGTCAAAAAGAACTTCATGTAGACCTCCTAGAGGACACTTTTTTAGGCAAGTCCTTGAAACAAGAACTTAGCCAGTACTGCACATCCAAAGCTTTTCCAAAACCAGATCTCTAGTAAGTATTGCATCCTTGTCACACAACTCACCATACGGAAAGTAGATTACAAATAAAACACTAATTTAAAAAAGAATATCTAACCATACACTCTATACCACATTAAGTCTCCAACTATAGCCTAACATCCTTCAGAAGAAACAAAAAGGAGCAAATACTCATGCTGTAACACAATTTTAAACTACTGCCCAAGCGGCATCTTTAAACACAAGGATATCAACTGCTCTTAGGTAAGACGAAAAGCACGTCAAGTTTTCAGTACATCACAGAAATTTGTTTTGTAGTTCTTTACTTCATAGTTCTTTTTGTTAAGAGTGGGAAAAACAGAACTAAAACCAGCCAGTCACATAAACTCTTAAAAATCAAGCCCCTATATCTTAATATAGAGGGAGGAAAAATAATTCTGTGCATTTTTTTTAAACTGCTAGCAAGCTGGCTGATTACACAAAGTGTACTTTAAAACTGCTGAAGTTAATACAACTTATCAGCATTGCTAAAGACTTATGTCAGCTTAAGAAAGCTGTCTGGGAAAAGCCAGGCAAAAGAAAGACTACAAAAAATGTGGGCCTTCTGCAGAATCGGGCAGAGAATCTGGTGACAAGAGACATGAAAAAAGCTGAGTTTGTCTATCTTTAGCCTTGATCTTTACTGGTAAGACCAGTATAAATACCAGATGGAGGGGAGTAGAGAAGGTTGAGACACTCTTTTGAGAGGTATCCAGTGCCAGGACAACATATGTTAAAACATAAAAGAACTTATTCCCACAGCAAACAATGACAAGCATAGAACAATGCTCACAGAGAATACAGACTCTCTGGGCAGAGCAGGAGACATCCAAAACCCAACTGGACATTGACTGGGGCAGCCTGCTCTAGGCTGACCCTGCTTTAAACTAAGGATTGAACTAGAATCTCTCTTCAGGTGCCTGCCAATCTAAATAATTTCAACCATTAATATAACTTAAGTACCTTTGACAGTTTTTAATATATTAAAAAAAGCTAAAGTATGCAGTAGAGGGTTATTAACCAATAGCATAAACTTCAATCAATGAAAACAGCACCAAACACAAGAACACATCGCATCTGTGTCCTTCTGTTTTCCTGCAACTAGAGAAAGATCTACTGAGAGGTTTCCATGTCGTCCTATTATTCCACCTGTAATGACAAACAGTGTTCACTTATACTATATTTCATTAACACTCAAGAGCATTTGCAGGTACTGGAATACATTATGGTACACTTATACATCAAGTTTTACCTTCTACAATTTTTTCAGCAGCAACACTGCTTAACAGGCAAGATAAGGCAATGAGAAAAAGCAGAAGAGAGCCTTAAGGAATACCCAAGACTTTATTTGTCAGACCAAGGTGCTTTTAGTATGTTTTTGGTTTAGTGGTTTTTAGTTTTAGTCAAGTTTCCAACTAGCATTGTGATATAATCCACATGAATGTTGAGCTAAAAAGATGACATATCACCCATACATCCTGTGGATGGACCAACACCTTTAAAATGACCCTTAGAGAAAGCACCAACAGTAAAACAAAGGATATACTCAGGTTACACCATTAACCAGCATAAATGGAGAAAGAATTAATAAACACAAGACTCCAGAAAAATTACCTGGCAAACCAGCATTCAACTTCTAAAATGAGGTCAATACTGCTCTTTATGAACTCATTTTATTACAACTCTTTGCACAGTTTTCCACTTAACATGAAGTTCCATTCTCCAGTTTATCAGAGAAAATACATTCTAGAACATGGACCAGAACAACAGTGTTCTCAAGAGTACATAAAGCATTCAATTTATGCTCAGGAGAATAGCCCATTTTTTCCTAAAAAGTCCCACTTTTCCCCCAAGCTTACAGATTTGCCACTGTTACCTGCATAAAAAGGTAAGTAAATGCAAGACCTATGTCAAGACAATATTTCTTTCAAAAGAGTCCTGCCAACACCACGTTCACCTTCTAAGGAAGTCAATGCAAATGATGAATTACCAGACTTAGCAAGAAGTTGGAAAATAAAGCTTTATGCTTCAAAACTTTTGATAAACATGTATCTTCTTGAATATCAAATCGGTATACCTCCCCAGTTCTGTTCTGACATTTCTACTGCAGTCTACCTCCTTAAGGCAGTTTGTGACAGTTTCATTATCAACCAGAGACAGACAAGATGTGACATGCCTTTACAGAGGCTTCAGAACTGAATTCTTCAATGCTAAGGAACAGCAGTATGCAAGCTATAAAAAGAAGGGCAAAAACACACATGGGAATGAATTGAAGCAGAAGGAAATTGCCTCAAACAGCAACAGCAACTGTTGCATGATCCATTGTGCAAGGTCATCATCACTGGTCTGGCTTTCTAGGATTTTTCCCCTGCACACATCAGACCTTGCCTATGTAATTCTTCATCAGAGTTTCCACTGACATCTGAAAGCATTGTTTTACAGCTGTGCTATACTGAAGCAATTGACCATCACCATGCCCATCTGCTTAATCCTTTCTTGCTTGGAGCACCTGTTAGACTGAGTACACCTGTGTTCTTCTGTTATAACCACCTCTCCAGTGCCGCAGCTACCAAGCACCTCTGACTTCATTTGCTGCTGACTGTGGTTTTGCTTTAACCCACCACCCTCCATCCTGATGGACGCCACAATGACAACTTTTTAAACACTGCTGCAAAATGCTGAAGGACAAAAGGACTTGACAACAGTCCAGCAATACCACTCCAGTCAGACATCTTCTAATTACTTCTAGCTTAATACCTACAACCTGACTTTCAGCAAATACCTACCCCGAAACACAGATATGTCTATTTAACAGACCCATACCAAGAAGCAGACAATTCAAATTGAACAAATCAAACACTGTGCTTAATTCTGCTGGTAATTCATTGCACTCTTATTTTTTACATAGAATATGGTTTTGCAATGTCACACACATTATGCACAAGGAGGCATTAACAACAGAGTAGAAGCAGTCCTGCAACATAACCAGTGGCTCTGGCTTTCATAGCCTTACCAGTGTCTTGTTGGCTTTGCAAATGTTGGAGGAGGAGAAAACACATAGCAGAACCAACCACAACTATTCACAAGAGGCCACCTCTGCATCTGGGAGCTCCACACAGCACATGAGGCCCATGAGAGAACACCAGCACAGCTGGATATTCCACTTCTTGATTCATCTTGCATTAATTCAGCAGAAGATATACATGAAAAAATGAAGACAACTGGTATCTTAACATGAACAACAGGAGCTTATTGCTACTGAACTGAGGAGTATGCAACTGCAGGATCAATAGCTTTTTCATCGGTAGGGGGCCTCACAGCCAACACAGCCACCTGAAGTCCTCACAGCTCCCACTCCCATCTCCAAATTGGACAGTATGACATAGAAGTTTGACAGCTTCAAAGAACACCTGCTACCTGCTTCTCACAAATGAAGAGTGGGCAACATGCAAAATCCCACGGTCACTTACAACCCATGTTAACACAATTCATTTTGTACCCAAGTATGTGTGATGTGGAGAAAGAAGGGGAGGAAACAAACACAGGTCTGTGTGTTTTTACATCATTTCCAATGATGTTTTATTGTTACACAGCAGTAGTACTGCAAGTTTCAAGGGTAAATACTCTTAGCTTAACCAAGTTTCATATTAAATTTTTTTAAAAGGCAGGAATATTGATTAGATAGCAAAAAGCTGTGCTAGGGCTACACCTATACAGTACAGTAAATCATAAGCACTTTCTAATCAAAAAACAGCAAAGCAGTTACAGGGATGTTTACTGCAGCTAACTGGCATGAAGTGTACTTTTAGAGAAAGAGCCACAGAGATTGCCAGCTGCTTGCCATCAAGAGCATTCCAAGTGCCACTCTCTTTAATACACTGATGGCATTATCCTGGTTTGCTATAGAAGCAGACCTTGAAGAGAGGCTATTTTAACTAAGTCGTAAAGTTATTACAACTCACTGGACTGAAAAGACATTTAAAAATTCATGTGGGCTTCTCTAGAAGAGGGTGATGAAGCATTCTTTTTATACAATTCCTTCTTGATGTTACTTGGAAAGGATGAGATTGAAGATCTCTCCTAAATATTAGAGAGCAGCCTCTGTGGCAGAACAATCTCAACATTTAGTCATACAATACGCATTAACTAAGGACATGCAAGAGTTTCATCTGAGTACTGCACAACTGGAGGTTTTATCCATCACTAAAATATCAGTCTCTATTCAGGTTTCTCAAGTTTTTTTGTACTTGTTCACGACTGGATTCAGCAGCTTGTATAGAGAGAGCAAGCTTCTTCATATCATAACTCCCACATTTTATTTGCAGAGCCGGATGTTTGCTAGCCCCACCACCATCTGTTTGGTCTACCTCGCTCCAGTGCATCAAAATTACTCTCAAGATTAAATCCTGAGCAATAAGCTTCTCCTGAGAAAAGTGGGAATCAGAAAGGCAGAGAAAACAAGACTTTCCCACTAATTCTGTTAGGTCAAAACATTAACTGAAGTTAATCACAGTGTGGTGAGATTGGAAAGGACCACAGTGGGTCACCTCGCCCAACCTCCCTGCTCTAGCTTCATCCTAGACCACTGTTGCACAGGATTGCATCCAGATGGTTCTTGAGAATATCTGTGAGGGAGACCCCACAACTTCCCTGGGCAGCCTATTCCAGTGAGCAGTCACCTGCACAGTAAAGAAGTTACATTTTCAGGTGGAACTCGCTGTGCATCGATTTCTGCCCACTTCCTCTTGTCCTACTGCTTGGCACCACCACCTGGCTCCGATCTCTTGGCACCCTCCTTTCAGGTACTCATAGATATTGATGGGACCTCTCTCAGTTGGCTGTTCTTGAGGCTGAACAGGCAGAGCTCCCTCAGCTTTTCCTCACAAGAGGAAAAGTCCAGTCCCTTAATCATCTGTGTCACCCTCCGCTTGACCCACTCCAGGAGCTCCTTGTCTGTCTTGTGCTGAGGTGTCCAGAACTGGACACAGCACTCCAAATGCAGCATTACCAGGGCTGAGTAGAGGGGCAGGATCACCTCCCTCAACCTGCGGGCAATGCTCTTCCTAAGACACCCCAGGCTGCCACTGGCCTTGGCCACAAGGGCACTGCTGGCTCATGGAGAGCTTTTTGTCCAGCAGAACCCCCAGCTCCTTCTCCACAGAGCTGCTTTCCAGCAGGTCACCCCCAGCCTGTGCTGGGGCCTGGGGCTGTTCCTCCCCAGGAGCAGGATCCTGCGTTTGCCTCTGCTGAATTTCAGAAGGTTCCTCTCTGCCCATCTCTCCAGCCTGTCGAGGTCCTTCTGAAGGGCTGCACAACCCTCTGGGGTATCGGCCACTCCTCCCAGCTTTGTGTTGTCAGGGACATTGCTGCGGAGGCCTCTGCCCCTTCATCCAAGTCACTGATGGGCAAGTTAAACAAAACTGGGACCACTACTGCATCTTGGGGGACACCACTAGGAACAGGTCTCCAACTGGAGCCTGTGCCACTGATTACAATCCACTGGGGAAACACTACATTGGCTATTTACTAGCAGTCCCACATGATCGGTTTTAGATCCACTTAATTCCTCCAATTTAAGGAGAAAAATTTCTTGTTCATCTTAACATACATTTTACAATGTAGCATGACTACAGAAGACAGCAACCATTATGGGTTTAATCTGCACAGGCAGTCCCGACTGCTACTTGGAAAAAAGGGTCATGAGGTAGAACACACTAAAAGTGCAGTTCAGGATTGACAACATCAAGCTGTATGGTGTGGCTGACACATTTAGGGATGGATAGAACACTGTAACAGGCTGCCCGGAGAGGTCAGAGATACCCCATTCCAGGAAACATTCAAGGTCAGATTAGATGGGACTCAGAGCAAACTGAAGATGCTCCTGCTCTTCGCAGGGGAGTTGGACTATGTGAACTTTAAAGGTCCCTTCCAACCCAAACCATTCTATGATCCCTTATTGTTCAGTGCCTCTAGAGACCACTCAGATTACTTTACTCAAAGGACAGCAGGCAGGGAAGAACACATCAATATCAAGGTGTATCTGAAGAACAACTTCATGCGCAGTCATGCTTTCCAATCCTCCATAATCCTCCAGATAAGTTACTCGGTTTTCATAATCACTACTATTTATCCCACAGAAGACACTGGCATAAGCTGCTTAAACACATATTCCATTCCTTCCTACCTCCAAGGTCTAACAGAATTGTCCACATGATATTTCAAGTTAAATAATTTTGAAGCGAAGTGAAGTAAACACAGAACAAGGGCAGATAGCTGTTATTAAAATACATGTGCCAGAAGCAATACCTTAACTATTCACAATCCCTCCTCACCCTCTCTGCCATCACTTCTTTTCCTAGTCAGGAGTTCCTCACTGCATCTCTGCACCCTAATCCTCCTGAGATCACCCAGTATAACATAACACAGAAAAATGGACAGCAAGCAAGGTACTGGTGACATAAACGAGTTGTGATCAGTTGGTCACACATTGTTAATTGACAAAGATGCACGCCTTTCACACATTACCAGCTCGTAAGTGGGCAAAGAAGTACGTGACAGAAGCACGGTTGTCAAAAGTAGTCGAAGACAAAGGTATTAGAGTTTTTAGTCGCTATACGGAAGTCCCCCTTGCATAAAGGCACATATAAGTACCTAGTCCTCTGCCGCCCCTCTTTAAGCTACCATTTAAATCTACAATGCCACAGCCACTTCCAGAAATCAGGAAGCTAGAAATGCAGCAGAAGTTACAAGTGGATGAACAGGGATATTAAAGTCCAACACACCATAAAATAAATCAGACTGATACTGCTGTATGAACAGGCTTACTTCAATCTTCACAGCCATTTTCCATCTCTTGACTTCTTAGCCTCATCTTCCCATTTTTCATCTCCTTTAACATTTCCTCTCCTACTCTACCAAAAGCTGTTCTAACAAGCAAAGACAGGTATTACCCACATCAAGGCACAATGATTCACAGGACATCATACAGCCTGTCTCTGAAAAGCCTAAATGAGGCAAAAGCTCAGACGCGTTCTCCTAGAGGTGTGCCCAAAACACCCTCTGCCATCTGAACCAGTATTCTCAAAAAAAAAAAAAAAAAAAAAAAAGAAAAATCCACATTTTTNAAAAAAAAAAAAAAGCAGCAAACTTCACATTTAAACTGATATACAAGCAACAGCTCCAAACATCTTTTACTTTACACAGATCAGGCCACTGTTGGCCAGTAGCTTCCTTGTTACAGCTCACCTCTTATACAGAAGAGGCCATCACTAACATCATCCCACTATTCATTCCAGTTGTTAAAAGATTGTCATTTGGCCCAGAACTGCCCTTAAGGATTTTCAGAAAAGCCTTCTGACAGCCAGTTCTGAAGTGGTTCAAGAAAAGGCACATACTTTTAGCTCCCAGAGGGCTCTTAAGACTACTTAAAATCTAAATATGTGTGCCTCTAGGCTGATCCCCACCAGGAAAACAAGTTCAGACAGATTACTGTTTATTCTTTTAATAAGCCGACTTACACAGAGGAAAAGACAACTAAATTATTTTCTCTCAAAAGAACAGTGTCATACAGCCTCTAAGAATTAGATAAACCTTTGGGTCTACTACCATTCATGAAAAAGTTTGTGGAAAAAGTGCTGACTGATGATATGCACTTAGAGTAAAGTAGACTCATAAGGGCCGCAGCGCATATAGTAGGCAACAATATTATTTGTCCAATTACTATCCCAAACACCTATAGATTGAAGGACTAGAAGAGTGTCAAAGCAGTACTACAACTGTTAGAACTGTGCAAATTACTAAATTTCACCTTGAAGTACACTCATAAGAACAGCCAGTAGTTTCACACTGTGCTGGTGTTTCTGGTTCAACCACAGCTGTGCTTGTTTCTTTTTTTTTGATAAGACTTCAAGCTCTGCCATGCCTCAGTTCTCTGTCCAGTAAATGCATTTTGTTTTGTCAGCAAAAGTGGTAGACAGATGAGTCATCCGGGTCAGTAGGAACTTCAGGTCACCTCCAGTCTCACTCCCCACCCAAAGCAAGATCAGCCATGTGGTGAGACTGCTCAGGGCTTTATACTGTATGGGCTGAAAACCCTCCAAGGAGGGAGAAAGCACCATCCATCTCTGTGGACACCAGGCCCACTTCCCAGCAGTTCTTGTGGAAAGAAAAGCTTTCCCTCATCTCCTGTCTCTGTGGCCCAGCTCAACTCACTGCCCACCAGGGCTCAAGGCCTTCTGCCCCTAGTCCTGCTGGCATCACTGCCAGGCCTGCTGAGTTTTCAAACAGCATTAAAAGTTACATGGAGTCAAGCATAACTTAAACAGATGTCTCAGGAGGCTGGTTAGCTTTACAAATTCATAAATTTGGGTAACAAGCACCACTCAAACTATTCATATTTCCTTCAGATATGAAAGATATCTTCATCTCTGTGCTACATCCACAATACTTTTCATGTTTCATGAAACTGAGGCTCCTATTTCCACTTATTAATTCTGTTTCCGTATTTTTCTAAGGAGGACTAACTAACTCTTCAGTCCATACACATCAAACATAGCAAATATGTACCACTCACGTTCAAGTGTTCGAAGCTGCCCAGGCAGTATCATGCTGCTCCTGAGTGTATCATTTCGTATCCTTTTGTGCAGGTCCATGTGAAATCCTGCGTACATGTACTGCATTTGACAGAAGTTTACTCACAGTTATTCTAATTTGGACTAAGCATGTGAATAACCACATCTACAGCTCTTCTCAATAGCCTGACAGTCCGATTTTTTGATATGTATGCAGATAAAAACAACACAGCCATCTTAGGTCAAGCAAATAATGAAAAGATACATAAATCAAATTTTGAAAGGGCAAGTCAACCCAATTTATAAAACAGGAGGACAGGTACAATCAGACAGTGATTAATTTCAGTATTATCAAATTCAGTATTTGAATAATAGAGCAAGCACTACCAGCAGCCACAAAAATCAGGTCCCTGATCTTGGACGCTCTCTCAGTACACATAAAGATTACTAAAGATTGATATGCAGAAGTGTACGCTAAATCTGATACTGCACAGTTAATTTAAGTAAACAAAAAAAAGAAACTGCTACTACAAAAACTTTCAACTCATTTTCCGTTCTCATGCATTGCTTCAAGCAGGAAACCTGATGCATTCAATCATTCTACGCAATTAATTCCAAGGACAGGCAATTTGACTTAGCATTTCTTCAGGAACACTGACATTCCTTATTTCAAAACACCTAAAAATGTTTCAAAACAAGTAATCCTTACTCCACTTGGTTACACAACACAGTATTTGTAAAGATCAAAAAAACTATATCCACAGAAGAAAAACAGATTGTATTTTTGCCACAGCAGAAGTCTGCAGTATCTATTCCTTTTGTAACAGCTACTTCTACACTTCTAATGCTACCAAACTTGCACAGAAAATCCCTCTAGATTCACAGAATGGTGTGGGTTGGAAGCAATCTTCAAATCACCAGTGTCATCAGCAGGGATATCATACACTGTATTAGGCTGCTCAAAGCTTTGAATGGGTCATCTGTGTTATACCACTTAATGTGGAAACAGTCACCATCTCAAACAACTGAGTTGCACATGAAACCTTCCACTCAAGAAAATCTACAGCCCAGTTATAATTTCAGCCGAGAAGAGATTCCTGATCACCAGAGGTATATAAAAAAAAAAAAANAAAAAAAAAAAAAAAAAATTGGTCTCCACCACAACAGCTAGTTTTATTGTTCAGCTGCACTGGTTCAGAGGAATTTCACTACAAGAACCACTCTTCTTATAAAAATAGCCTTTAGCAAAAGACAAGCATGACTCCATTTAATTTTCTTTCAGTTTGCTCAACTGTTACAGAAAAAATTCAGCTACTCAGTTAGTTAATGAGGCTGTAATTCTCATCTTGCCTACCAACATCTCAACCATGGATGTAGTCCAAGGCAAGTGCTATTGCTATGCCAAGTTTCACAGTTTAGCTATCTGAATGCAAAAGCAGCTTCTACAGTCTTCTTCGCTTTATGCAGTTCACTTTGTCAGCAGTTTTGCAGTTCCCTTCAGAATGGGTCCTCTGGCCAGATTAGCAATAGCAGTTTTAGGTCAGGACCTCAATTTGGGCTTGCAGCTCAAGGTACAAGCACATAAAAATTAAAAAGTCAAACTCATTAATACACTAATTTCTTCTCTACCGCATGCACGCAGTACATGCATAGTCTGTTACAAGCAGCATATGGTGTTTTAGAGTTATGACTTTAGTTGTCCCTCTTTTGGAAGCAGAAAGCGGCTTCTTATGCTTATTTGGGTAGAAATGAACCACACCAGGATGTCTGATGGGATTTCTACACGTGTTACTAGAGGTAAAAATAATACCCTTAATTACAATTATAGCAGGTACTAGAATTTTAAGATTTAAACTTAAAAGATTGAAAAGCCCTTCTTAAATCAACTGTGCTATGCAACCAGTAAATGTTCACCTCTAGTTATGCTTGCTGGAGCAACACTGGAGATGAACAGCAGACACAGAACATTTAAATAAACTCCAAGATCTTGCTCTGCCCTTACACTGGGTTGACACACATGAAATTTAATGCTAATGGATAAAGAAAAACAGAGGTCACAGCATTAATTTTCCAGCATTTCAAGAGGACAAACAAAATGGATGGCACTGAAACAAAGACTCGATTACGAAAATAAAATGGCAACAAACAAGGTGTGTATGCTACCATTCCTGCAATGTATTGCCCATTTCAGTGCAATGGCTACATATGCATATCCTCAAAGCAACTTCAGAAATCCAAATACTCCATTAACAATCTTTTCCTCTGCCAAGACAGATGGCCACAATACCTACTCTCTCCCGCATCCATCTTCCTTGTCAGAAGCACTCCTTACTAGACCAGACATCTAAGGTACCACCTTCTCCTCCTCCTCACCACCTTGCACACACTTCTCACAGGGTCACCTGGAGCAGTGCTGCAAGGACCCTTAAAAACTTCTGAAGGTAAACAAGTACATCTGCACCACACTGGTTCCATGAGCTATCAAAAACTGTCCCGCCATTCAGCACACCGTTCTCCGAAGATGCTGCTCAAGTCCAGGCATAGCTGTTCACGCAGCATGTAAGGGATAAGATCGCAACTTCAAGAATGCACTCAGAAAATAAATTAATCACAATTAAGATTTGGAGAAATTCTCCGCTTTGGTACTGAAACTAAAAATTACATGCCACAAACACAAAACCAGAAGTGGCAAGCTTACAAGGCCAAGTTTGAATAGCAGGCAGACAAACCCTTGCCCCTTTTCTGGTGTTTAGATATTTAATTCATAATTTTTGATATCCACCATGCAAGGAACCATTTCCTGAAGGCACTTTATAGCCACATTATTAACAATAGACACTACCATGACATCCTTAGCCGATTTTATTTACATTAAGGTATATTAACAGTAAGCTTTCCATAACATTATACAGAAATAGCCTCAGCATGCCAATGCTGACTGTCCAAATCCCAATACACGGAGAGACAGATCTAAGCTCAGGACTCTCAAAAGCACATTTTTCCCTAAGAAACTCAGGTGCCATGAATGTTAATGTTTGCAATGTACCTACTACCCATTTAGAAATTAAGAGACAAAGCCAGCTCAAGCAGCCCATTTCAGATGTTTATGCCCCATGACATGTAGGTACAGTCTGAATAGCTGCAAAACCCACTGAAATCTCTACCACATCATACCAATTCAGCCTGCTGGAAACGTATCCAAACTGTCTTCTGACCTGCCTCCTCCTCTACCTCCCTCCAAGTATATGCATAAATTTGCATCAGTATAAATAATAAACAACAGACAATTGAAAAAAAGAAAACACAGGAAAGATGACTCCAACCATCCCTTCTAGTACGTAATTCTACTTCTGAAAAAATATGTAGTAACAGCATGTAATAACATGGAAAATATAATCAGCAGGCACACTACTGGTAGAGAAGTTTAATTTACATTACCTTTCCCTTTCCATGGCTGAACCTCCTTCTCTCAACCCTTGCAAAAGGAAGTGACTAAGGCATTTGCCTATAAATACTTACTTGAATTTCCAAGAAAAATTCTGTTCATCCATTCTGTAAAACAAATCCTACTAACTTCCTTTCTGACATCAAGATTTAAAGCACAGAAGAACATCAGTATTCCAGCAATCATTCAATGGCAGTTTCATGCCATAAAAATACATAAAGCTTATTCAGCTAAATCTGAGTAAGGACTTAGCTAAACAAACTCATCCTGAGGAGTCTGACAGCAAATGCAGCTAGCACAGACCTACAAAAACGCTTTTCAACACATCACAGTGAATATTCCAGGACACCTTGAATACTCTTTCCTACACCTGTGTAGACTGTCTTACAACGTATTTGAAAAATATTCCCTCTTTTGTCAGTACTTAGGTAGTAAGTACTGACAAGACTGCATATGCACACTTTACAGTGTGTTACGGCAATTACTTTCCACTGTATAATGCTTTCTTTCTACCTCTACTCCACACTCAGCTGAAGAAGGAAGTAAAGTGTCTTAAGTCCTTAACAGGATCATATATGTTCCACCACCTCAGTATTTTTCTAGCTTCTGCATCATTTCGGCAGCTAGAGTGGGTTTACTGGGATATATCTGTTTTTTTGCTAAATGCAGCAAATCAAGCTACTCATTCTTGCAACATTTTACAGCCTCATCTAGTCTAAGAATCTCTGCAGTTTCTGATCAGCAGCTGGACTTTTTGAGCCATCAGCAATAACACAACTGCATGAGGTAATGAAGAACCGGTATCACCAGTGTTTTACGTGAAGTCCGAAAGTGTCTAAAATTATTCTCATTCTCATCCTCAGCTGGAACGCTCACTGCCAGCACATTTAAACACCCAACTCTCATCCCAACTTTCATCAAGAAACCACAGCTTTTTTCAAACCCTCGTTACATCTGGGCTTACTATGACTACCAAAACAAATTAAAACCCCTGTTGCTTAAGTACAGGAGTACCACGAGGAACAGTGGCTCAGACAGAATAGAAAACAGTGTGACACTAGTTTAATCTCCATATGGAAAACTTCAGCTTGTTCCCAATTCACGATTTTCACATATATGAAAGAAGACCTTCCCATTACAGTTTTCCACATTATGTAATTACTGCTCTTAAAACTCCATATATTTTGCCAGCCAAGTCAGATTTAGACTGCGAGCTACTTCAAAAACTTAACATGACATTAGAATTTTTAAATAAGTTTCTGAGGAAGCATACTTAAGATTTCTGCCGTCAGCTGTTTCTCTTTCACTTGGTTTTAAAGCTGAAAACCTGCACTCCAAATAAAAACACTGAGTACTAAAGCCAAGTGTTTCACTGAGGTCATCTTTCAACGATGTACTTACTGCAGAGCTGTACACCAGAAAGTCTATGCAAAACATGTGCTCTTCCAAATACAGAGAAGACCAACAGCTAGCACTTAGGTATCTTATCACAGATTCTGTCAAATGTAGCATTGCATTTAGTTGTTCCGTGAGTATTAGATGCAAGGAGACCCTACAAATAAACGGCAATTCTTACTGAGCAAAAGCAGCTTCCTCAGTATTGGCAGTTTCTCTGAGCTTCAGTGGGAATCAGTCAAGAAGCCTACTTGCATTATTTAGCCACCAGAGACTCAGGATGACTTTCAGAATTTCAGCATGGATTAGGCAACAAAACATCTTGCTCTGGCCCTCCAGCTGCAGTAGATAAAACTTACAAATTGTCTTATGCCAGCTTCTCCAGAACTAATCCTTCTGAGTACGTCAAATTAGGTAGATTTTACACAGGCAAGATCAAAAAACCATGTAGCAGTCTCCTTCAGAAATGGAACTACAGATGCCAAAACCCAAAACACCATCAACTAATCCCGCTGCATAGTTGCGATTTTTCAACTGATTTGGGGGCTGTCAGAAAAAGAAATCTCTGCCCACAAAGGCAACATTCTCTCACACTTTTCAAATGTTAGCAACAGCTGGGAACGCTCACTGTCCTCTGCAGATACTAGCATCTATTAGGAAAGCATTTCAGCAAAAGTGAAGATGTCATTAAAGCAATATTGAAATGTATATTCATCACAAATTGAGTTTATCCATTAGCTCACAATCGGCTTTATTGCTATGAAGAACATCACTGGCCACAAATATAATCAAAATCCATCATGTTGTAAGACAAAGTTTTACCTATAAAAGCAGCATTTCTGCATCACTGTTACTAGAAAGGAGCTTGTGCTTGCATCCTTGTACTATTTTTAACTGCAAAATCTATGTCTGCAGGGGCATTGACTTATTTTAAGAAGCACAGGAAAACGGAACTATTCCTTGGGCTTTTAGAACACTAGATCATATGTCATCTATTTCCTATCTAGTCCCCAAATAAAGGAAGCTTAGCTTTGTCTCTCAAAAGTTCTAGCTTAGTATTACTAGGACTTTAATAGAATCCAGCCTGGGCCTTCACTGTAGTTCAAATATTGTCATTTAGAAACCTGGGACATACTATGCAGGCTTTTTTGTCTTGTCTTTTTTTTTTTTTTTACCTAGATCATCTAGCTCAATCATGCTACTTCACAATTTTTGAAAAGGAAGGAAGTACATCCTTCCTTCCCATTTAAAAACCAGCATTTAAAAGGAATCCAGGAAAAAAGAATAAAAATCAATGCTCACATTAATATGATAAAGTCATAATAAACTTACTTGCACAAATATTAAACTAGCATGACTAACCTAGGAAGAGATTTATGCAAATATGAGCATACTTAAGACATATCCATCACAAAGACTAAAGCAATTAAAAATCTCCACTGCATATGGAAAAGATCAACCACTCCACCAGAATAAAACCATATAAAATAAAGACATCTATTGCTGAAGCAGAAATATCAGTGTGGGTACATCCAGAAGACATCTGAAAGGGGCATTAAAGATGTGCTTAGTCAGATTTTCATACAGCTGATAAAATTCCTTAGCAGTTTCAAGGTCATTAGTATGTGTCGGTAGTTACAAAAGCTCAATAATATATCATGGCAAAAGCTTCAAATATCTAAGTTTCTCTCCAATTAAGCAACATTCTGTTTTACATAGCATATGTAGAATCGCCAATTTGATATTTTCAAACAAAATTATTTATGTATAATTGCTATAAACAAGGTCCAAAGTCCACGGCTAAAGCTATCACCCCTAACACATTTCTGAAGGGTCAGAGAAAAGACATGAAAAAACCTGAATGTAATTCCAGGATTCAGAATTCATAGAACTAAAAAAGGAAAACTGACGCTCTAATGCCATGGTGTTTCCTCAACCAAATGTGCCCACATACTGGAACACCTTCTGGGCTCCCTCCTTTTACTTTGAAGTCAAATGGCAAAGTCAAATCAAAGTCAAATGGCATGGAGTTCTGCAGCACAAAAAATCAGGAACCTATTACTTTTCAAGAAAATACACACATCCTGAAACACTCAATTCATCAGGTGTTACCAGTTTATCCAATATGACTTGTAAGGACACAAGACACTTGTGAAGTCCGATGTAGCTACTAAACCTTCTGAACCAAGGCTGTCATCAAAACTTCAAAAATACAGCAACATCTTTTAGAGACTTCAATTAAATAAACTACAATCAAAGACTATTTTATAAATATAAATTTTCTTGTGTGTTTTGCGTGGTTTCTGGATTTTTTTTAATAACCATCAGTTTTCTAATTCTAACAAGTTACACGTATTTAAACAGACGTGAACAGGGGTTACCGAGCTGCCTGGCTGCTCCAAGAGTTCTCACCATCAGCGCTATGCAGTTGAAGCAAAATCACTCTCCAAGCACTCAAGGCAAGAATGGGTATTTTTTTTCCTGGGCAGGGCAACCTGAAAAGGCAGGCAATATACCGAACCTCGGTAATGCTCCGTGCAAAAAGCTGTGATGACGAGGTGACGATCCCTCAGCCTGACCCAGGTCGGACGGTGCGACACTTGGCTCCTCAGCGCGACGTTAACCCCCTTAGTGAAATAAAGCATTTGAGCCGCGCACTCTGCCACCCCCAGCCCCCCACCCCC